>OX375872.1:148182446-148537446 GCA_947359465.1 Metellina segmentata | reverse complement strand
TCACTATGGTTTTCTTCTCGAAGTCTAGAATAAACATTCAATATGTTCCTGCGAGCTCCACTACCAATTGATTTTCCTTGCTTTGATGGCGTATACAGCTTGGATGGTGACGTTCCTTTTTCAGCCATGTTCAGAGTATCAAACACACTCCAATAAAATAGCACAAGAGAGATATGAACGTAAATACACACGCTAGCAAAGACGCAGAGCGAAATGGCGCAGACTTGGCCGGAAAGCGTATTTAGCTCGCCAGAAATGTTACCATGGAAACCGGTTTAGAATTCCGTTTCGGATATATTCATTCGCTTCGGTCAAAAAAAAATGCTTTTTACAAATAAATAACCGATTATAAAGGTTCAAAAATCACTCCTTCATTGTAGGACAATTTTTACACGTTTATATGCATTTTCTTTATTTTAAATTCCAAATCAAGTTGGAATTATTTTTCATGCGGATGAACATCATTTCTGCCTTTCCCAATACTGACAAGTTAAGATGAAACAGAGTATAGTTTCAAGACCACAGGAAATTCAAAAAGCAAATTTCAACAAAAGTGGTAAAAAATGAAGAAATGTTATTGGATCAAGGCGTCATCAGAGAGGAGCCTGACTCAGACAACATAAAATGGTGTTTGCTACATATGAGCAGCATAAGGTGAAAAAGTTGCTCATATACTCCTCCAAACAACATTAAAAAGCAAAAAAAAAAAAAAAACCCACTAAAAAACGAGTAGGAACAGAACGAAATCAAACCCGCAGCAGCAGCCGGAGAACAACAACGCCAAGCCCAAAAATCACCACTAAATACTACCAACTACTTAGTCCAACTAAATGCTAGCACCAAACCTCCGTTCCTGTGTTCTTGAATTATATATATATATCTACAGTTTAAAATTTTTTTCATTGTTTATGAACTTTTTGGCCTAATTTGCCTCATTTTTCGCCTTTAGTTTTTACTTTGTTCGTAATGGTGAGTTTGGGGGAAGAGCAACGTATGGCGTACTGCTGCTCACACGCCGAAAACAGCATTTTGTGTTGTCTCGGTTAGTTTCCTCGATGATGACGCCATTATCCACTAATGTCGCTGTTTGACAAATGTTTATTCCCCGTTTTTTAGCTTTTTCACTGTTTTGCTTATTTTGTCCGGTATTGCCCGTTACCCTAGTCAATCCTAGTACTTGATCATCCTTAGTAGATTCATCCGATACAATCCACGAACTGCTATTCTTCGATTGCGGAAAATCGATGTGTGTCTAAACTACCACTTTGAAGGGAGACCGGAATCTCCACTCCCCTATCAAAAAGAGGAAACTTTAGGACTGGACCTCCTCACGGCAAGTCTATTGATTGAACATGTGCTATTTATTGATGCAGAGGGCGCTGTATGCCAGGTCTATGTACCGTAACCCCTCGATATATCGCTATTTTTACTTGTCCTGCAAATTTTCGATTTGCGAACAGCAGATGAAATTTCAATCTGCTTTTCAAGAATCGGGAATTCAGAATTCTCTTGTTTCAAACAGTTTTAATAACTGAATTCGCAAAAGAGATTTGGGGTTTCGAAAGTAAGTTTTTGAAAAGATTGTTAGTTTAGTTGTTTTAAAATGCTGTTTTTTTGTATTATTTTAAAAGATTTAACCATCGATTATGGGTTAAATTCCCTGAGGGATTCACGTGCATAGTGGTACTTCACAAACCTCAGTCTTCGCTGCTTGACTTCTTACCAGTTTTGATCTTTTTGGCCAATAGGAATTTTTCCTATGAATTCTATTCAAAGGACAGGAGCAATCAAATCTTTACAAAGGATTAAATTTCATGGAAATGACCAAACAGTCTGACTGTATTAATCCAATCCAAAGAAAGAAACAACGCAATCTTTACAAAAGATTCACTTCGAAGGAAATAAGCAATAGAATGATTTCAAAGAATTTTATTTTAAGGAAAGAACCACACACACACACACACACACACACACACACACACACACACACACACACACACACACACACACACACACACACACACACACACACACACACACACACACACACAACAAAATATTTCCAAAGGATTCACTTCGAGGGAAATAAGCAATAGAATTATCCGAAGGGATTTTATTTTAAGAAAATAACCAGCAAAAGCTTTCCTATGGATTCAATTCAAAAGAAATAAGAAATAGAATAAGAGAGATTACAACTGATTTTTTTCAAAAGGAAGAGAACCAACAAAATCTTTTCAAAGGAATATATTCTAAGGAAAGAACCAATACGTGGGGTTGGCGATGTGGTGAAGATGGCTTAACGTTGTTCACAAGTGCACCCAGGTCCCCAGACCTTACAACATAGGATTTTTTTCTTCAGGGTATAGGAATGAAATTTTTTTTCCCATTAAAATTACTTTTTAGGAATTTTCACTAAAACAATCATGCAATAAAATAATTCCAGACTTAGTACGTCTATTTATAATCGTTTCAGATTAAAATTAATAAAAAAATTCATGTAGAATCACGTCTGCTCATTCTCCTCGACCAAGCGATGCGCTGAGTTCCGTGTCCAAAATAAAATAATTCCAGACTTAGTACGTCTATTTATAATCGTTTCAGATTAAAATTAATAAAAAAATTCATGTAGAATCACGTCTGCTCATTCTCCTCGACCAAGCGATGCGCTGAGTTCCGTGTCCGAAATAAAATAATTCCAGACTTAGTACGTCTATTTATAATCGTTTCAGATTAAAATTAATAAAAAAATTCATGTAGAATCACGTCTGCTCATTCTCCTCGACCAAGCGATGCGCTGAGTTCCGTGTCCAAAATAAAATAATTCCAGACTTAGTACGTCTATTTATAATCGTTTCAGATTAAAATTAATAAAAAAATTCATGTAGAATCACGTCTGCTCATTCTCCTCGACCAAGCGATGCGCTGAGTTCCGTGTCCGAAATAAAATAATTCCAGACTTAGTACGTCTATTTATAATCGTTTCAGATTAAAATTAATAAAAACATTTATGTAGAATCACGTCTGCACATTCTCCTCGACCAAGCGATGCGCTGAGTTCCGTGTCCGAGAGCAACACAGCGGGCTATTGGCGACGGTCCGGAATCAAATCCGAAGGAAAAGATCCGAGGACAACACGATGCAATTTTGAACCACGGCCCTCGTGACAAAGTCACACCTGATCTGGCACCCCAGTCTCCAAACTTCAACATCACTCCAACGTGAGGACATTTGAGGTCTCGACAGATTTTACATGCACCAGCCCGCTGTGTACAAGATGGTCTTTGATTTTATTCGAACTCACAACCCTCCGCTTGCTAATCCGCTCTTCCAAATGGGCTACCGCGGTCCCTGTTTGGATTAGGAAGTTCGTGGAAGTGTTTCCTAACTATTTTTGTTTCTCGGCGATACCATCATCAACTTGAACTTCTGCAACTAACAACTTCCTGAAACCACAACGTAAATAAATTGCTCTGTTGATCCTGTTGCGGGAGAAATGCTATACAGGAAGAGCATGGATCTGAACTGAAAACGCGTTCGTTAACAAGTAAAACAAGAAACTAAACAGTTTACTTGAATGCATTGATCGAGTGGACCGGAAAACACTTAATAGCTATTTGAGAAATCGCTGTTGCATTCATCTGGATGACGTTTTAGCGACCCGTCCTACAAGAACCATACGCGTAAGAGGATGGACCACACGCGTAAGTTGTGGCGAAAATACCTGATCTCAGGCCCGAAGACCAAATGCTGCCCTCTAAATATTTTATATGAGGCCCGCAGACCAGATACGGCCCTCCGAATAGGTTTACCTGTGCCGAGGACTAGACATGTCCCTGAGGATATGTTCAATCGGCCAAAAAAAATCGGGATACAACTCCAAATATTTATATGAGACCCTCAGACCAGATACCACACACACACACATGTTAGCTGAAGATACGTACATCTAACAAAAGGTCAATTACCCCAAACAAAGTGTTGAAGTTTTTATCTGATTGCTAGTTGAAGACCTTTTACCCCCCTCTAAAAGTCCTATTTATAGAGTTTTATACAAACATTAAGTTCGGTAAATATTACATAAAAAGTGGTACACATTTTTGATAAATTAGCAATTCTTACAATAAACTTCTACGCGAATAAATTTTCTTGTAATGTCAATACTTTAGTTCACATAACAGTTAAAAGTTAATATAAACATGTTTATGTTAACTTTTAACTGTTATGTGAATTATTTAGCATTAGTAACATAAACATAACTATGCAAAAAATCAAATTAACTCCACTTAGCAAGTGCATCACTCATTTGTTAGCAAATCAAATTCTGTACTAAAATACCAAATACTGTAAGAAAAGGTATGACTTCTAATCTAAAGAATCGACTGTTTCTTTCCGTAGAATGAAATCCTTTGGAAAGATTATATTGTTCCTTTCCTTGGGAGTGATTCCTTTGTAAAGTTTATGTTTGTCATTTTCATAGAATGAAATCTTGTAGTTATTCCATTTACTCTTTCCTTAGAAAATATAATTATTTGAAAATATTATATTGGTAATTTTATCATAAAAGAACCTCCTGAAAAGATTTTATCGTTTCTTTCCTTGGAATAGATTCTTTGGACTTATTTTATTGGTCCTTTCCTCATAACATAATACTTTTTAAGATGTTATCGTTCCTTTCCTTGGAATAGAGTCCCTTGGAAAGATTCGCTTGCTGTTTTCCTTGGACGTGAGTCCTTTAGAATTATTCTATTGTTCCTTTCCTCGGAAGTGAATCCTTTGTAAGGATTATGTCGATCATTTCCATTAAATGGAATCTTGTAGAATTATTCTATTTCCTCTTTCCTTGTAATATAATTCTTTGGAAAAAATTCTAGTGGTCATTTCTCCATAATAGAATCCCTTGAAAATATTTTATCCTTCCTTTCCTTGGAAAAGAATCCTTGGGCAAGATTCGATTGTTGTTTTCCTTGGAAATGAATCCGTGGGCAAGATTCGATTGTTCTTTTCCTTGGAAATGAATGCTTTGGCATACTTCTATTTTTCCTCTTCTTGGAAGAAAATACTAGTAAAGATTTCGTTGACCATTTACGCCGTGTATAACCCTTATGGAATTATTCTACTGCTTCTTTCCATATAATACAATATTTTGGAAAGATTCTATTGATCATTTCCTTACAATAGAATCCTTTAGAATAATCATATTGCTCCTTTCCTGGGAAGTGAATCCTCCGGATAGATTATGTTGGTAATTTCTTTAGAAAAGAGCCATTCGAAGATGTGCTATTTATCATTTCCTTAAAAAAGAACCCTTTGGAAATGTTCTATTGATCATTACTGTAGCAAAAAAATCCGCCACAAAGATTCTATCGGTCAAGAAGGCCAAAACTGGTGAGAAGTCATACAGAAAGACTTGTTTTTTCCAATTATGTATTAAAATACATTCATAATAAAAATATATAATTAAAACGTGCGAACCATTAACAAATATTATTGATTGGTTGTATTGGGGTTTTATGGCGCAAGGGACCTGCTGCGACAGATACAGGAGAGACAACATTAAGTAATTGGCCAACACACACAAGGAAAGTTTTACTAACACAGAAGCGAGGAATACATCCAGTGAAGAATCGAACCTGCGACGTCTACAACTTGCAGGTTGCTAGCGCAGTGACATACCCATAGTGCCACGACGGACACATAAACAAATATGTATATTATACCTAGACATGACTAAAAATGCGACTGAAATCAGTGAGAGAAATAGGCAGGTAGCTAACGTCGTACAGGAGGAACACAACGGGCTAATGACAGCAGTCAGATGATGAGGTCAACACTTGAGTTGGTACCCCACTCTAGAAACTTCCCCACAGCGTCAACGTGGGGACATTTGAGACCACGACAGATTTAACGTGCACCATCCCCCGCGCATACGACGATCTTCTGATCTCTCGCAACCCTCTGGTTACTAACACGTTACTCTTCCAACTGAACTACCGCGGCCAAACAGAAATATCTAAATAGTCTTAATGTTAAATACAGTTACAACGCTTGAATGAAAATTTATCAATGTTGTACCTCTCGTATTGTGACTCCATCTTTTGTTCTTCAAAAGCAACAGATAAAACAGACATAAATTAAGGGGTGAATTATATATGCCATTAATAACAGAACGGCAAAAATCGCAAGAAAAAAAACATTTCTCCGAATATTTTGGCAACGAAGAAGCGCGTGCTGAAATCGCTTCACAACACACAACGAAGAATAAGATATCGGGGAAGAACTATCAAAATCCCTAACATCCTCTCAAAATTCGGAAACCACTTTTTCAGCTCTCATCTCTCCATGCTCTGGCGCATTCTATCATGTGATCCGTGACGTCACGTTACTATAGCAACCGTCTCAACACGCATGCTCTCGGTCGTGACTCGTGGGGGATTGCTAGATTTGGCGCGTTATGAGAGATGGCATATTAACGTCCGGTATTGATTTTTAAGCGATTCTTATGAGGGGTATCTCAATTCACTGCTGTTTCTGAATGGGGAATGCTGTGACTGAGGTGCGTGAAACTTCGGAACAGGGTAGAAATTGGGTAAAAAGTAGAATTGATGAGTTCCAGATGACATGGCAGTGGTGTGGTGAGGGGCAGTGGTAGTACAACAGAGGAGAGGATTTCCTTTCTTTTTAGAGTGGAGTTAGAATTGTAGAACACGCCAATTATTCGAAATTTAAAGAACCCGAGTGCCTCAAATTGCCCCAAATATCGAAAACTAGCTTATTGCTTTGTTTTGATTTTGGGTGAATTTGACAGCTGTACCTTCATTATTTAGGGAGTTTTTTAAAATTTTACCATAGATAATCTGGAGCTAAACAAACCAACTTGAAAATTTTACCCTCCTTAGACGACGAAGAATTTCGTCCATTAAGACGCAACCAATTTTGCGAAGGACGAGATATCTCGCCATCAAGATAGTGGTGACTGTTTCATGATGACAAGAGCAAGATGCGGTCAAATGTTTCTAATGACGAGATGGCTCGTCCTTCAAGATCTGACCAATTTTTCAAATAACGATATATCGCTTCGTAATTTTGAACCACGTTCGGAGGACGAGAACAACACCTGAGCTGGCACTTCATTGTCGAACCTCCGACACCATGCCAAAGTGATGATATTTGAGGCCACGACAGATGTAAAGTGCACCAGCCCCCTTGCAAACGACACGACGGTCTTTGGCTGGATCGAGTTTCGAACACGCAACCCTGCGGTTGCTAATCCATAGCTCTTCCAAACGGACTAACATGGGCTACCACAAATTTCTGTACTTGCAGCCGAAAAATTGGTCTGACTTTAAAGACGTACTTACGTCAAAATGTAAAATTCATCTGATAAGTTATTTACTGGAAAACTTTAAAAGCAATGCATTCTTTGATTTAGTTAACGTCTACGTTTCTGTGTGTGTCTCACCTATCAAATTCTAATGAATGTAGTACGTTACAGTCCTCGCCTAGCACTGGTCTGACTTTAAAGACGTATTCATGTCAAAATGTCAAATACATAGGACAAGTTATTTACTGAAAAACTTTAAAAGCAATGCATACTTTGATTTAGTTAACGTCTACGTTTCTGTGTGTGTCTCACCTATCAAATTCCATTGAATGTAGTACGTTTCAGTCCTCACCTAGCACTGGTCTGACTTTAAAGACGTATTCATGTCAAAATGTCAAATTTATCTGACAAGTTATTTACTGAAAAACTTTAAAAGCAATGCATACTTTGATTTAGTTAACGTCTACGTTTCTGTGTGTGTCTCACCTATCAAATTCCAATGAATGTAGTACGTTTCAGTCCTCACCTAGCACTGGTCTGACTTTAAAGACGTATTCATGTCAAAATGTCAAATTTATCTGACAAGTTATTTACTGAAAAACTTTAAAAGCAATGCATACATTGATTTAGTTAACGTCTACGTTTCTGTGTGTGTCTCACCTATCAAATTCCATTGAATGTAGTACGTTTCAGTCCTCACCTAGCACTGGTCTAACTTTAAAGACGTATCCATGTCAAAATGTCAAATACATATGACAAGGTATTTACTGGACAACTTTAAAAGTAATACAAACTTTTATTTACGTTTCTGTCTCACATTATAAAATTCCAATGACTCTAGAACGTGACTGTCCTGATGCTAGATTAAATAATGTCAAATCTAAATTTATTTTATTTGAACACTCGCGTCAACCTCCTTCATGGTGGATAATTAGAAAATATCAACCTAAAGGCTTTCCAAAATAATCACTTCACAGAAAAGTTGCACTTAATTCGAAGGCAATGATCTCGGATGCTAAAAACGCATTTAAGCGACGCTTCACGAATTAACCCGACAACAAATTTCCTAATAACGAGACGTTTGGTGATACGAAAGCCAATTTGCAACGCCTTTGGACTAATAGCAAAACCTAAAACTCCCCGGAACTGACATCACTAACGATTTTCTCTCCGGTCTGGTTTATTCCGCGTTTTCAAGCTATTACTTATTTGTCGAGGGTATAAACTTGGAGGACCCAATTAATTTTGAACGAGGAGAATTTTTGAAGTTTTCACCGGAGAGAAGTTTGATTATCTTTGGGCCGTCGGGGGTTTGAGTTGGATAAAGTGGTTGGGAATGTTTGGATCGAAATTTCCCATGAGTCACATCACCGTAGTTAAGAGTTAATGAGAATAGTGTTCGAATTTTCAATTTCTTCCTAGATTTTCTGTCCAAAGACCTTGTTCCCAAACTCAATTTCTATAACAGGACAGAATTGCCATTAACATATTCGCTGCCGGTCACGTTAGGATATGTTGATAGTTAATGTCCAGCCGTAGAAATGGATTTTTCCCAGAAGCTGACTTACTTTTTATAGCAAATTTGATTAAAAGTGCACCGATACCACAAAAATTCCAGCGAAAGCTCAACCAACAAATTTGCAATTTCATCATATGTTAGAAGCTTATTAGATTACATTTTTCTCTTTCTCGGGCGTGAAGGCCCTGCAGAACTATCGTCTCTACAACTCATATTACAATATTTTTTTAATAACTAATAAAGCTATAAATTCGTAACCACATACCTTTACAACTAGCTTCTAATCTTTACACCACGTCACTACCACGCCAACACCTAACATATAATGCCAATTGAAATGGAGAATAAATGTTATGGCGCAGCTCTTCCCGCGCGAACGCGTGACTGGCTAATGAGACACACCACGCGCTGCCGCGTGATTTTTTTTCTTTAGCGTTGATGCCATATCACACTCTGGCGCGAGATTGGCAGCGAACGTGTTAAGTTAAGCAATGGCGTAGCTACTAGGGATGTGACATAGATGTCGATGTTTTCAAAACATCTGTGTATTGGAGCTGATGTTTTTTTAACATCGATGTTTATACTTGTCGATGTTTTAATTTTGAATGAAAAATGTACCACAGTAAAAATTAAAAAATAACCAAGTAGCATAATTTCAATAATCAGTAAATTTAACATACTTTAAACCAAAGTGGGACAGGGTGTGAAAAGTAGGGATGCGACATCGATGTCGATGTTTTATAAAAAACATTGTATTTAACATTGATTTATTAGAGCCGATGTTTGTTTTACGTATTTGTCAGTTCTATTGCCATTGATGGCGACATCTGTCCCATCAGAAAGAGCTTTTTCCGTAACTGGTGAAAAAGAAGTCGGCCTAAGGTGGAGAAAGTTAGCAAACTTCTTTTTTTAAAAACTGTAAATAAAAAATAAGTTTGTTGTGTGTTCCTCCCCTCCCCAATATGTTGATAAATAATTAACAGTAACTAACAATAATTATTGTTATGTACCTACCTAATTATACTTATAGTTAGTAGTACCTAGGTTAAATTGTTGTAAATGTTACTTTCTTTTATATTATTAAATTTTAAAATAAAAGATTTGTTAATTGTTCTTATTTAATTTTTTTTGACTTTGTTTTGACAGTAAAAAAAGTCTTACTTATAAATTAATAAACATGGCAAATGAGACAAATTAAATCTCTCCCCCCCCCCCGGCGAACATTAATGTTTGAAGTTCTCAAGCCGTTTAAGGAATTGGGGGAAAAAAGGTTAAATACACTGATGTTTAGAAACATCGATGTTTTGAGGTCGATGTCGCATCCCTTACAGCTACTGACATGTGTGTGTTGGGCTGATGCAAAAGTTCATCCCGTTTTTGGAGCTAGATGGCTTTGCATGATGTAACCGAAGAGTTATCTATATACTTCACGCGTATCAAGTTTTGATGCTCTGAGAAAGAAGAAATTCCAGCGAGTATCTGGGAAAAAATTGTTATTGGGTTGCGTTTTTTAAATTTAGCTAAGCTTTAGAAATGGCAGAAAATAAGGAGCATTTTCGATAGGTTATGCTTTGATATTTCCGAATAGTCACGGCCGACCAACCGGTATAGTGGTTAAGCTGTTAGCCTCTAGATCGGAAGGTTCCCGGTTCGAATCCGGGTTCGGGCATGGATGTTTGTAAGCGTATGGTGTAGAGGCGGCTGGTGCACCTTAAATCTGTCGTGGCCGAAAGTCCTCACGTTGGGTTGGCGTGGAAGTTTGGAGAGTGGGGTGCCAGCTCAAGTGTTGCTTCGTCATCTGACCGTGGTTCAAAATTACGAGGTGTTGTCCTCGGATTTTTCCCTTAAGGGACTGATCCCGGACCGTCGTCAATAGCCCGTTGTGTTGCTCTAGTACGACGTTAACTAAAATTACCATTACCATTACCGAACAGTCACGAATGCTTCACATACGCAAAAGACGCATGTTTTATATTATGAGGGTGCCGTTGACGATTTGTCATATGGATCAGTTCTTTATTCTAAAACCTCAGAACTTCAATCAGCGCGGGATGATACAGCTGCTGGAGAGAGGAAGACGGTTAATCGAACAGAACGGCATATACTATATTGATAAATGCAATTTTGAGTAAATAAAATAACTTTTCTCCACTTTTTGTCAAACAAACGGGATTAACTTTTGCATCAAACCAATAGCAACTCCTTATTTTTTGGGCCGAGTTAAAAGAGCATCGGATTAGCAACCGGAGGGTTGCGAGTTCAAATCCAACCAAAGACCGTCCCGTACAAAGGGGGTTGTTGAAAGTTAAGTCCGCCGTGGCATAAAATGTCTTTAAGTTGTCGTGGTGTGAAAGTTTGAAGAGTATTGTGCCAGGTCAAGTGTTGCCTCGTCATCTGACCGTGGTTTAAAATTACGTGGTGTTGTCTTCGAATATTTCCATTCGGGGGTCGATAGAGGATCGTCGTCAATAGCCCGTTGTGTTGCTCTAGTGTGACGTTTATCAACTGCTAATCTACCTACAAACATTGGATGGTAATTGGTAAGTTTTAATTAACGTCGTACAAGAGCAACACAACGGGCTACTGACGACGGTCCGAAATCAATCCCCCAAGGGAAAGATCCAAAGACACCTCGTAATTTTGAAACATGGTCAGATGACAGAACCTGAGCTGCACCCAAATTTCCAAACTTCCACTCCACGCCAACGTGAGGACATTTGAAGCCACGACAGATTTAACCTGCCCCCTTTGTAGTTGGTAATCTGGAAAGTTCTGTTTTCGTCTGTTTCGTCTGAAAGTCGTTTTTTAAAATACATACCAACGAAGCAGTACAAAAACATGATAACATTTTATTGAATCACATAAGCCTCTTTTTGTTCTATGACTTTCTGCCATCTTTCTGGCAACTGGAAAATTCCTTTTAAAAAATCATTAGACTTATTTGTAAAGAAGTTATCGAGGTGCTGTTTGACATTCACCAAAGAATTGAAAGAATTTTGAAGTGACCTGAAGAGGTGAAAATCTGAGGAGGCAAGGTCTGATGAATATGAGGGGTTACACAAAACATCCTAGCCATACTCAATAAGTCTTTGTCTGACATTCAGCGAAATGTGGGATCTAGCATTGTCATGCTGGAAGACATCATCTCGACGATTGGTCAGTTCTGGCCTCTTTGCTTCGATTTCTACTTTTAATACTGCCATTTGAGCAGTATTTTTCCGAATTTATTGTCTGATTTTGTGGTAACAATTCATAATAAACAATTCATTTGTAGTTCCACCATACAGAAAGCATTACTTTTTTTGGGATGCAGCGTTTAGAGAGGATGATTGTAAAGAGCGAGCATCATCTTCGAGGCTGAAATTTCCACGCTTAAATTTAACAAACCACCTTCGAACTGTGGCCTCACAAACAGCACTATGTCCATATACAGCACACATTTTATGAGCAGCCTGACTAGCATTTTTTCTTTTCATAAAATAAAAGAGAATATGACAAAAATGAACTTTCTGGTTCTCCATTCTTAGAACTGCAGTGAAATAAAAATTATGACACAGCATATTTTATAATTGTGCAGTGTAAGCAGAAAAGACCGCATTTAAACATTTGATTCAATCAAGGTCATCAGCGGTTGCAAAATAATAATAACAAAACTAGCTTCGATTTGAAAATGCGCAGAACTTTCCGGATAACACAACACATCGACGGTCTTTGGTTGGATTCAAACTCGCAACCCTCCGGGTGCTAATCCGTTACTCTTACAACCGGGACCGACCGCGGCCCGCTATTCTTTTTCGAGTGTATTTAGTAATAGTAATTGGTAATTTTTAGTTAACGTCGTACTAGAGCAACACAACGGGCTATTGACGACGGTCCGGGATCAGTCCCTTAAGGGAAAGATTCGAGGACAACACCTCGTAATTTTGAACCACGGTCAGATGACGAAGCAACACCTGAGCTGGCACCCCACTCTCCAAACTTCCACGCCAACCCAACGTGAGGACTTTCGGCCACGACAGATTTAAGGTGCACCAGCCGCCTCTACACCATACGTTTACAAACATCCATGCCCGAACCCGGAATCGAACCAGGAACCTTCCGATCTAGAGGCTAACACCTTAACCACTATACCGGTTGGTCGTTGTGTAGCTCTAGTACGACGTTAACTAAAATTACCATTACCATTACCTATACCGGTTGGTCGGCGAGTGTATTTAGTACGGTAGGGTATTGTAATTAACGTGCCGTATTGAAGCAACACAACGGGTTATTGGCGACTGTCCAGGATCAATCCCGAAGGTATAGAACCAAGGACAACACCACGTAATTTTGAACCATGGTCAGTTGATGTAGACAACACCTGAGCTGGAAACCTACTCTCCAAACTTCCACACCACATCAGGATGAGGATATTTGAGGCCACGACAGAGCCCCTTTTGTACAAGGCGGTCTTTGGTAGGGATTCCGGTTGGTAATCCGTTACTCTTTTAACCGGGCGGCACTAAACACACTTGAAGGAAACCAGCAGTCTCTTAAAGGAATTTTTAACGCCGACATGCGTCTGAACTTGACAGAATCCTTTTGAAAATCCATGAATGTAATAACGTCATCAGCGGAATTGGCAACCTATTCGGGCACACGGTCATTCATTCGCGTTTAAATGAAGAACTCAGATTAACCTTGAATTCGGTTTTCCTCGTGTCATTAGCCCATCCCTTCTTTCATACAACCTGCGAAGTGTTGGGATAGGCGATAAGTTTTAAACAGACGAGAAAAAGTGTAAAATAAAATTTACCATTGACCTAAAACAAGTTGTACATCAATAAAAGTTTGA
The DNA here is from genome assembly GCA_947359465.1 of Metellina segmentata. Classification (NCBI taxonomy): domain Eukaryota; kingdom Metazoa; phylum Arthropoda; class Arachnida; order Araneae; family Tetragnathidae; genus Metellina; species Metellina segmentata. The sequence continues at coordinate 148,523,772 of OX375872.1, read as the reverse complement.
TCGGTTGGAAGAATCCAGTGTGTGGGACAGATTCTATTATCCAATCATTTCAAAATTAGATGGTAATGGTAATGGTAATTTTAGTTAACGTCGTACTAGAGCAACACAACGGGCTATTGACGACGGTCCGGAATCAGTCCCTTAAGGGAAAGATTCGAGGACAACACCTCGTAATTTTGAACCACGGTCAGATGACGAAGCAACACCTGAGCTGGCACCCCACTCTCCAAACTTCCACGCCAACCCAACGTGAGGACTTTCGGCCACGACAGATTTAAGGTGCACCAGCCGCCTCTACACCATACGTTTACAAACTTCCATGCCCGGACCCGGATTCGAACCAGGAACCTTCCGATCTAGAGGCTCAAAATTAGATGTCATGCACGGTGAGTAGGTATTTACGTAACGTCACACTGGAGCAACACAATGGGCTATTGGTGACGATCCGGGATCAATCCACAAAGAGAAAGATCCGACAACACGACGTAATTTTGAACCACGGTCAGGAGACTAGACAACACCTGAGCTGGCACCCCACTCTCCAAACTTCCACACACCGCCAACGTGGGTACATTTGAGGCCTCGGCAGATTTAACGTGCACTAGCCTCCTTAATACTCTATGGTCTTTGGTTGGATTCAAACTCGAAACTTTCCTGCTGCTAGTCCGTTACTCTTCCTACCGGACTACCTTCTTTGGTGACTTCGGACTGTCGACTCTTCTCTAAAAGAAGTGCCGCAAAAGCTATCGTACTTGCCCTTTCGGTTCAGTGCTAAACGGAGTAAAGTAATCAATACGCGTTTTATTCTTGGATATTGATTCCCTTTCCCGATAATTTCTTAGAGCGTCAGCCTTCTACCCACCTGCAACCTTCTTTCCGATATTTAGTTGTCTTGTTTGATGAGGTATCTGTGCAGCGTATTCTTTCGAATGCGATATCGTATGCGAGCGGTAGTTTGTTAAGTATTTTAATTACATTAAACACACTCGGTCCAGCTCGAGTGTACATGGCGTTCTTTGGCTGGACCGAGTTTAGAATAGGAATGCGACATCGATGTCAATATTTTCAAAACATCGATGTTTTATTTATAAAAACATCGATGTTTTATAAAAAAAGCATCGATGTTTTACAAAAAAAAAGCATCGATGTATTTACCATCGATTTGTTGGAACCTATGTTTGTTTAACATCGATGTTTTAGCATTGTCGATGTTTTTACGTTGTCGATGTGTTTTATTTTTGAATGAAAAAGTACCATAGTAAAAATTAAGAAAAATAACCTTGCAACTAAGTATTTGTCAGTGATGGCGACATTTGTCCCACCAGAAATAATTTTTCCCTTATTGATGGGATATTTAGTGAAAAAAGAAGTCGGCTTAATTTGGAGAAAGTTAACAAACTTCTTTTTTTACAAACTGTAAGTAGTAAATATTGGAGCATATAATAATTATAGGCCCTAATATTTTTTATTTACAGTAAATAAAAAATAGGTTTGTTATGTTCCCCCCATAAGGTGATAAATAATTAATAACTAACAATACTTATTGTTATGTACCTACCTAATTATACTTATAGTTAGTAGTATCTATGTCAAATTGTTGTAAATATTATTTTCTTTTATATCATTCAATTTGAAAATAAAAGATTTGTTAATTGTTGATATTAATTTTTTGACAGTTAAAAAAAATCTTAGTTATAAATTAATAAAAACGGCGAATGACAAATTAAATCTACCCCCCCCCGGTTGAACATTAATACGTGAGGTTACTAAACCACTTTTATGAACTGGGGGCAAATAAAATTTAAAATTCACCAATGCTTAAAAATACCGATGGTTAAAAACATCAATGGTTTTTGAGGGATGTATTATCAAGACCGATGTTTTGTTATCGATTCCCTAATCTGTGCGCCGACCAACCGGTATAGTGGTTAAGGTGTTAGCCTCTAGATCGGAAGGTTCCTGGTTCGAATCCGGGTCCGGGCATGGATGTTTGTAAACGTATGGTGTAGAGGCGGCTGGTGCACCTTAAATCTGTCGTGACCGAAAGTCCTCACGTTGGGTTGGCGTGGAAGTTTGGAGAGTGGGGTGCCAGCTCAGGTGTTGCTTCGTCATCTGACCGTGGTTCAAAATTACGAGGTGTTGTCCTCGAATCTTTCCCTTAAGGGACTGATTCCGGACCGTCGTCAGTAGCCCGTTGTGTTGCTCTAGTACGACGTTAACTAAAATTACCATTACCATTACCCTAATCTGTGCAGCGTATTGTTTCTAATGCGATATTGTATACGAGCTGTAGTTTGTTAAGTATTTTAATTAGATAAACATTTTCTCCAGCTCGCGTGTACATGACGGCCTTTGGCTGGACCGAGTTTAGAACTCGCAACCCTCCGGTTGCTAATCCGTTGATCCCTCCAAGAATTTTTTCGAAAAATTCTATTACTCCTTACCTTTGGAAATATTATGTTACTCGTGTACTTAGAATAGAATTATTTCAAAATATTGTATTACTTATTTCCTTTGGAAATATTCTGTTACTCGTGTCCTTAGAATATAATTCGTTCGAAAGATTGTATTATTTCTTTCCTTTGGAAAGATTCTGTTGCTCGTGTCCTTAGAATATAATTGTTTTGAAAGATTCTATTACTTTTTTCCTTTGGAAAGATTCTATTACTTTTTTCCTTTGGAAAGATTCTGTTACTCCTGTCCTTAGAATATAATTCTTTTGAAAGATTCTATTACTCCTTTCTTTTGGAAGGATTTTGTTACTCCTGTCCTTAGAATAGAATTATTTCGAAAAATTCTATTATTCCTTACCTTTAGAAAGATTCTGTTACTCCTGTCCTTAGAATAGAATTATTTCAAAACATTGTATTACTTCTTTCCTTTGAAAATATTATGTTACTCCTGTCCCTAGAACAGAATTATTTCGAAAGATTGTATTACTTTTTTTCTTTGGAAAGATTATGTTACTCCTGTCCTTAGAATATAATTCAACTGAAAGATTCTATAACTCCTTTCCTTTGGAAATATTCTGTTACTCTTGTGCTTGGAATAGAATTATTTCGAAAGATTGTATTAGGTCTTTCCTTTGGAAAGATTCTACTACTCCTGTCCTTAGAATAGAATACGTTCGAAAGATTCTATTACTCCTGTCCTTAAAATAGAATCCTTTTGAAGGATACTTTACTCATATTCTTAACATAGAATTATTTGTAAAGCAATGTGGAAATATTAGTGTTAACCCCTCAGAGGGTTAAATATTATTCAAAAATAATTATGTCTTTTCAAGATTATCCAGACAAATTATGAAAAATGACAAAATCATTTCCCAGTGAAAGAGTTATTCTTACTTTTTTCAGCATCCATCAATGGAAAAACAGATTCGAATGACAGGAAAGTAAGATTTGGATCTAAAAAGATGAGTTTTGGTATTTTTTCAACCCATCTTCAAATTTTCCAGACGATGCTCCATTCATCTTTATATATTCTTGACAGGTACAGGATTCCTCTCTCAGACAATTTGACGCTTTCCTTTTCTTGCTATTCATTTCTTCTGCAGAATGATTTACTTTCATTGTTGGGTTTTTATGGCACTAGATCCATTTGACCAAACCGTGCCAAGCAACGCTAAGTAAATGGACATACACACAAGAAAAGATTTACTGACACAGAAGAGAGAAACACACACAAGGAAGGGACATTTCAATCTTTTTTTATTTACCGAATAGTTTAAAGGTACATATTTCAATCAATTATCCCGAACTGAATTGGTAAAAAAACAATACAAGTGATCTCAAAAGTATGGATGTGAAAGTTTATTGGGTTTTATGGTGCATGGGGCAAACTCAAATTATTTTCAGTTTTTATAATAATAATTAATTGATAAATAAATCTATTGACTGAGTATTTTTTCATATATTGATGGAATAAATTATATTGATATTAATAAATGGACATACAATCACAAAGATAGTTTTACTGACACAGATAATTTACTTGGTTCATTCAACGAACCAATTTCAGTTTGGATACGTTTTACTAACGTATTTTATGTGATTTCGGTATTTGGTATTTTTATTTAATGTCACACTGGAGCAACGCAACGAGATATTGATAACGGTCCAAGATCCACCCACGAAGGAAAAGATCCGAGGTTAACATCACGTAATTTTGAACCACTTCTTTAACTTGAATAAGCTATTCAAGCTTCTGATGCTATGGCGGGTGTTCCTCCTTCTGTGTGCTTTCCTAGTAAACTCTCTCGTACAATTGACAGCAGAGCGCCAAACAAAACCCACATTTTAGAGAACTTGGTTCACACAGCGAACTAGTTCCTAGTTATGCTTATTAACCCTCCAAGTGGTTTCAACAAGACATCTCGACCATCAAACCTTGAAAAATTTTGTTAATTACAAGATATCTTGTCATCAAGATATTGACGTATCTTTATTATAACGAGATCAAAATCCGGTCAGTTGTCTTCTAATTACAAGAAATCTAGTTCATCAAGATCAGGTCAGTTTTCTTGTAAATACGAGATACCAAATCCATAAAGATCTGGTCCGTTTTCTTCTAATGATGACATATTTAGTCCTCATGATCTGGTCAATTTCCTTCTAACGAAGAGATACCTAATCCATCAAGATTTGATTAGTTTTCTTCTAGCGACAAGATATCTAGTAAATCAAAATATGTTCAGTTTTTTTTCAACTACGAGATACCTAGTCCATCAAGATCTGATCAGTTTTCTTCAAACGACGAGATACCTAGATCATCAAGATCTGGTCAACCACCAGGAGGGTTAACATATTTTGTTGAAGTTATAAAACTAACTATCAAAAATTTAGATGCTAGTGCTGGCGTCCTACCTAGTTGTCTAGTTCGCCTCCGTATAAAAATGACCATAGAGCCGACAAACTAAACTCACCTTTTAGCGATCGAGGTCGTAAAACGCACCAGATGAATTGCTTAATAATTTTAGGTGGTTGGGGTGTAATGCAAATCAATCCTGCATAACATACATATTTATTAATAATGAATTGTGTTTCTTCGCACCGCTTTATTAAATTTATGGGTACAAACGCTAGGTAGTCGGTTTTAAAATAGAATGAAATTTAACCAGAAAGACCCCGTCGAAGTTTGGCACGTTGCCACCCTTTGTAGTTCTTCTGGTCTTGTTAAACTATCATCGCTCTTTTTCTTTCTTTCTAAAAGTGACGCAGCTCGAACACATTGCGGAATTCAATGGTTTTGATCGGAGGTTCGAGCACATTTCATCCGCAGTCTTACGACACATTGCGCTGACTGCGAAAAATAAAATTATGTTTTTGAGACGACAGACAAATGAAATCGGTAAAAAATAAATCGCCGTTTTCTTGTGTTACTTTATACTGTCAAGCAGTTTGGAAATGTACGGTTAATGGATTCTAAAAACATTCGAAGGCATTGTAGAATTCAATGGTTTTGACGAGCGGTTTGAGCATATTTCATCCGCAGTCGTACCACACAGCGCTGACGGAAAAACTAAATTAGGTCCTTGTGACAAAAGGCAATTGAAATCTGTATAAAATAAATCGCCGTTTTCTTGTTTTACTTTTATACTTTTAAGCAGTTTGGAAGTGTGCGGTCAATGTATTCTAAAAATATTTGAGGGCATCATGGTATTGAATAGTTTTGACAAGAAGTTTGAGCAAATTTCATCCGCAGTCTTACGACACATTGCGCTGACTGCGAAAAATAAAATTATGTTTTTGAGACGACAGAGAAATGAAATCTGTAAAAAATAAATCGCCGTTTTCTTGTGTTACTTTATACTGTCAAGCAGTTTGGAAATGTACGGTTAATGGATTCTAAAAACATTCGAAGGCATTGTAGAATTCAATGGTTTTGACGAGCGGTTTGAGCATATTTCATCCGCAGTCGTACGACACAGCGCTGACGGAAAAACTAAATTAGGTCCTTGTGACAAAAGGCAATTGAAATCTGTATAAAATAAATCGCCGTTTTCTTGTTTTACTTTTATACTTTTAAGCAGTTTGGAAGTGTGCGGTCAATGTATTCTAAAAATATTTGAGGGCATCATGGTATTGAATAGTTTTGACAAGAAGTTTGAGCAAATTTCATCCGCAGTCTTACGACACATTGCGCTGACTGCGAAAAATAAAATTATGTTTTTGAGACGACAGAGAAATGAAATCTGTAAAAAATAAATCGCCGTTATCTTGTGTTACTTTATACTGTCAAGCAGTTTGGAAATGTACGGTTAATGGATTCTAAAAACATTCGAAGGCATTGTAGAATTCAATGGTTTTGACGAGCGGTTTGAGCATATTTCATCCGCAGTCGTACGACACAGCGCTGACGGAAAAACTAAATTAGGTCCTTGTGACAAAAGGCAATTGAAATCTGTATAAAATAAATCGCCGTTTTCTTGTTTTACTTTTATACTTTTAAGCAGTTTGGAAGTGTGCGGTCAATGTATTCTAAAAATATTTGAGGGCATCATGGTATTGAATAGTTTTGACAAGAAGTTTGAGCAAATTTCATCCGCAGTCTTACGACACATTGCGCTGACTGCGAAAAATAAAATTATGTTTTTGAGACGACAGAGAAATGAAATCTGTAAAAAATAAATCGCCGTTTTCTTGTGTTACTTTATACTGTCAAGCAGTTTGGAAATGTACGGTTAATGGATTCTAAAAACATTCGAAGGCATTGTAGAATTCAATGGTTTTGACGAGCGGTTTGAGCATATTTCATCCGCAGTCGTACGACACAGCGCTGACGGAAAAACTAAATTAGGTCCTTGTGACAAAAGGCAATTGAAATCTGTATAAAATAAATCGCCGTTTTCTTGTTTTAATTTTATACTTTTAAGCAGTTTGGAAGTGTGCGGTCAATGTATTCTAAAAATATTTGAGGGCATCATGGTATTGAATAGTTTTGACAAGAAGTTTGAGCAAATTTCATCCGCAGTCGTACGACGTACCGCACGGACTGCAAAAAATAAAATCAGGTCCTAGTGACGAAAGACAACTGTAATCTGTAAAACACAAATTGACGTTATATTGTCTTACTTTATACTGTCAAGCTATTTGAAAGTTTATGGATTCTAAAAATATTCGAAGGCATCGTGGAATTGAATAGTTTTGACGAGCTTTGAGCACATTTTATCCGCAGTCGTACGACACAGATCTGACTGCGAAAAATCAAATTTGGGTTTTATGACGATTTTGTGTGGAGTAGTCAATAAGTTGTAGTTTTAGTGGGAGTGTTAAAGCTCATATTGGGTTAGTTTTTAATTATACGTGTTTTTATAATACTCGGTGTAATTCAACCCTTTAAAAAAGTGCTTTTGTTTTTCAAAGTTTGATAGTTTTTAGGCATACACATTATAATTAAAGTTTACAGGTATGTAAATGTATGACTAATTGGGAATAAGCTTTTTGATAGATCTATGTTTTCCATCCTTAACCCCCCTTTTTTTACCTTTTTTTAAAACAATTTCATCCCGAGAGATCTACGCCATTCTGTCCTTATTACAAAAACTGCTCTGCGGGTCTAATAAAAATATTTTTTGGGCCGTATCTCGTACCCGGGTACGGTAAATGTATACGAAGAGCAAAATCTGGTTTACGATCCGAGTAGATCTATTTGGAGTGTCGAATAAGGTCCGCGGCCTGTTTTAAAATATACTCTATAACAAAAAAAATCAAGGCATTATGAAAGAGTTGTGCCGTGCTCGATCAACTTGGGACGGCGCTTACTGGTTACGTATAGGCTTTAATGACGAGTCCCGTTTCCAACTGTGTCCTGACGACAACCGCAGACGTTTCCGGAGACGTTCAGGGCAGCGTGGGGATCCTACCCTTACCATCGCACGCTACACATGCCCCCAACAGGACATTATGGTCTGGGGTTCTTCTTTGATAGCCCTTTTGACTGTTGTTTTGATTGACCCTTTTGGTAGTCATTTCTGGTACACTTACAGCACAGAGGTACGTAGACGACATTCTACGACCGGTTGTGTTACCTTTCCTTTTGCTACACCCTGGATTTACTTTTCAACAAGATAATTCCCGGTCGCACACGACTCTTGTTGCTATGAATTGTCTTCAAGCTTTCCCAGCACTCTTCCTTGGCTAGGTCTCTTGATCTCTCTCCCATAGAGCACTTTTGGGACGTTATGGGAACGGGAAGGCTATTGCAACCATCCCGGAATGTTGGCCATTTAGCCCGACAGTTGGAGACAATTTGGCAAGAAATTCCGCAGGACACCACCCGGTTTTGTTTTCAGTCTATGCCACTCCGGGTGACAGCTTGCATCCAGGTCAGAGGTGGACCAACGCCTTAATGACTACCTTACTTTGTAACGGTCAAACTCTGAAATAAATCATTCAATTGTTCTGAAATTTTAGTCGTTTGTTTTTCTATCTATGTTCCTCACATCCACTAACTTTTGTTGTAATCGGACAACTCCTTCTTGGTGCGTCGATTTTTTTGTTATAGAGTGTATTTGAGGGGGGAGAAACTGAATTGGGTCCGGGGCCCAGTAAACTTGTTTGGAGGGCTGTGTCCGAACTGCAAGCCTGGATGAAAATATTCGCAGAGCCATACCTGGTTCTGCGGGTCAGATTAAAATATTCAGAGGGCCGTATCTGGATTGCAGAACTCAATCGATTCGCTGCAACTGATTTATCTCACGCGTACGGTTCTTTGTCATACACGTAAGATTTGTATGACGGTAGATAATGCTCCAATCGATATCTCGTCCATCAAGATCTGACCAATTTTGCTAATGTTGACATATCTCGTCATCACGATATTACTGACTCTTTGATGATGACGAGATCAAGACCTGATCAGTTTTCTTTTAATGACCAGATATCTCGTCCATCAAAATTTGGTCAGTTTTGTCTCATGATAGAACTTGTTCATTGAGATCTGGTCAATTTTTTCCAATGATAAGTTCTGGTTAGTTTTCAACAATAAGATCACGTCCATCAAGATCTGGTCAGTTTTCTTACAATGATATGATATCGTTCATCCCAGATCTGGTCAGTTTTTCCAATGATAACATCTCGTCCACCAAGCTCTGGTCAGTTTTTTGCAATAAGATCTCGTCCATCAACATCTGATAAGATTTTCCAATGATAAGATCTCATCCACCATGATCTGGTCAGTTTTACCAATACAATCTCGTCCATCAAGATCTGATCAGATTTTCCAATGATGAGATCTAATCCACAAAGATCTGGTCATTTTTTTTGCAATTAGATCTCATCCACCAAGATCTGGTCAGTTTTCTTTTAATGACCGGATATCTCGTCCATCAAAATTTGGTCAGTTTTGTCTCATGATAGAACTTGTTCATTGAGATCTGTTCAGTTTTTTCCAATGAACCAATGATTTTTCCAATGATTTTCCAATGTTCTGGTTAGTTTTCAACAATAAGATCACATCCGTCAAGATCTGGTCAGTTTTCTTACAATGATATGATATCGTTCATCCCAGATCTGGTCAGTTTTTCCAATGATAACATCTCGTCCACCAAGCTCTGGTCAGTTTTTTGCAATAAGATCTCGTCCATCAACATCTGATAAGATTTTCCAATGATAAGATCTCATCCACCATGATCTGGTCAGTTTTACCAATACGATCTCGTCCATCAAGATCTGATCAGATTTTCCAATGATGAGATCTAATCCACAAAGATCTGGTCATTTTTTTTTTGCAATTAGATCTCATCCATCAAGATCTGGTCAGTTTTTGCTAATGACGAAATATCTCGTCGAGACGACCATCAGGAGGGTTAATCAGCATCTTGACAGGAACAATAGCTATTTCTCGAATAGCTAGTACATTTTGATCAAGCTTTCATAGTCCTTCAAAAAATCCAAAGACTATTTAATCCTATTAACTGAAGCATGACTATCGTATTTGAACAAAAAAAAGTTAGGTAAGCTTTCATTTTTCTTGTGTGCTATCTTAAAGCAGGAACAAATGACTCCGTGAACTGCAGAACGCATTGTTACAAAACTCTTAACATGAAACGATAAGTAGGTCGAATTCCGATACGCATTTATGTTAAGCGGAATTTTAAGAAAGGTTTCTCTACATCGTGACATGCCATTTATGTTTAGAAATGGATTAAACTGAATTGGTTCTTATCAAAACCAATACGGTCTATCAAGGTATTTGATATGAAAGCTTAAAAACTGTCATTCTAATTAGTCCTCTAAGCTTGTGGCGAAATTTCTATGAATGTAGTGTTTCTTTTTTATCCCACAATACACTTATTGACAAAATAACGTCTTTCTAAAGATACAATGAATTTTTCAAACTTTAGAAAGATTCCATGCGGTTTCCCCTAGAATAGAATCTTCCTTTTGAACGTTTCTATAAGTTATTTCCTTGGAATAGAACCCTTTGGAACGATTATAATTGCCAATTATATATGGAATAAAATCTCTTGGAAATATTGTATTACTCCTTTCTTTAGAATGGAATATTTTGTAAATATTTCTTGCTTCTTAGCTTAAAATCTTTGGACATGTTATATCGCTCTTTTCCTTAGAACAGATTAATTTCGAGAGATTCTATTGGCCAAGGTCAAAACTGGTTTTTATCATGTATCATGCAGAGATGACTGCAGACTGCAAGGTAGAATTATGCGTGTGAACTCCGCAGTGGGTTAATGTTTAGAATATATTAAACAGTAGCCACTGCGCTACACTAAACACAGCACGGCGTTGCCCGAGACAGTTATTTTCGTGTGATAAAGTGTGACCACTGCTCGCTGACGCTTGCCAACCCCCGGTGATTGCTATGTATACCCATTTTGTTTGCTTCGCAAACAAACTCCACGGGCAACGCCGTGATGGCCTCGAAGTGGTTATTATTAACAACATAAATAAAAAAACGCTAGAATCGGAAAACTTGGCATGGTTTCAAAGACATTCGGCGCTTGTGACGTCAGCGGTCAAAAATCGCAAAATCCGCTCGCTTCTTTAACGACGTCACATTCCAAAGAGAAGAAAGGTGAAAAAAACTAATAAATAAATTAAAAATTGTTCAAGATTAAATTTAAAAATTTGGGCGTTGTTTTAAAATCGCAAAAAATTAGGACTACCTGTGCGTCAAATTTCATTATTGTAAGTATCATAGATTCGTCAGGTCACGGTTTACAGAGAAACAGACAGAAGACAGAGAAACACTTCCTTTTTTAATAGTAGAGATAATTGGTTTTTATGAAAAGCCATACGTCTTTTCGAAGAATCTGATATGAACTCCCCCCCCCCTCCCCCCCCCTTTAATACTGCCATTCTTATTAAACCCTTCTAAAACTCGAGAGATATGTAGTGTTGCTTTTACATCACAACTCTCTCTCTCTCTCTCTCTTAATGACTCTTTCTAAGAATCCACGAATTCTTTCAACCTTTTGGTAATAGTCTTTTCTAGAATAAAATCTTTGGAACAATTCTGAAAGTTCTTTCCTTGGAATAGAATCGTTTGGAACGATACTTTTGGTCCATTTGTAAGAATAGTATTCTTTGGCATGATTCCATTGGCCTATTCTATAGAATAGAGTCCGTTGGAAATGTGGGACACGATAGCCCTGTTGGAAGACTAACTGATTAACAACCGGAGGGTTGCGAGTCCAATACAACCAAAGACCATCGTGTACAAGGGGGCTGGTGCCCGTTAAAATTTGTCGTGGACTCAAACGTCCTCATCTTGGCGTGGTGTGGAAGTTTGGAGAGTGGGGTGCTTGTTCAGATGTTCCTCGCTATATGACCGAGGTTTAAAATCACGTGGTGTTGTCCTCGGTTCTTACCCTTTGGGAATGATCCTGGACCATGGCTAATTGCTCATAGTGTGGCTCCAGGGTGGTATTATTTAAAATGCATATAACTGTGTGTGTTGGGAAGATTCTGTTACTTCTTTAGAATAGAATTCTTCGGAAATATTTAATTTACTTATTTTCCTACAATAGAATCCTTTGGTATGATTCTACTCGTCAAGAAGGTTAAAATTGTTTAGAAGCCATGTAAGGAAGAAGGTAGTGAAGTGGAATTATGCGTGTTTAACCCTTCAAAGGGTTAAATTTGTAGGTCATTTTTCACATTCCTAGGACAATGGTATGCATTGCTTGGTCAACAATACCCGAGTCCTGTTTATCAAATGCAACTAACTAACTAACACCAACACACACTCCCGTGCCTAGTGTCTTGAGACACTGTGCCAGTTTAAATAAGTGTGGTTGGATGAGTAGAGCATGCCACCAAGGTGACATGTCTACTCAGAATGTTAGAGCACATTACATTACATTTATTCATCCTTACATCTATACAGTATATACATTAAATCAACATCTACAAGGGTTGGACGAAAATTGGAAACACCTCGTGAAATGCATGCTTGAAAAGAAATGTTTTTTCTAGTGAAATGTGTTGGTGGGTGGCGCTGGTGTTTTCGCCAACTGACGCCACCTATACAAAGTCGTAAATACGCTGCTCATGTCAGTCGTTGTCGGGGCACTGTTCTGTGAAGTTGCAATTGCATCATGTCAGAGCTAACAGACTTCAAACGTGGGCAAATTGTTGGAGCTCGTCTTGGTGGGTACTTCCATGAGCAAGGTAGCGAAAGTAATTAGCATTTCAAGAGGTACTGTATCTAAGATTTATTCCGCATATTTGAAAAGCAGAAAAGCATCATCCGCTAAATCACAGCGCGGACGAAAGTGTGTGTCAAGTGATCGTGATGGAAGTCATTAAGGTAAATTGTGACTAAAAATAAGACCACAGCTGCAAAAGTTACTGCTGAAATGAATGTCGTGCTCACATACATTGTGAGTACCAAAGCAAGAAGAAATGAGCTCCATTAGGAGGGAATTTCTGACCGAGCTGCAATTACAAAACTATTCATCAGTGATGCTAATGCCTCTAACAGGAAAAAGTGGTGTTTAAGTCATAAAAGCCTGGGCTATAGAGCAATGGAAGACAGTAATTTGGTCGGTCTCGTTTCGGACAGTAATTTGGAGTCTTGTTTCCCACATCTGGCCGAGTTTACGTCTGGCGTACGAAATCCCAAGCCTATAATACAGACTGCGTTTTGCCAAGAGTGAAACATGGCGGGATTTCTGTGATGGTTTGGGCAGCCATATCGAGGTTTTCTGTGGGCCCCATGATTACTCAGCAAGGGCATATAGGGGCCAAGGATTATGTGAACATTTTGTCCGATTAAGTCCATCCCATGGTATAAACTTTGTTCCCCAATGGTGATGGTGTCTTCCAAGACGACAAAGTCCCTGTTCATACAGCTCACATCATCCAGGACTGGTTTTCTGATCACGAGGATGATTTGTCACATCTCCCTTGGTCACCACAGTCACCAGACCTCAATATTATTGAATCTTTGTAGTCTACATTGGAGAGGAAACTGCGTGATCGCTATCCACCGCCATCATATTATCTGAACTTATCACCATTTTGCAGGAAGAATGGTACAAGATTCTGTTGGCAAGCATACAAGAACAGTATTTATCCAATCTGAGAACCAACCGGTATAGTGGTTAAGGTGTTAGCCTCTGGATCGGAAGGTTCCTGGTTCGAATCCGGGTCCGGGCATGGATGTTTGTAAACGTATGGTGTAGAGGCGGCTGGTGCACCTTAAATCTGTCGTGGCCGAAAGTCCTCACGTTGGGTGGGTGTGGAAGTTTGGAGAGTGGGGTGCCAGCTCAGGTGTTGCTTCGTCATCTGACCGTGGTTCAAAATTACGAGGTGTTGTCCTCGAATCTTTCCCTTAAGGGACTGATTCCGGACCGTCGTCAATAGCCCGTTGTGTTGCTCTAGTACGACGTTAAGTAAAATTACCAATTACCAATTACCAATCTGAGAAGACTGCAAGTTGTTTTGAATGCCAACGGTTTTCCTAAACCATATTAGGCAATGTTACATGTTTTTTTTAAGTGTTTCCATATTTTTGTCCAAACCCTGTGCATCAGTGGTAATTGTAATTTTAATTAACGTCGTACTAGAGCAACACAACGGGCTATTGACGACGGTCAGGGATCAATTCCTTAAGGAAAAGATCCGAGAACAAAACCACGTAATTTTGAACCACGGTCAGATGACGAGGCAACACCTGAGCTGGCACCCAACTCTCCAAATTTCCTCACCAACCCAATTTGAGGACTTTCGGCCACGACATATTTAAGGTGCACCAGCCGCCTCTACACCATACGCTTACAAACATCCATGCTCTGACCTGGATTCGAACCAGAAACCTTCCGATCCAGAGGCTAACACCGTAACCACTATACCGGTTGGTCGGCCCCATGTACATCAGAGCTCGCGTATTGAGCAATTATCTCTTTCCCAGCTAATGTTTATTGAAGTGAAAATTGAATATTAAGCAACTTGAAAACCACAACGATTCCGGTATTATACAAAATGATCCCCTAAATATAACAATAATAATAATCCCTTATAAATAAAATAAAAAGTGCAAAACGCAATGTTTACCAAAGATCAAAAACGAAGAGTCAACAATGGGATTCGAAATGCATATCAATCGTTGCCGGTTTACGACACTTGTCAAAGTTCAGATACAGATTACCGAAAAAAGCTTTTACATAACATTTAGTTGGAATGCGTTACCTTTTCCCCGTAGGTTTAATGTTTTGTAAAAATAATTAGAGTTCCGAGAAAAAGTAAGCTAAAAGTTTCGATACGGGAAATATATTTTTTTTGTGGTCGTGTCGCTATGAGTCACACTGTAACCGAGTCTATGTAACCAAACCGTGAAACCCGAAATATGAACCAAGATTTTTAGGACCGGGCAGACTTTATCCCGATAGTCGTGTATTGTATGTTTTGATGAATGTGTTCCTAAATTTGTCCTCTTAAGCGCTGTATGCATTTCTTGATAAATTTATTTGAGTATCAATTGACCGTATTTTTCCAGTAGGTTTTAGTGAGCTGCGACAAATTTTGCGAAAACCAGGATTTCTGCCCAAAACGGAATATTCTTGTGTTAGTACCCCTCTAGAAATGATTGGGATTCAGAAACTTCCAGGTAAGGAAGCTTATATTTGCCTTCATTTATTTGAGTGTAACTTAATGTAAAGGCTTTTGAGTTGCAACGCTTTTGGCGTGCTTTTTATGTCGCCAAGGAAGAATTTCTTAGAAGAAACGTCGTTTTAGATTAAACGGAAAATAATTAAAAAAATCTACGAAAATAATTTCAAAAATAGAAAAATATAAAATTCTACAACGTAAAGTTAGTCTAAATATAAAATTTCATGAATTTACAATGGTTATACTCGTAGATATTGAATATTAAAGCCGTTGTCCATTTCAGGGATCATTTCCACATTGAAGGCGCTATTCGTAGATCGAGTTTTGTAGTTAATCGGGAAATGTTCATTTGTTGCTTGACTAGATGAATATTAGTAAGAATCTTAATCCTAATGGTGGTTGTCCAGATGAGGTGTCTCGGTAATATCAAAATTGATCAGATCTTGATGGACGAGAAATTTGGACATGATGATAGTCAATACTTACTGTTTAATTTTTTGTCAACTTCAATTTTTAACAGTTAATAACTGTTGAATTCATTCACTAACTGTTATTTTTAGTATCTGTTAAACAAGAGCTTTGTACAACAACGGAAAAATAGCTGTTTTCGCAAGTTATCTCAATACCCTTTAACACTTTCGTTGGCGATCTCGAGCCAGCTCGTGATATGACGTATACACTTGAGAGTGAGTCACGCGCTAGCGCGTGGTGTTGAGTGATGTCGCAGTAGCCAGTCACAATTGGCATTATATATAAGGTGTTGGTGTGCAGTAGAGGTTAGAAGCTAGTTGTAAAGGTATGTGGTTTCGAGTTTATAGCTTTATTAGACTTTAAAAAAAAAATGTTGTAATATGAGTTTAAGAGACGATAATTCTGTTGGGCCTTCACGCCGCCAAAAACGAAAAATGCAATCTAATAAGCCTCTAACAGATAATATTGTCAATAGCCCGTTGTGTTGCTCTAGTACGACGTTAACTAAAATTACCATTACCTCTAACCAGTGCTGTAGTCGTAAAAAAACAGTGGTTATACCATGGACGCCTGCAGAATTTCTTCCAGGGGGAGGCGAAACATGTACTCGCTACTTACGGTTTCCACAAGGGGAGGGCCAAACATATGTACCCACACGCACATACATGTATATATATACGAAATCCACAAGCCATGTTACGAAAGCCATGAGGATGTTAACCGCCATTCAAATTATCGAGAGAGAAAAGCCTATATTAATTTTATGTTTCAGGAAAGGGGGAGAATTGTGAAACTTTGAAGAAACTTCTACCTAAGCACAAATTCGTGTTCACAAGGTTCGTGTTATTGGGAGTTTATTCTATTGGATCATCCGGTAAGTTCGCTTTTTCAAATCGAAGCTAGCTTTGTTATTATAACGGTCTTTTCTTCTTACACTGCATAATTATAGCATGTGTTGTGGCATAATTTTTGTTTCACTGCAGTGCTAAGAAAGGAGAAAAAGAAAGTTCATTTTCGTCATAGTATGCTCTTTTATTTTAAAGAAGGAAAAAATGCTAGTCAGACTGCTCCTATTATGTGTACTGTATATGGATATAGTGCTGTTTCTGAGGCCACAGTTCGAAGGTGGTTTGTTAAATTTAATCGTAGAAATTTCAGCCTCGAAGATGATGCCCGCTCTGGACGACCCTCTTCTGTCAACGAGGACCTATTAAAAGATGCTATCGCTGAAAATACACGTTACACAGTTCAGCAACTATCACGCAGTCTAAATATTCCAAAAAGTACAGTTAATGATCATCTCAAGAAGATTGTATATGCAAGCCGCTACGCGCGCGATGTATGGGTACCCCATACTTTAACACAGCAGAGACTGTCAAACAGCACCTCGATAACTTTTTTATAAATAAGCCTAATGATTTACTTAAGAAAGGGGAATTTTTCAGCTGCCGGAAAGAAGGCAAAAAGTCAAAGAACAAAATGGGGCTTATGTGACAAACTTTCTTATGATTTTGTACTGCTTCGTTGGTATTTATCTTAGAAAAACGCGCAGAACTTTCCGGATGACCCAATATTTATGCGAAGCAAATTATGCAGACTAGCATCGAGTGATATTAAAATTTGAAAAATATCAGCCGACCAAACGGTATAGTGGTTAAGGTGTTAGCCTCTAGATCGGAAGGTTCCTGGTTCGAATCCGGGTACGGGCATGGATGTTTGTAAGCGTATGGTGTAGAGGCGGCTGGTGCACCTTAAATCTGTCGTGGCCGAAAGTCCTCACGTTGGGTTGGCGTGGAAGTTTGGAGAGTGGGGTGCCAGCTCAGGTGTTGCTTCGTCATCTGACCGTGGTTCAAAATTACGAGGTGTTGTCCTCGGATCTTTCCCTCAAGGGACTGATCCCGGACCGTCGTTAATAGCCCGTTGTGTTGCTCTAGTACGACGTTAACTAAAATTACCATTACCATTGAAAAATATCACTACATATAACAGTGATATAACTAACACTAAATATAATTATGATATAACACTAAATATAACTATATGACGCTAAATATAAATATATAAAAAAAACTAACACTAAATATAACTATGATATAAAATAATTACAGAAAATGTTAAGGGAAAAATTCTTAAACACATATAAATTAGGATGTAATTTTTTAAAAACAAATTTTAAGTCCTACCTCTATCATTTTCATTAAATTATTTTCCAAACCGCTTGTCTCTGTGTCTCTTTTTATAGCGCATACTCATGATCTATGGTATACTGAAGAGCGATGGTTGGCCAACCAAAAATTTACAAATTTTTGTCCGGTTGAAAGTGTTCTATAGGTGGTCCATTTGCATTAATAAACATTTGAAATCAATAAAGATGATCTCAAATCTGTTACACTATGTTATTCATTAAACTAAACTCGCGCTCGCATCGGCTGTGGAACATGGTAATATTTCAATTGTGCTTAAAAGAGGCTTTATTTTTTCTGCAGCAACTTGGGTGTTTTCATTGGTCCTTCAAAACCTGACTATCTATGCCAAAACATCGACAGATACTTTTTACCTCATTTTCTCTATGTCGAATATCTCATGTATTTATATTTTCTGGATTAAACATGGATATATCCTTCAAAAGTTCACAATTTTTTTCATTAACATCAGAAAGTTTGGATTTTTCTCACTCTATCGACAAAACTTTGAATTAATTGCTTTTGATAATTAGGTACGATTTTTGAATTATGTACCAAGGTGATATCTTGAAATAGAAACTTTTCTTATTCTTCTACAGCTATCTGCGTTTCACGTGATGTTTCGCGCGTTGCTTTCTACGAAAAGCAAAGCGTGTACGTAGTTTTTAAGAAAAAGCAGACGGTGTACGGAATTTGCTGGAATTACCAGAGGGTATACGCCGTATACACTCCACTACAGCCCTGCCTCTAACACATAATGGTAATGGTAATTTTAGTTAACGTCGTACTAGAGCAACACAGCTGGCTATTGATGACGGTACGGGATCAGTCCCTTAAGGAAGAGATCCGAGGACAACACCGCTCAGGTGTTGCTTCGTCATCTGACCGTGGTTCAAAATTACGAGGTGTTGTCCTCGAATCTTTCCCTTAAGGGACTGATTCCGGACCGTCGTCAATAGCCCGTTGTGTTGCTCTAGTACGATGTTAACTAAAATTACCATTACCATTACCGAGGACAACACCTCGTAATTTTGAAACACGGTCAGATGACGAAGCAACACCTGAGCTGGCATCCCACTCTCCAAACTTCTACACCAACCCAACGTGAGGACTTTCGGCCACGACAGATTTGAGGTGCACCAACCGCCTCTACATCATACGCTTACGAACATCCGGACCCGGATTCGAACCAGGAACTTTCCGATCTAGAGGCCAACACCTTAATCACTATACCGGTCTAACAGATAATGAAATTGCAAATTTGTTGGATGATTTTTCGCCAATCTATTCTGGTATTGACTTCTGGGAAAAACCCATTTCTATGGAGGGGCAATAACTATCAACACATCCTCACTTGACCAACAGCGAAAGCGTTAAGACTGATTTAAAAATGTAGGTTTGCTTATCTCTGCTATTAGATTGATCGTTGTTCCTCTGTACCATACAAGACAGGTAGACAGCAATGTTCGTTTACATAATTATTTTTCCAAACATTTTTCTCGCCATCTGACCGCGGTTAAAAATTATGTAGTGTTGTCATGGGATTTTTTCGGTTGATCCCGGACCGTCGTCAATAGACCGTTGTGTTGATCCAGAACTACACTAATTAAAAATACCTACCAAACATTTTTCAAAAATTTACACATTCCTAAAGTTTGTCATAATTTTTTCACCTATTGGATGCCCCCTAAAATCACCCCTAGTAACGAAACTTTAAGTGTAGCGCAAAAACTATACAGAAGGAAGAAGTAAAATTATGTATTATAATATTAAAAGTCTACTTGAATTGATTTCTGTCAAAGTATATCAAGGTGTTCATAATTTTTTCGAAAAAATATTATTTTAATGATTAATATTACAAACTAAAATTTGCTTAAAACTAAAATATGTGTATTTGTTTGGGTACTTAATATAGCAACATGCTACAAAATATACACAATATCAGCGCAATGGGAACATTATTTAGGAAGATATCCATAAAGGTATGGGACTGATTTAACATTAGGAACTCCAAACTTTCTGTATTCATAAATGACATGAAACTACCTGAAGTTAAATTATGATGTAAGTTCGAAATTTTGTGTCAAAATAGGAGGTTGCTATTGGAATTTATGAAGTTGGTGCTCAATTTAATTTGAAGACGGCTCCCTTAAGAAAATTTTACGCATATGAATTTATAGACTATCCAGAGGAAAAAGGTGAAAATTTGTATGAAAATATTAAAAGTCTATCAGAATTGATTTCAGTCAAAATACATCACGGTTCCTATTCATATTTTTTTCGAATATTAATTAAAAATTATTTAATAACTAAGACATTATGTATATTTTGTTTGGGTACTTTAATAGCAACATGCTACAAAATATCAGTGCTGCAAAAATATTATTTATGTTGGTAAGTAGATATTTCATCTACACATCTCAACTAATATTATTTAGGAAAATATCCTTAAAAGTCTGGGAAACTGATTAAGATTGGGACCTCCAAACTTTCAGTACTCATTATTCCGAAATGACTAGACCGAACGACATGAAACTTGGTATTTAACTTTGAAGTGCAATATCAATTCGAAAGTTTGTGTTAAAAATAGGTTGGTACTCAATTTAATATGAAGACGGCCCCGTAAGCAAATTTTATCATATGAATTAATAGCAAACTTTATTCTCTGTCGAATGACAAAAATATTTTGTCAAAATTGTTTGAATGAAGAAGGGGGAGAGAGGGTGTGGTTCGTGTTTTCTTCCTCAACTGAACTTTTATTTTAAATCTCTATTTTGTTATGACAGATCCAATCAGTTTGCAGATGTAACGTATTCCTAAATAATACGAGCAGAAAAGAGAAAAAACTCAATGGCGAAACTACAGGTTACGTAATACTGTGAAATAAGTAAATCCGAAGTCGAAATATTCGATGGATATATTATTATTTCGAAATAGTTAAGAGGAAAGATTATAGCGCTAGAAAATACGCAGATTTAAAATGCATGTTATTAAATAGCATTCCATTTCTAACGTTTTCTGTTTTGGAACCAGTCAGAATGTCCCATTTCTGAGACATCGTTGTAATATAAAGGTCAAAATAAAATACATTTTGTGTCAAGAAATTTTAGTATTTAAGTTTCAGTTGAACGACTTGATCTACGTATTTGATATATTTTAATTAACGTCAAACTGAAGCGACGCAAAAGGCCGTTTGCGAAGCTCCGGGAACCATTACGAAGGGAAGATCCGAGGACAACATCACGTAATTATCAACCACGGTCAATTGACGAGATCACAACTTAGCTGACATCATACTCTTCAAACTTCCTCACCACGCCAAAGTGAAAACATCTGTGGTCACCACAGATTTAACGTGCAGCAGTCCCTCTAAAGTGCAGCAACGTGTGCCCTGTAACACGTAACTGCACGTGCACACCTTTGTATCCGACAGTCTTTGGTTGGATTCGAACTCGCAACCCTCCGATTCCTAATCCATTACTCTTCCAACCGGGCTACCACGGCGCGATTTGATCTACGATAAATGTAGAACGGAAAATTAAATATGTATTTCTTGTCAAATTCTCAGACCAACTGTAATTGCATTTGACACCTGTAACAGAGAACAATAAATACTTTTCACACTTTGTGTTCTTGAACTGTACAACTGTAATTGTTTTGTATAATTTGGTAATGGTAATTGTAATTTTAGTTAACGTCGTACTAGAGCAACACAACGGGCTATTGACGACGGTCCGGGATCAGTCCCTTAAGGGAAAGATCCGAGGACAACACCTCGTAATTTTGAACCACGGTCAGATGACGAAGCAACACCTGAGCTGGCACCCCACTCTCCAAACTTCCACGCCAACCCAACGTGAGGACTTTCGGCCACGACAGATTTAAAGTGTACCAGCCGCCTCTACACCATACGCTTACAAACATCCATGCCCGGACCCGGGTTCGAACCAGGAACCTTCCGATCTAGAGGCTAACACCTTAACCACTATACCGGTTGGTCGGCTTGTATAATTTGGTAATTGGTAATTCTTTAATTAACGTCGTACTAGAGCAACAGAACGTGCTATTTGTGACGTTCTTGGATGAAACCCCAAAGGGAAAAGATCCGAGGAAACTATACAACGTAATTTTCAACCACGGTCTGTTGACGAGGTCACACCTCAGCTGACATCCCACTCTCCAAACTTCCGCACAACGCCAACGTGAAATTGTTTTGTAGAATAAACCTCTCTATAGTAATCTCTTTTGTTGAATATATTAGGTTAGGTTTAGTTTTCCTAGGTGTAAGGTAATTGGTAATTTTTAGTTAACGTCGTACTAGAGCAACACAACGGGCTAGTGACGACGGTTCGGGATCAGTCCCTTAAGGGAAAGATCGGAGGACAACACCTCGTAATTTTGAACCACGGTCAGATGACGAAGCAACACCTGAGCTGGCACCCCACTCTCCTAGATGTAAGGAAAGTTCTCACGTTGGGTTGATGTGGAAGTTTGGAGAGTGGGGTGCCAGCTGAGGTGTCACCTCGTCATCTGACTGTTATTCAAAATTACGTTGTGCTGTCCTCGGATCTTTCCCTTAGGGGATTGATCCCGGACCGTCGTGAATAGCCCGTTGTGTTACTCTAGTACGACGTTGATTAAAAATTACCAATTACCTATGGTGTAAGGGCCATATTTGTCCATGTTGCGCGAGACAGAAGATGTACAATATCAAGTAAATAGACAAACACACTCAATGAATTGGTAATTTTTAATTAACGTCGTTCTAGAGCATCACAACTTGCTATTGACGACGATCCGGGATCAATCCCCTAAGGGAAAGAATCGAGGATAACACCTCGTAATTTTGAACCACGGTCAGATGACACCTGATCTGGCACCCCACTCTCCAAACTTCCACATCAACCCAGCGTGAGGACTTTCGGCCACGACAGATTTAAGGTGCATCAGCCGCTAACACCTTAACCACTATACCGGTTGGTCAGCATAACCATAATGAAAAAGATGGAGAAAGGATCGTAATTGAAATATTCCTTTTTCTATCAGCAGAATTTGGTATCAATTAGCTTTAATTCCTAGAGTTAAAAAAACGGTTTTGGGATTTTGAGTTTAATGTTCACTTAATTGATAAGCGTTTGACATAACGCATTATTTGTGACATGTTTCCAATAAACAAGTTTTTCTCTCCCCGTGGTTGCCGACCAACCTGCATAGTGGTTAAGGTGTTAGCCTATGGATCGGAAGGTTCCTGGTTGGAATTCGGATCCGGGCATGGATGTTTATAAGCGTATGGTGTAGAGGCGGCTATTGCACCTTAAATCTGTCGTGGCCGAAAGTCCTCACGTTGGGTTGGTGTGGACGTTAGGAGAGTGGGGTGCCAGCTCGGGTGTGGCCTCGTCATCTGACCGTGGTTCGAAATTACGAGGTGTTGTCCTCGGATCCTTCCCTAAAGGGATTGATCCCGTACCGTCGTCAATAGCCCGTTGTGTTGCTCCAGTACGACGTTAACTAAAAAATTACCAAAAAAATTACTCTGCCCGTGGTTATATCGAGATTTTTTTCTTGTCCTTCTAGCGATGAATGGTTTGGTTTATTGGTTGTTTTTGTCACAAGGGCCAGATATGGCCAAACTGCGTTAAATATAGTCTATATTTTAAGATCTATAGTTTTAAGGATAAGATGATTATGTGCAAATAACACGATTGCGAAACTAAACTGAAGTTATATGTAATAAAAGCAATATATAATTTATAAAACCAATATAAGAAAGGGCATGTAACAATGCCTTACAATATAACAATGAGAGATGCCGTCTCTATTCAAACTTGAAATTAAATTTGAATTGAATAATCATTTGCTGAGACTCCAAGCAAATATCATTAGACACAAGCAAACATTATGCTGGTAAAGTAAACGTCCTCTGAATCTCATGCTTTGTACTCCAAGGCGATCCTTCAATTTCTCATTAGCAAGCAATAATTGAATGCTGCGCAAATTGAATTTTCAATGCATGCCTTCTCGGGTAGCGATCGTTTTAAATATACAGTGGGGAGGGAGCCCAATTGGAAGAGCATCGGATTAGCAATCGGAGGGAAATTACTAAAGATCGTCGTGTACATAGAGACATTTGCACGTTATATCCGTCATGACCTTAAATATCCTCATGTTGGTGTGACGTGGAAGTTTGGAGAGTGGGGTGCCAGCTCAGGTGTTGCCTCGTCATTTGACTAAGGTTCAAAATTACCTGATGTTGTCCTAAAATCTTTGCGGCCGACCAACCGGTATAGTGGTTAAGGTGTTAGCTTCTAGATCGGAAGGTTCCTGGTTTGAATCCGGGTTCGGGCATGGATGTTTGTAAGCGTATGGTGTAGAGGGTGCTGGTGCACCTTTAATCTGTCGTGGCCGAAAGTCCTCACGTTGGGTTGGCGTGGAAGTTTATAGAGTGGGGTGCCAGCTCAGGTGTTACTTCGTTATCTGACCGCGGTTCAAAATTACGAGGTGTTGTCCTCGGATCTTTCCCTTAAAGGACTGATACCGGACCGTCGTCACTAGCCCGTTGTGTTGCTCTAGTACGACGTTAATTAAAATTACCATAACCTAAAATCTTTGCCTTCGAGAGTCGATCCTGGACCGTCGCCAATAGCCCGTTGTGTTGCTCCAGTGCAGCATTAATTAAAAATACCAATACCTCTTAAATATACAGTAGAAATGAATTAATTATACAAACTGATTTTGAATGGATTGGTTGTTGTAATATTTTTAATCATTTATACAACGCTGAGACGTGATCTCTGATGGAAAATTTTCAAATAGTGTGTAGAGGGAGTTTGGAATAGATGAGACTAATATCAAAGGGTGTTGGTAATTTTTAATTAACGTCGTACAAGAGCAACACAACGGGCTATTGACGACGGTCTGGGATCAATCCTTTAAGGGAAAGATCCGATGACAACCCCTCGTAATTTTGAACCACGGTCAGATGACGAGTCAACACTTGAGCTGGCACCCCACTCTCCAAACTTCCACACCAACCCAACGTGAGGACTTTCGGCCACGACAGATTTAAGGTGCACCAGCCGCCTCTACACCATACGCTTACAAACATCCATGCCCGGACCCGGATTCGAACCAGTAACCTTCCGATCTAGAGGCTAACGCCTTAACCACTATACTGGTTATTCGGCTCAAGGGGTGTTGGAGCACATTAATGTAATCTTTTGTTTTGTTTTAAACTTATGTACGCAAATGACGCGTTCAGGCGCAAACACAAGAATTGCGCACGAAATGAAATGTTTATGTATGCAATTTTATAAGTACATTTGATTGCAGTGCCAATTTGCCCAGTTGGAGGAACAACGGAATAGCAACCGGAGGGTTGCGAGTTTTAAACTCTGTCCAGCCAAAGACCGTCATGTACACGCGAGCTGGCGAGTGTTAAATATGTCCCGGCCCCATTTTGAAGCGGTGTGCAAGTTTATAGAATGGGGTGCCTGTTTAGATATTGCTCTCTTTATCTGACCGTGGTTCAAAATCACGTCCACGATCTTTCCCTTCGGGTTTGATCAAGAACGGGAACGATTAAAATAAACGGTGCAGGTAGTTATCTCAATTGCGTTGCACTGCAGCAACTATGGGCTACTAGTGACTGTCCGGTATCGAACCCGAAGGTAAAGATCCGGGGACAACGCCACATAATTTTGAACCACGGTCAGATCAAGAAGTGCAACCTGAGTTGGCACCCCGCTCTCCAAATTTCCACTCTACGCCAACGTGAGTCCATGTTCGGCAAAGCTGCGTAAATAACGTCAAGCAAATAGACATAAAACAAGCAAGTTAGAGCAACACAACGAGCTATTAGTGACGGTTTGAGATCAAATCCGAAGAGAAAGATCCTTAGACACCACCAAACGCAATTTTAAACCACGGTGATATAACGCGGCCACACCTGAGCTGGCATACCACTCTCCAAACTACACCACGCCACCGTGGTGACATTTGAGTCCGCGACAGATTTAACATGCACCAAATAAACGGAGCAAGTCGAAAAAAAAGTTCCGTTTTTACCACGCTATTTTACGCGCAGAACCAGTGCGTTTCGCGACAGAAAAGAACTTCCTTTATGCTGGAGGAGGAATGAAACGTTTCACCCCAATCAAACCCTTCCCTCCAATTTCGGAAGTTGAAGCGAACTGAAAAAAACCCCATTCACCCTGCTTGTTGACCGTGAATCATCTTCAAAAAAAGATCGTTTCATTAACCGCGCCCCGAGATGCGACTTGGCTGGGTAACCGGGGTTTGGCGAGATGGGACCGGCGCCAAAGTTGGTAACCATATCTCACCGTCACATTCCCTCGAAAGATGACGATTGCACTGGCACACAGTTGCCGGGTTTCATTCCTCGCTGCATAGTAATCCGAAGGTGCAGGATAGCGGAGAGTAATTTTTAAATGTTTCCCCATGCTGAGCGGGATTGAAACAGAGGTTGGAATCTGTTCGTTCCCCTCCAAGCTGCACTAGTAATTTGATTTAAAAATCAATCAATTTCCAAATATTGAAGGAGGATTCCAAATGCTTTTCGATTTGGGTAAGCTTTTATTTTGTATTTGATACACTGATATTTTCAAAATGCAACAACTCGTTTTAATTCGGTTATACAAAAGATGGTGAGTGAAAATTTAACGTTGTTTTTCAATTGTTGACATTTGAATACAGCATTCGCTTTCAAAATCGCATCTTTATTTTTTCTGGAGCGGCTAAAAATGTGACAGGAGCCATATGCAAATTAAGGCGCGGTGATCTTCAAAACTCCATATGTTTTACAAAACTTTTAAAGTTTTGGTTCCATTTTCGTCGCGTTTAAAGTACAGTCTTTTAAAATGGGAAATTCTCAAAGTGTATGTTACTAATAAGTAACAGAGGACAATTTCTTAAAAATCAATTTATCCAAGCGGAAAATTTTGATTTTAAAAACTAGCAAAGAAATCAGCTTTGATCTAATTATAATTTTTCTCCATCAAGTCCATCTTACTCATCATGACGAATACATTTTGCATTTCTTTTTGCTTACCTACGGGGAAAATGAAATAGTACACATTTTGGCAATTCATATTATGTTATTAGTTTAACACACTTCTCAATATTCTACATTCACAATTAATTACTTGGTAGTTTTGAGTACTTAATCCTAAATGGTATATTTATATACTGCTTTAAACTAAATATAATTTTAATTTAGTCTAATATATAGTGTATTGCTATCAAGAGAATTAGCTTCGTGTATTTTGTTTATTTTCCAAAGGGGAAAACTAATAAAAGTTTCGGCAATTAAAAAAATCCTGCGTGTATAAGTATACGCAATATTCTACATCCACAGTTGATTACTTAGCAATGCGCTGGGTATTTAATCTTAAACGGTATATTTTCATACGCTATTTTAATCTTATTATAATTTTAATTTAGTTTTTCTAATTTATCGGGTATTACTTTCGAGATCTACCTTTTTATTTTATTTAATTTAGTTTACCAGAGGGGAAATGTGATAAAGTTTCGCAATTTGTATCCTGTTTTACACAGGATACAGGATTATAAATTTTCTTCCCATGTCCACGATTGATTTCCTAATCGAATTGAGTTTTTAATACTAAAAGATATATATATCTCTACACTATTTTTTTAAATTCAATAATCTGTTTTAATAGCACTGTTTCTTAAAACGAATTCTCCATAGCTAGAGAGTGGAAAGACATAAATGGGAAAACAATTGTGTGATAGTTTAAACAAACCGAAATTGCGAATGCTCATTTCAAATAGTTAATGCGAATCCATTTGTTTATTTCATTCATCAAATTGGTCTCTGGTGAAGGTATCGCACAAGACTTGGAAAGATGCTGTCCATTTCGTCCGTTTTTCCAAGAATGCAGATGCATAATCGATTGTGGCGTTCGAAGAGAATGTCACTGAACTTATTGTTCTCGGTAACAAATGAAATTCCATCTTATGCCGTACCAACAAAGTTCTTATAAAATAATTTATTTTTTAGTTTCACAGATCAATGGTTACATTGAATTCTTGTTTTCAAGTCCCATCCATCGTAAGTCTGAACTTACTGTTTCTGTTAGGCCAACGTTAAAGTTGTTTGCTCTTATCGTTGCTGGTGAGTTTGGTATTGATTGAGAAGGGGGAAAAACCTGATATTGCTGTGTTGAAAAGGATATGATTGAATTCGTTTATTCATGTAAAAGCTAGTAATGAGGATAAGTCAACCCGAATTATCACAATTTGTGATCAAATGAAGTGATGTTACGACGATCATCATTCTCTTAATACGTTTTCCTAATTACCAGCATGCAATGTGTATTTTATTACATCGTACTCATGCAATATGTTTTGTTAGTCGTTGACGAAAGGGAGCAAGACAGAATACGATTGATTTGTTTAGAAGCTGGCAATGAGAATTAGTCAACCCGAATGATCATACCTTGTGAAGAAATGAAGTGTTGTTACTACGATCATCATTCTTAATATTTTCGCTTAATAATCAGCATGGAATATGTATTTTGTTAAATCGTAAACTCATGTAGTAGATTTTGTTAGTCGTTGACGAAAGGCAATAAGAGAGGATATTATTGATTCGTTTAGAAGCTGGTAATAAGAATTAATCCACCCTTGGTGAATAATCATACTTCGTCTTCAAATGAAATGATGTCAGTACAATCATCATTGTTAATATTTTTGCTTTATTACTTGCATGAAATATATATTTCGTTTCATTGTGCTCCTGGGAATTGTTAGTTGTTGACTAAAGGGAATAGAAGAGGATAGAATTTAGTTTGTTTATTCGTTTAGAAGCTGGTAATTACAATTAGTCAACCCGAATGAACATACATTGTAATCAAATGAAGTTACGAACATCATTCTTAACAGTTTTGCCTAATTACCTGCATGGAATATGTATTTTATTACATCGTACTAATGTGTGATATATTTTGTTGGTCGTTGGCGAAACGGATAAAAGAGAGCGAGATGATACGATATAATAATTAATTTATTTATATAAAAAGCTCGTAATAAAAATTAGTCATTCCGAATAATCATACCATGTAATCAAATGAAGTGTTGTTGCGACAATCATAATTCTTAATATGTTTTTCTAATTACCTGCATGTAATATGTATTTCTTTCACTGTACTCATGAATACATTTTGTTAGTCGTTGACGAAAGGGAATAAGGATGCGATTTAATTCGTTTAGAAGCTGGTTAAAAAATTAGCCAACACGAGTTATCATACTTTACAATCAAATGAAGTGCTGTTGCTATCATCATTCTTGACATTTTTGACTAATTACCTGCATGGAATGTGTATTTTATTACATCGTACTAATATGTTATATTATGTTACTCGTTGGCAAAATTGAATAATAGAGGGTTGATACGATTTAATAATTCGTTTCTTCATATAAAAGCTGCTTATAAGAATTAGTCAACCCTTGATGTATAATCCTACACTGTCTTCAAATGAAGTGCTGTTTCGAAGATCGTCATTTTAAAAATATTTTTGCCTAATTGCCTGCATGGAATATGTATTTTATTACATCGTACTACGGTGATTTATTTCTTAGTCGTTGACGCGAAAGGTAATAAGATAAGGATATAATTTAATTTCGTTTATTCGTTTGGAAGATGGGTATTTTAGGATTTGTTAATCCGAACTATCCTATATTGTAGTGAAATGAAGTACGGTCATCATTCTTAACATATTTTTCAAACTACTAGAGTGAAATATGTGTATTATTACATCGTGCCCCTGTAATATATTTTGAAAATAGCTGACGAAAGGGAATGTGATTTAATAAAAACTAATATCAATCCAAATAGTTCTACCTTGTATTCAGATGAAATGGTAATTATTAATCCCCCCTTTTCTCAGAATTTATGACGAACTAACTGCAGCGGAATGTGTATTTTATTAAATCTGCAATATATGTTTTGGTTATTCGAACTTAAAGGGAGCCGTTATCGATTTATAGTTGATGTCGCCTTCAGATGTTCGTGCTATCGATTGATTGTAAATCATATTCTCGTATTTCAGTTCGATAGAAAATCGATTTTATTCCAAACAAACATAGCATTTTACTTCGTAATTGATGCACAGGAACCTAAGAAATTTCTTATTTGAGTTATGAAAATAAATGGTTATTAATATATTTTTCAAGTTACCCGGAAATTAGATGAAAGTGGAAAATTGACTTCCATTTATGATTTGATTCTGTCATCTGGGCAGGGAATTTATTTAAACTTAGTATATTCCAAATCTGAATGATCCATACTTGTAAAAAATATCTGTCATCTACTCTTGTAAAGATTATATCAACTTCCATAATGAAATAAAGTTCCGTCGTCTCTTTCTTTCGTGTGTATGAAAGTCTGAATCAGACATCATACCTAAACATCATTGCTGACCAAGTGCATCCTGTAATGCTGATGGTTTATCGCAATGGCGATGTGTACTTTTAATAGGATATAATGCGTCCTGGCAAAGAGCTGGTATTGTACAGGATTGGCTTTGAGAAACTTGAAGAACAGGTCACTTCGTTCAGGGGGCCCTCACAATCTCCAGAACTTTATCATATTGAGCATTTGTGAGATGAAGTTGAAATGGTCTCAGATTTCACAAATGACCTATCAACTTCTCGTCCATGCCAAGGATAATAAACGCTGTATTAAAGGCAAAAGGTGACCCAATTACATATTGACGGGGTATATATATAAAAAACTTTTTATTGCAGACTAATATAAGTTTTCAGCCTTTGAAAAAAATTAAATACTTCACTTTACACATCCTCTTGGAATATCTTCCAATATATGGCTTAATGCAAGTTTGAGATGTAGCGAAACAGAGATTATTGGAAAGCTCCATTGTAGTCACAATTTAACTTAATATGCAAAAGAAATTACATACTTCACTCTCCACATCCCAGTATGCTTTCTGATGTAGGAAGTAATGAGGGAAATAAAGTTGATCATTGGAAAACTACATTGTAGTCACAATATAACTTTTCATTTGTATTTCACTCTTCACATCTCAGTATGCTTTGTAATATTATATGAAGTAATAAGAATAGGATGTTTGGATTTTACGGCGCAAGGAAGTAATAAGAAGTATTAAAATAGATCTCATTAGTAAGGCTACGTTGTAGACTTAATCTGTAAAACAAATTACATATTTCACTCTCCGCATCTCAGTATGCTTTCCAATATATGAAGTAATGAGATATAATGAAGCAGATCATTGAAAAGCTCCATTGTATCCACAATATAACTTATTGTGTAAAAAGAATGACATATTTCGCTCTCGTATCTCAGTATGATTTCCAATACATGAACTAATGAGAGAAATAGACTTGATCATTG
The DNA here is from genome assembly GCA_947359465.1 of Metellina segmentata. NCBI lineage: Eukaryota > Metazoa > Arthropoda > Arachnida > Araneae > Tetragnathidae > Metellina > Metellina segmentata. Next base: position 148,492,630 of record OX375872.1, on the reverse strand, counting down.
GAAAGCTCCATTGTAGTCACAATATAACTTTTAATTTGTATTTCACTCTCCACACCTCAGTATCCTTTGCAATATATGAAGTAATAATGTTTAAATTAAGGAAGTAATAAGTAGTATTAAAATAGATCACATTGGTAAGGCTACGTTGTAGACTTAATCTGTGAAAGAAATACGTATTTCACTCTCCGCATCTTAGTATGCTTTCTAATAAGAATGAAGTAATGAGGTACAATAAAGTAGATCATTGGAAAGCTCCATTGAAGTCGTAATATAACTTTTAATAATTGCATATTTCACTCTCTACATACCAGTATGCTTTTCAATACATGAGGTAACACCGTGTGAGATGCAGTAAAGAAGATCATTGGAAGTTTCTATTGTAATCGCAACAAAACGAGCGCGATCTCAATTCAAACGCTGGAGCTTCACGTTTCAGAAGGCAGATGACAGCAAGCTGAGAAAGTTTCGCTCATCTCTCGACTAAAGGAAGGTCAACCTGAAGCGTGAAATGAGTTGGAATTAGAGGGAATTCAGAGCGGAACAAACGTAGATTTTTTTTTCAAATAGCGACTTTATCCGCATTGTTTGTTTACATTTCCGAGACGTTTCTCCCACTTCGCTCAGTTTGTGAACCCGAATACACGATTTCAATAACCTACATATGACGACCGTTCGAACTCTTGCAGTGGGAAAACATGGACCAAACTTTTGATTTTGGTTTGGATTTCAAGCAGTTCTAGTGATCCTTCCGTCTTTTGAAAAAGACAACAATAAAATTTTATAATCAGAATTTTCATCAACAATTTACAAACTTTGAGAATGTGAGTAATTTTTAAGCCCTAGGTCCTGTCAGGTTTGCGTCATTTGGAAAAGAGGTAAACGAAAAATCAGTAATGAGATTTTTTTGGTCGTCAATTTTCTGATATTGAGAAAGTAAGTCATCTTTGCATCATCTGTAAAAGAAGTAGGAGGTACAAAGGATAATAGTAATTTTTGTCAGCAATTTACCGATATTGAGAATGTAAGTAATTTTCAAGTCCTAGTTCTTGATTTGGAAAAGAAGTACCTGGAAAATCGTAATGAGAATTTTTGTTGTCAATTTACTGATATTGAGAATGTCAGTAATTTACAAGTTCTGGGTACGTTCAGGTTTGCGTCATTTGGAAAAGAGGTAACTGGAAAAATTTATAGTGAACATTTTCGTCTGTTTACTGACATTAAGGATATCTGTCATTTTCAAGTTCTAGCACCTGTGAGACTTGGATCAATTTGGAAAAGAGATAACCGGAAAAATCGGTAAGGAGAATATTTGGTGACATTGAGAATGTCGGTAATTCCCAAGCCCTAACTCCGGTCAGGATGGCATCATCTGAAAAAAAGAGGTAACAGGAAAAATCAGCAATGGTATTTTTCGACGTGAATTTACTGACATTGACTATATCAGTAGTTACCTAGACCTAGCTCTGGTTCGTGTCATCTGGTGAAAGCGGTAACAGGAAAAATAGGTAATGATAATTTTCGTCGTCATTTTACTGATATTTTGAATGTCGTTAATTGTCAAACCCTAGCTCCAATCAGGTCATTGTCATTTTGGAAGAGATAATCAGATTAATCAATAATGAGAATCGTCGCCAGCAATTTTAGGATGTTGAGAATGTAAGTAATTTTCTACCACAAGCTCTGGGCAGGTTTGCGTCATCTGGAAAAAGAGGTAAAAGGAAAATTAGGTAATGAGAATTTTCAACGTCAATTTATTGATATTGAGAGTATCTGTAATTTTCAAGCCCTACTTCCGGTCAGGCCTACGTCATTTGGAAAACAGGTAATCGAAATTATATGTGATCATAAATTTCTTCATCGATCTACTGGTATATGAAATGTCGGTAATTCCCAAGCTATAGCTCTAGTCAGGCTTGTGTCATCTGGAAGAGAGGTAACAGAATAAATCAGTAATGTGGTTTTTCGTCGTCAATTTAATTATATTGAGAATGCCCGTAGTTTTCAAGCCTTAGTTCCGATCAGGCTTGTGTCGTTTGGAAAAAGAGGTACTAAAAAACCAGTAATTAGATTTTTTCATCGTCAACTTACTGATATTAAGAATATCGGTGATTCCCAAGCCCGATATCCGGTCAGTATTGAGTCGTTTGGAAAAGAGGTAACCGGAAAAATTGGTAATGAGAATTTACGTCATACGGATATTAAGAATGTCAGTAATTCCCAAGCCAGAGTTCCGGTCAGGTTTGCATCGTCTGGAAAAAATCAATACTTAATCTGTAATGAGATTTTTCGAAGTCAACTTACTGATATTGGGAATGTCGGAAATTACCAAGCCCGAGCTCCTGTCAGGTTTGCGTCATCCGAAAAAAGGGGTAACAGAAAAAAAAATCAGTAATGAGATATTTCGTCCCAATTTACTGATGTTGACAATGTCAGTAATTTCCTAGGCCCAGCTCTGGTTTGTGTCATCCGGTAAAATAGGTAACAGGAAAAATAGGCAATGTGAATTTTCGTTGTTAATTTACTGATATTTTGAATGTCGGTAAGCTGCAAACCTTAGCACCAGTTAGGATTACCTCATTGTGACAAGAGGTAACTCGAAAAATCCATATATAAAAGTATAAGAATTTCCGTATTCATATTGAAAATGTCGTTAATTGTCAAGCCGTAGCTCCGGTCAGGTTATCATCATATTGGCAAAAAGAAAACAGAAAAAATCAATTAGAAGAATTTTTTTCAGAAATTTGACGATGTTGAGAGTGTAAGTAATTTTCAATTTCTAGTTGTGGTCAGGTTTGCGTCTTTTGGAAAAGAGGTAACCGGAAAAATCCGTAATCGGAATTTTCGTCTTGAATTTACTGATACTGAAAATGTCGCTAATTTTGCAGCCCTTGCTCCTGTCAGGTTTTCACCATTTGGGGATAACGAGGTTGTTAGTTAAAAGCAGTAATAAGAATTCCTGCATCAATATACTGATACGAGAATGTCGGTGATTTTCCAGTCCTATCTCCGGTCAGGTTTGTCATTTAAAAAAAGAGGTAACTTGAAAATAGATTCTAAAAATTTTCGTTCGTAATTTACTGATACTCAGAATGTCGGTAATTTTCAAGTCCTAATATTGGTCATTCTTGAATCATTTTGGGAAATATTTAATCGACAAAACCAAACATCATTTGTTCCATTAATGCAGGAAGTTTCTTTTATACAATTCCTTTTATGAATATCAATGTTGTAAAAGTTAACGCAATTTTTTGCTTTTGAAGTAATGAACATAACATTCAAAACAAAAGTACGAAGTTATGAATTTTATTCTTAATTTAGTAAAGAAAAATAATTTTGTACATATGGCATAGTATACCTGAATCTGAAAACAGAATATTATTTAAACGTTAGCAAACCCTATCCAGTTGAATTACGCGAACTTTACACCCAAAAGAGTGAACGAACTTGAAAAACATACAAAATATCGACGGTGTTTGAAAAATAACTTTTTTATGTACTATGCCTGGCATCATACAAGCGCTTATAAATTACTAGTGTTTTGAAAAGACTCTTTAGAACCGAGTTCATGAATACTAAACTAGGATTCTTTATATGCATCTAAATCGATGTTTGAAAGATATAGCTTCTAAATCAAAGGTATTTCATAAAATTCTGCATATATATACGTTCAATGTTTTCATGCGTGTTCTCTATTCGTGCTTCTGGTTTGACTCCAAGGAATAAATAAAATCCTGATATTTTAGAATCTCATTTTTACCCTAAGTTGGAAGGAAAGGAACTTATGAATTGATATAAAATTCTACGGCTGCTTTTTCATCAACATTTAAATATGTTACTTATAATTTTGCTATTTTTTTAGTAACAGGGTCACTGGAAATTCTCTGGCAAATTCTGCATTCTTTGACTATATATATATATAATTTCAAGAACACAGGAATTTCAAAAAAATTACAACAAAAGTGTTAAAAAATAATTTCAAAAAAATGTAGAAATGTTGATAGATCAGGGCGTAATAAGCCTGACCCAGACAGCATAAAATGGTGTTTTCTACTATGAGCAGCATTAGGTTGCGGGTTTGATTTCGTTTTGTTCCTGTCCTGTTTTGGTGTTTTTTTTAAACTTTTTGGTGGTGTTTGGGGGAGTGTATGAGCAATTTTTACAGCCTAATGCTGCTCATATGTAGAAAACATCATTTTATGTTGTCTGGGTCAGGCTCCTCCCTGATGACGCCCTGATCCACCAACATTTCTACATTTTTTTTTAATCATTTTTTAACACTATTGTAATTTTTTTGAAATTCCTGTATTCTTGAAATTATATTGCTTACCATGCTATGTCTGCAGCTTCAGCGCGCTTGCTTGTTAGTTTCGAGTTTCGTTTTCTGGTTTATTGCACCCCGGCTGTTTGGTTCTTTGTTATTTTGTGTGATTTATGTATAAATGTGTTAAGTTTAATGTTTATAATGTTTATAATAAGTTAATGTCTGGTCACCATGCCTGTCTGGGGTTGTCCAGGGAAGATCTGTACATGAATCTTATGTTGGTCTTGGACTGTTTTAACCCTCCAAGTGGTTTCGACGAGATGTCATCAATATATTGCTTTTTTTATGATGGCTAGTGACGATATACCTAGTCGAGACAACCACCAAGAGGGTTAAGGAACCAATGGACCTTGGTTAACTTGTCTACAACCCCCAAGTTGGATAAGTAACAATAAATATGTCAAGTACTCACTGTACAATGTGTACAAATATATAACTTTTTGTTCACACTTAAAAAATATAAAAACGTATGCCTTAAGTGTGAGAGAAAAATTATACATTCCTGCGCTAGACTCTCAATTTTCGATTTGCTACTTATTTAAACATTTCACTCCTTTCAACAACGTCATATCTCAAAAATCAGCGATTTTTAGATATGTCTGTTTTCAGAATGCCCTGAAAGAGTAGTATATCCCTGCCAGATCATTATATTTCACCGCTCAATATTTAGCCGCTAGAGATAAGAAGTAATATTTATTTTTAATCTACTTTTCAACTTTAAAATCACTCTCATGAAAAATCTGTCTGGTCTGCTCGCCGGATAAACCCATTCAGAGGGCCGAATTTGATCGGCGTGTCGAGGTTCAGGAGGGTCGTATTTGGCTGATCAGTTACACCTGTTCGGAAGCTCGGGTCTAGTCTATGAACCTGATTAAAACATTTGGAGAGCGATATCTGGTCTACTTGACGGGTAAATTCATTCCGAGGGCCGTATTTGGTCAGCTTGTTGAGTGAACTTTTCAGAAGGTTCGTATTTGGGGTCAGTTTAACCTTCTTGTCAAGTTAAACCTACAGGCCTGATTAAAATATTTGGAAGGCCATATCTGGTTTGCAGCCTGGGTAAACATATTCGGAGGGACGTATCTAATCTGAGCCTGATTAATATTTTGAGGGCCGCTTCTTGTCTCCGAACCTGAGATCAATCTACTTGCTACATCTTACGCTTACGGTCTTTTATTATACTCGAACGGTTTTTTTGTGGACGGGCTGGTTATACCCGACCGCGAAGAGAACAGTTGCTTTTCAAACAGCTGAAAAGTACTTGCTAAATAAACATTAATTGCTCTTGTCGGGTAGTAAAAACGAGAGAGGAAGAAAGGTTAAAAAACAAACACGCGTAATACAAAATAACGATGGTAGCGATACTGGACACAATGCGAGCATACTTTTGTTCAGGGACCGAGCTCTGTTCTGCAGACTCTTTTCATTTCAATCACACAAAAGTTGTTCCGCGATGTGTGTGGCTTTGACTGAAGAGGGGTCATCAGAACTGGATCAGAGTTAAGTTGCTGAAATGTGAATAGCCTTCGAACTCCAAATAGGAAATTTCCAGGCCATTACCTTCAACTCATCAGTCACATTGGGGGACATGTTTATTTAGCTGCTCTTGGTGATTGTGTGGGAAAGGGCTGAAATGTGTGAGATTTTTACTTCAATTGGAAGTAAAATGTTTCCGGAATGGTTTATGAACTTTCTACTTTTCTTTCTTTCTACGTTCCAGAGTTATTCCCCTTTAGTATCTCAAAAAGCTTGTCGACAGTAAAACTGGCGTCAATTACCTATAAAATAACACTTCTCTCTGTACGCTTCAGATAATTGTTTCTCATTTTAGTATCTCACATAGCGTGTCAAAAAGGGTACTGGTGTTATAACCAATATAAGACCACACTTATTTCTAACATTTATTTCAACAAATAACTGTTTCCCTTTTAGCATCTCATATAGATTGTCAATAGTGCCACAGGCATCAATTACATACCAAATCACACTTGTTTCTACGTTCTAGATAATTTTTCCTTTTAGTAGCTCACATAGCTTGTCGACAGGACCACCTTGAGTTGATCAATATCAAAAGCACACTTATTTCTCTGTACACTCACTCCCAGAGAGTTTTTCGTTTAGTATCTCAGCGCTTGCCGACAGGGGTAGTCAATGTGTAAAAGCGCACATCAATAATTATCTGGGACATTTCCCAGAGAATTATCTCTCTTTGTCATCTATGTATTTCAATTTATGTATTACTGTTCATTCAACTGTAATACATGTTTTAGTGCTTGCTAGATAATTTTCAGTTTTCCGTGTGCATTTATTTACTTTTTGCAGATCAAAAATATTTTAATGGTTTTCAAGGATTTTCAAATATTTGACTCTGGCTCCCAAAATATATATTTGACTATAAATCGGATTAAAAATTCAGGTTCGTGGAAACTCCAATTGAAAAAAATTCGATCTGTTTTTGACCGCGTTACTTGTATTCCAAAATATATTTAAAAAGAGAGCATACTTGTTTTTAAATGGAAGCAATTAGTTTTTGCTGTTTTTGTCTGTGATTTCTCTATTTCAGGGAGCTATGTGAGACATTTTTTAAAAACGATTTCGAGCATTATTTCCTTTGTTCTGGAACAATTCCACATTTTTTTCTGAATATCCATTGCGTTCAACCGATCTGTCATTATCTCAGAGAGAATTAAAAAAGTTACAAAAGAGTTGTTATTAAAGAACAACAAAGGGGCGAAAACTATCCCATTTGACAACCAAGAGGAAAATTAAATTAAACATCCCATTTTCTAAATTATATTTTTAACAACACCTCCCTTAGCATTTTTAAGACTAAAATGACAGGCATGGCCTCGATTTCCCAAGGTTGTACAAAGAAAAGCTTTCCATTCTCTTGTTTCTGATTTTTATTTTCACTTTCCATTCGTTATCGACATCTAATTTTCTTAAACCAGAGCTGAAAAGTTGACGGGCGATATATGTGCTAACTCCTGTCATCCAAGTAAGGCAGCCATGCATCTACTGTAAGCCGGAGTATGTAAAACCTTATTACCACCAACGAACTATGAAATGAGATGCGGAAGGCACGCCTTATGCGTGTTTCAGAAATCTAGATAGCTTAAAATTATTATGTTGGTGGTACGGAAACTTTCATGAAAGCATTTGTTGTCCAATCAACTGGAGAATGACTAAGTTTGATTGTGAGTGAAGTGACTTGACACATCGAGCGGTAGTTCTGACCGAATAGTTAACTTCGGCTTTTGCTCTACGATAGGTGATATTTCCGACAGTATAATTCTTCGCTTCGATTTTAAACCTCCTCGTAGTTTTGACAAGATATCTAGTCCATCAGGACCTGGTCGATTTCTTGTAATGACGAAATCGCGTCCATCATGATATGACCAATTTTACTACTCACGAGATATATCGTTATCAAGATGCATCTGATATTTTTTAGGTTGACACGATGGAGATCTGATCAGTTTTCTTCTAATGACTAGATAACTCGTTCACCAAGATCTGGTCAGTTTTCTCCAATATACTAGATATCCTGTCCACTAAGATTTGATCAGTTTTCTTCTAATGACGAGATATCTCGTCAATCAGGACCTTGTTGCTTTCTTGTAATGACGAGGTATCGTGTCCATCAGGATATAGTCGCTTTTTCGTAATAACGAGATATCGTGTCCATCAAGATGTGGTTAGTTTTCTTCAAATGACGACATGAAAATCAAATCAGTTTTCTTCTAATGACGATATACCTCTTCGATACACCACCTTCTAATGACGAGATATCTCGTCATTCAGGACCTTGTTGCTTTCTTGTAATGACGAGGTATCGTGTCCATCAGGATATAGTCGCTTTTTCGTAATAACGAGATATCGTGTCCATCAAGATGTGGTTAGTTTTCTTCAAATGACGACATGAAAATCAAATCAGTTTTCTTCTAATGACGATATACCTCTTCGATACACCACCTTCTAATGACGAGATATCTCGTCAATCAGGACCTTGTTGCTTTCTTGTAATGACGAGGTATCGTGTCCATCAGGATATAGTCGCTTTTTCGTAATAACGAGATATCGTGTCCATCAAGATGTGGTTAGTTTTCTTCAAATGACGACATGAAAATCAAATCAGTTTTCTTCTAATGACGATATACCTCTTCGATACACCACCTTCTAATGACGAGATATCTCGTCAATCAGGACCTTGTTGCTTTATTGTAATGACGAGGTATCGTGTCCATCAGGATATAGTCGCTTTTTCGTAATAACGAGATATCGTGTCCATCAAGATGTGGTTAGTTTTCTTCAAATGACGACACGAAAATCAAATCAGTTTTCTTCTAATGACGATATACCTCTTCGATACACCACCTTCTAATGACGAGATATCTCGTCAATCAGGACCTTGTTGCTTTCTTGTAATGACGAGGTATCGTGTCCATCAGGATATAGTCGCTTTTTCGTAATAACGAGATATCGTGTCCATCAAGATGTGGTTAGTTTTCTTCAAATGACGACATGAAAATCAAATCAGTTTTCTTCTAATGACGATATACCTCTTCGATACACCACCTTCTAATGACGAGATATCTCGTCAATCAGGACCTTGTTGCTTTATTGTAATGACGAGGTATCGTGTCCATCAGGATATAGTCGCTTTTTCGTAATAACGAGATATCGTGTCCATCAAGATGTGGTTAGTTTTCTTCAAATGACGACACGAAAATCAAATCAGTTTTCTTCTAATGACGATATACCTCTTCGATACACCACCTTCTAATGACGAGATATCTCGTCAATCAGGACCTTGTTGCTTTCTTGTAATGACGAGGTATCGTGTCCATCAGGATATAGTCGCTTTTTCGTAATAACGAGATATCGTGTCCATCAAGATGTGGTTAGTTTTCTTCAAATGACGACATGAAAATCAAATCAGTTTTCTTCTAATGACGATATACCTCTTCGATACAACCACCAGAAGGGTGTTAAATTGACGAAATGAATTATTGTCTTAATTTTTTATGTTGTGTATTTTATATTTTTCTAATTGACAAACCCAACTATGAAGACAGATCTTTTAGATCTGTCTTCATAGTTGAGTTTGTCAATTACTGACATTCTCACTATCGGCAAATTAACCAATACCAGTTTTAACCCTACTGGTTGTTGTCTCGACGAGATATCTTATCATTATCAAAATTGATCATATCCGGATGGACGAAATATCTCGTCACAACCATTTGGAGGTGATGAACCATAGATTTGGTGTCTTATTGCATCATGTTTCGACAGCACCTTTCAAATATTGTAAAATTATACAGTTGCTACTTTAACAGAAATTCCTGTTACTTCAAATCACTACATCAAAAATGATGAAAGTTATGAACGCTAAATTAACCCCTGCCATATAATGAAAAGTAGGTATTTGTCTTTCATATTTCGTATATACTTTTGGGGTACAATATGTTAAGGGAAAAACTAGTGACTCGCGATATATCTTTCAAATATCTAGCTATTGAAATTGTGCCAAATGTCTTCACTATAGCAGGTATGGTTATCACTTCCAAAAAAAAAAATGCTTGTGGCATTTTTGAAGCTAAATTTTAACTCCTTCAAGATAATGAATGAAAAGATGACATTTTATTTTGTTAACATCATTTTGGGGTTCATTATGCTAGCTGAAAAAGTAGTGGCTTGTAATATATCCTACTATTTAAATTGCGTCAATTGCCTTCACTCTATGGCTGATATTACTGTCACTTCTAAAGCAAAATGTTGTCACTGTTATAAATGCAAAATTAAATCCCCTGCAATATAATGAAAAGATGCCATTAATTTCAACTATCTTCATTTTGGGAAACACTGTGCTTTCTGAAAAACTCTAGATTTGGCGACTTGTCCCAATGTCTTTTAAATACATTTTTAACCTTCCAAGTAGTTTCGACGAGATCTCTCATCCATCAAGATCTGACCTATTTTGCTAATGACGAAATATTGCCGGTTTTTGATGATCAAGATCTGGTCAGTTTTGGTACTGACGACATGGTACAACTACCAACAGGGTTTATAAGATAGCGCATTTGCCTTCACTTGAACAGAAAATCTGTCACTTCAAAACACTAAATCAAAAATGGTGTCTTAGTTATGAAAATTAAATTAACCTCTACCATAAAATGAAAAGTTGGCATTTCCCAGACATAATGTTTAGGAACCTCATGTTTCAATAAGGCATTTTAAATATCCCGTTAATAAAATGGAGCGATTACCTTCACAATAAAAAACCGTACTGTCACTTCAAATTGCACCAAAAATGGTGTCACCGCTATGAAAGCTCCCTTCTATATAATGAAACGTTTTCATCCTTGTGCTAAGTGAAAAACTAAATTTCGGAATTTGTCACACATCTTGCCTCAACAATATCTTTTAAAAATGCCACTAATAAAATTGAACGATTTTCTTCACGATAACAGGCACTGCTGTCACATCCCAAATGGTGCCACAGTTATGAAAGCTAAATTAATCCCTGCCATATAATGAAAAGTAGGCATTATATTTGACAACCGAGGCGATCTTTTTATGATTCCTATGCGGAAATAGGGTGTTTGTTACGTCTGCAGTAAAAACGACGCTATAAAATTCTGAACATGATCTGCTGACCGCTTTGGATAAAGAGTTCTACGAGACTAGAAATAATACGTGATACCATTTACAATCTCTATCAATCCATTGCGATCATCTGAATAGATAAAAACGTCATCATAGCGGTCAGTTTTCATATTTTTGGGCTATCGTATTGAGATGCGACCTTTAAATTTGTAGACTCGAGCACATTTTCCCAAGCGTCTCATAAATTTCTAGCGTTTTCATTGTTTTCTTCCAATTCTGTATCTAGATTCATCAAATCTCCAGATAGCGTTCTCCTGTGGATTCGAAGATGAATTGATTTTCTGATAAACGCGTTTGACCGATAAAATAAAGACGAGCTGCTCCATAAAAGTGTCGATAAAATCAGTTTATCCGCAGTGGCCGTGCAGCACTTATTGCACTTTTTCTTTTATCTTAAGAGTCTATGGTTCCGGTAGCGTATACCGCTAACAGAATTATGTTGAATAGGCTGAGGGATTTTTTATTTAAAACAATTGTGTGTTGCGTCGTGAAGCGATAAGCAATACTTTACAAGAATTAAATAATTTTTTGTGATATAATTTTGTGAAATCGGGGTATGGTATGATTGAACTCAATCATTAAATCTACCTTGGTTGAAAACGGGTCCGTTTTGCAAGTTTTTGACGACTGATTTTGTAATTTTTATTTTTTAATACAACGTACAAAAACTGCCTTTCAATGTTTTGATTGTTTCATGTATTGACAAGATGACATAGGCACTTTTTCTATTGTAACTTTCATTACCTTGAAGTGATATATGGACTCAAAATATATAATCGAACTGTCCCTTTTTTCTTCCAAGGTTCAGAAATATTTTATTAAAAAGTGAATACTAACCATTTCCCTTCTAAATTAATACAAACCTCTTTCAGTTAATATTTTTATATTATTATTCTGAATTATCGTGAACTTAAAATATTTAAAGTTAAAAGGAGAAAGGTAATTTTATTAAGACATGACGTGGTACTCAGACCCGAGATCAAAAGGAGGGTCCCGGAAAATGTTAAAGTTTTTCCACTTCAATGCTGTTTAAAATGTTTAAACTAAAAAAGAGAAAGGAATAAAATTTGTGAAAACTTGCCATGGTACCCAGGTCTAACGTAGGGTCCGGAAAATATTAAATGCACTTCTCACTTTAATGCAGTCTGTTTAAAATAGTTCAAGTCAAAAAGGGAGAGATAATTGTATTAAAACACACCGTGCTACCTTGATCCGAGGGCTAAAGAAGGGTCCCAAAAAATCTGAAAATGTTTCTACTGTAATGCCATTTTGTTTAAAATGTTTAAAGTTGTAAAAAAGAAAGAGGAATAAATTTTGTTAAAACTTACCATGGTACGTTTCCAGGACCGAGGTCTAAAGAAGAGTCCTTAAAGTGTTAACTATTTCTACTTTAATTCAGTCTGTTTAAAATAGTTCAAGTTAAAAAGAGAGAAAACTGTATTAAAACATACCGTGCTACCTTGACTCGAGGTCTAAAGGAGGGTCCCAGAAAATAAAACATTTTTATAATTCGGTCTCTTTTATAAGTTCAAAATTCGTCACTTAAATAAACGATGTAAAACAGTCGTACAAAGAAAACATTTACACATATTGGTGACGGTCTGGGATCAACCCCCGAAGGGAAAGAATCGAGAACAACACCGCGTAATTTTCAACCACGGTCAGATGGCGGCCAACACCTGAGCTGACAACCCCTTTCATTAATTCCACACCACGCCAACGTAAGGACATTTGATACCACGACTAATATAACAAGCACAAGCTCCTTTGTACACGACGGTCTTTGATTGTATTCGAACTCACAACCCTCCGGTTGTTAGTCCGATACTCATACAACCGGGCTTCCGCGTCACTTACACATTTTGGGGAGAAAAAACATTGTGTTTACTTAAGAAGATACATTTTTTTCATGAAGGACTCATCCTCAAAACCGTAATTAGCATGTCATCTTACCTGATACTTGTGAAAGGAGTGATGATGTGGAGACTAGTATAGACATAAGACTATACTCGACCGAATAGTAAAATAGTCTTTAACACTCCTGGTGGTTGTCTCAACGAGGCGTCGCGTCATTAGCAAAACTAACCAGATCTTGATTAAAGAGGTCTCGTCCATCAAGATCTCGTCGTCGTTCGCCATTAGAGGGAAAACTGACAAAATCTTGATCTTGTTATTTTCGGCAATATCGTTGTGACGAGATATCTCGGCATTCGCAAAATTGGTTAGATCTTGATGGAACAGATATCCCGTCGAAATCACTCGGAGGGTTAAAGTCAGTCTATCCCATTGTAAACAAACTTTACAATGCAAGGATTTCAGAAACCGGGTTAAATGATGGACCTAGCAGCAGAAAGTGCTTAAAACTGCGACGTACGTCGCAGAACAAAGTCTTTGCAGAACATTATTTCCTAAGTTTTATCAAAATTTTGGCCGATTTTTTTTTCAATCATAAGTTACGATGTTCTGCAGGGCAAAGCGTGTTCCTTGCCACACCTTTTTTCTTTTCTAGCTACGGAACAACCTCCCTACACCGCCCAAATTACCACAAACACTTTATAAATAACACATCTTCTATGTCAATGACAAAATTTTTAACTTCAAAAGTTATCGAGAGAATTGCAAATTCTGAAAGTATGCCTTGGTTTTAAATAAAGTTAGTTAATTAATTTTGATGTTTTATTATAAATATGTAATAATACACACACATATTTAGCGGATAATTGTGTTTTACGTCTGTTTTTGATTTGACTGTAGCTTTCAAAATTCGTACAAATACCTGCAGAACAATTGCAAATGCTTGGAGTTGTGTTGCAGAACACTGAATATAATTCTGCACCTGGGATGATGGGCTAGACTGTCATTTAACATGGTATTTTGAACGGAGTACAGATAAGGAGGCCCTAGCATGGACATAAATCTGCTTCATGGTCAGTATTCGCGGGATAGATCACCCTTTCTCAAACAGTGGTCAGTGGGGCACATGGGGCACCACTAATGTTTCTCAGGGGCTCCGTCCGTGGCAGTTATGAAAATGACAAAATTTAAATTACTGCTTCCATCAAGCGGGAAAAACGGAACTACTTTCACCAAGCGAAAAGTACTTTTTCAGATAGTAGTTTAGGTCATGTTGCTGGTGTGTTGTTACAAGAATCAAGAAAGTTTAAGTAAACTGCATTAGTTAGTCATTGTGTATTACACCGACACTCCGTCGGAACGAGAAAAATACTAGCGTTATTGAAGAGGGTACTCGATAACTTATCAACTTTCTTAATGCACGACCTTTGCAGTGTAGGCTGCTCAAAATACTGTGGGTAGTATACACAAGTCATTGTTATTACACACAGAAGTACGATGGTTGTCACGAAGTAAAACGTTGTCCCGTTAACTTGAACGTTTAACGGAAATTTCTTTACTTTTGACCAAAACAATTTGCTAGCAGATTAATCGAATGATCAGGATTGGATGTGAAAATTATGATACTCGGAAGACATTTTTTCGGAAATTAACAAATTCAGCACATCCATACAAGGAAAACGGAAAACAATATTCGATGCTAATGGCAAAATTGCAGCGCTGAAGAAAAGGATAGCGTTCTACCTGGAAAGCATTGAGAATAAGGATTTGACATGCTTTTTATTGATTTCAAACCTTTTAGAAGAAAGTAACATAACAATGAATGAATCATTGCCAGAAATAATAAAAGACACCTTAACAATTTGCTTCAAAATTTGAATTGATACCTTTCAAAGGGACACTCAGAAATCGATTCTAAGGAATTCTGAGTGAATTGTAGATCCATTTTCAGTGATCACTGTCTAGCACTGTCCTTATAGCATGGTTTGGACAGTCACTGTCAGGCAACAATTTAAAGAAAACCACTTCCCGAATTTTGAACTCAGTTAGGGGAGGATCTCTCGATATTAAGTTCAAAAGCTAAATTGCTCTTACTCCCTTTTGGTATTGCACACCTCTGTGAAACGACCTTTTCGAAGTACACGGCTTAATATAAAACTCGTTCGGACGCAGGAGATGACATGCGTCTTAAACTCACTTCTGTGACACCGGACATTGACAAAGTGTACCGCAAGAAGCAGGCACATTGTTCACATTAACTTCAGGTGTATATGCAACATATTTCAAATATCTTAAATGTAGCCTGGTGTATACAAAGATATATCTGGACATATGGTAAAATAGTCTAGCACTTTATAGTCAGAGTCACATTGTCAGAAAACGTAACGATACAGGATTTTATTATTAAGTTATATACTAGGTTATGTCATAGTGAAGTCCTTCCATCTCAATCAAAAGGAAAGAAATGTTATATAAGGTTTAAACCTTTCATTTTAGAATCAAATTAGTTATGTACATGCCTTAAGTAAAAACGGCAGCGAACAACCGTCTTCTACTTCTACCCTTTTACCACTCACGCCTTCCTTTTCCCGCCTTTTGTGCTCTTAGGGGAAAAAACGTCCCTCTTCAAATTGACAAGTCCGCACGGACGGCGTTACGTCATCTTGTTGGATCATCATCTGAACTTTAAAGTTATCTTTAATGGTACTGGACAGAGTGCCGATGTAGGGATGATATCATAGGCATAAAACTACTGGACGAATGTAAAAATGGTCTCGTGCTTTGCTGTCAGTTAGTCGCATTGTTGACAAACGTTACAATGCTAGGATTTTGGTATTAGGTTAGATGATATGTCAGTCTGTCATCTAACTTGATGCTGAGCAGAGTGCAGATGTGGAAAATCTATCAGATATAACGGTATACTGGACCAAACGCAAAGTAATCTCTTGCATTACGGTCGGTCTATCACATTGCAAGCAAACTTTACAATGCTAGAATTTTTGGTAGAAATGTCTATTTTACCTTGAGTATTTAAAGGGCAGCTTAGTATAGACATAAAGCTATACTACACCAAATGTAAAAATGTCTTGTATTTTTCGGTCAATCTATTGCCTTTTAAACACATTTTACAACACATATTTTTGGTAGAAGCTCATGTCTTGGGGTATATAGAGGGTAGCTTAACATAAACATAAAGTTCTACTAGACTGACGTAAGAAATTCTCGTGCTTTGTAGTCAGCCCATTACATTAGTGCCAAACTTTAAAGGATAAGTATTTTTGTTAGAAATGTTTGCCTTGACTATTTAGTGGGAAGCTTAGCATAGGCGCAAAGCTATACGGGACCGAACGAAATAAATTTTCGTGCTTTATGATCAGTCGATTACATTGTAACCAAACTTTATAATACAAGAATTTTTTGGCAGTACATGCCTTGAATATTTTGTTGGGAGCTTAACGCAAACATACAAAGCCATGCAGGATCGATAGTTGCGTACTTACAGCTAGATTATTACATTGTAAACAAACTTTATAAAACAAGGATTTTTGGTAGAAGCGTATGCCTTTGGTATTTAGTGTGGAACTTAGCATATACATATAAAGCTATACTGGACCGAAAGTCAGAATGCCTCGTGCTTTTCGGTCAATCTATTACATTGTAAACAAAATTTACAACACAACACGTCTGGTTAAAGCGCATACCTTGAGTATTTGGTGGGGAGCTTAGTCAGACCGAAGGTAAAATAGTTTCGGGCTTTACGGTCAGTCTATCACATTGTAAACAAACTTTGCAGAACACGGATTTTTGGAAGAATCAGTATTTAGTGCGCATTGTCTATACAATCCAGAGCAGGGCACTCTAACTCATCTCTCTGCGATCTTTGGAAATTATTTTCTATTCGTGCATTTCGCATAGCAACATCCAAGCGTAAAAGAAACACAGACGCCACGTGACCAAGCGTGGAAATGGGCTTCCATTCGCTCCGAACACGCGATATCGAAGAGGAAAAAAGAAAAATCCCCGAATGGTAACGCATATTCCTTGTGCTTGAACTCATGACGTAACGCTAATGACAGGTGGAATTTCTTTTATGAAAATGTAAATCGGAGTCCTTTATGTAACGCACACGACAAAAACGGAAAAAAAAAACTCATTTTCTCGTTTATTCTTTATATAAATTAGAGGAGTATTTCTCAATCTATTTATTACAAGTGCTCGTGGGCAATATTTTACTGTGCTATCTTCTGTTATTGTAACTCGTGTGTGTGCTAAGCGGATTGACGAAACCATACGTTGCAGATTGATAATAAATTGGTCGAAACAAATTCACATTTCTGTTGCGTTTAATTAGAAAACTACCGGATGGAGTTTATGGTACAGCTCTCTTTCTCTCTCTCTCTCTCTCTCTTTTTTTGATAAATACTTTTGTGCTTTTCGCGCATTTTTTAGAGCTTTTTGTAGCGAGTTGTGGTAGGCAAAAGCAAGCCTGCTTTGTTAGGATTATGGCAACCACACGGTTATTTGAATCGTATACTAAGTTTTGTTAACCATTAAATTTTTGATTTCACTATGACTAAATAATTTTTAATTTGCCAGAATTATTGTGATATTTGGAAATATTCATATTGTATAGTCGTCTTGTTTCATTGGAAACTAATGAATTATTTAACTTGGACAAACTTCCATAGCAATATTTCAGAAAAAGTAGATGTTATGATCAAAGTAAATATTTACCTAGTAGTAGTAAGAATAAGCATTTGGGAGAAGATATTCTTTTCCCTATTTAAAATTATTTTCGTTAATTTTTTATAATTATTTTCCACTAAGCCTAAACATTGTTTATTCTAAGAACCTCTTCCTTGATGACATAAAAATCTTGGCAGTACATTCACCAAAAACGTTGCCACAAAAAAGCTTTATATCAAAAGTGGGCCGAGTTCATTTTTTGGAGTACCAAAGGTTTGGTTTTAATAATGCAAGATGCAAAAAGGATAAATAGGATCAGATTGGGACGTCGTCATGAGTAGTTCGTTGCTTTTCTTTCTGCTCGCGAACCTCCAAGCTTCATCGTCGACACCGGTGGCTGACATATGACTTCCTGGTGGATCCAGATTGGTTCCTTCCTTTTCCATGGATCGCTGGAAGTTCGTTGTGAAAATAATTTCAACGAACGATTCACGAGCGGCTCGCGAACGGTTCGGCTCGCATATGTATACGCACCTTTAAACATGCATTTAATGAGATGGTAGTTCAAAAACATGTTGTCCAGCAACACACCGGGCTATTGGCGACAAGCATTCAATGTATTAAGCATTCAATGTATAATTTAAAAAGCCAATGTCATGTAAAAATCTAGAAACGATTGATTGGGGATATTCTACATTCAAACATTATTGTGAGCGTGCATAAGTTTTTAACCAATCAAATTCCGCAATGTTAAAGGGGTCGCGGTAGCCCAGTTGGAAGAGCAACGTATTACAACACGGGAGGAAGCGAGTTCGAAACTAGGTCCAGCTATAAAACGTCGTGTACAACAAGACAAGTGCCAATTAAATCTATCGTGGCCTCAAATGTCCTCATGTTGGAGTGGTGCGGAAGTTTGGAGAGCGGGGTGCCAGCTCAGTTGTTGACCTCGTCATCTGACCGTGTTTTAAAATAACGAGGTTTCTTAGGTTCTTTCTCTTGGGGATTGACCCGGACCTTCACAAACAGCCCGTTGTTTTGCTCCAGTACGACGTTAATTAACTACCTACGTATCATCAGCAATGTTAAAAAGTTTTAGCGTGGTGGCCAAAGACTGGGAAATCTATTAAATGTTGTGAATGGTTAAAGTTTTGTCGTTGTTTTATTAGTCAATTTGGTTGCTATGGAGCAAGACGCATACAAAATCATAAAATTCAAATTTATACATTTGAAAGACATCAGAATAACCCTCAGACAACACCAACCCTCCTAGTGGTCTTGATGAGATATCTCGTCCATAAAGATGTAATCAATTTTGATAATTCCGAGATATGTCGTCAACAAGATATTGCCAATTTTTCGATGTTGATATCAAGATGTTCTCGGTTTTCTTCTAGCGACGAGATACCTAGTCTATCAAAATCCTGTCAGTTTTCTTTCAACGGCGAGATGCCTAGTCGATCAAGATCTGGTAAGTTTTCTTCTAGTGACGAAATACCTAGTCCATCAAGGTCTCAGTTTTCTTCTAGTGACGAGATACCTAATCCATCAACATCTGGTTGGTTTTTTTTCTAGTGATAAGATACCTAGTCCATCAAGATCTGGTCAGTTTTGCTAATGATGAAATACCATGTCGAGTCATCCACCAGAAGAGTTAATAATCTCAACCGCCTTGGTGTTTGTCTCGTCGTTAGTAAAACTGATCACTAGTCAAAATTCACGTGTGATTGTAGCATGTGCAACAAAAGGTAGGTAGCTATTTTAATTAACCTCGCACTGGGACAACACAACGAACTATTGTCGATAGTCCGGCATCAAATGACTCGCATGGAATTCCCCATACCTAGAGTCAAGATAGGTATTTAATTAGCATCGCACTTGAGAAACTCCATAGACTATTGGATCGATCCACTAAGAGAAAGCCACGAGGTCAATACCACGTAATTTTGAACCACGGTCATATGACAAGGCACATGCGCTGCTGGCACCCCACTCTCCAAACTTCAACACCA
This sequence comes from Metellina segmentata, assembly GCA_947359465.1. Classification (NCBI taxonomy): domain Eukaryota; kingdom Metazoa; phylum Arthropoda; class Arachnida; order Araneae; family Tetragnathidae; genus Metellina; species Metellina segmentata. Next base: position 148,473,088 of record OX375872.1, on the reverse strand, counting down.
CGCCAACGGGAGGACATGCGAGGTCACGACAGATTTAACGTGCTCCAGTCCCCTTTGTACATGACAGTCTTGGGCTGTATTCGAACTCGCAACTCTCCAGTTGCTACTCTTCCAACCGGGCTACCGCGTTCCTATCTAGAGATGGCAAATTGAATTTTTATCCAACCAGCCTTTGTCTACGATGTGCTAAAAAAAGGTGACATGTAACAAAATCCGGGAAGTCTTGACTGTAGCTACACTTCTCAGTGACTGCAGCTTACGTCGAACATTTTAGTCTGTTGTCCAATTGTTTGTCGTGTAGACAACAAAACGACATCAGAACTTCGGTGTCGATGACGAAAGCAACAAAAGAACCGAATTGTACAGCATTTATTTTGCTTCCCTTATAACCCCGTTGTTTAAGCCCCGCATTGTTATGTTCCGAAACCGGTTGTATCCACAAGTCCATTGCTCTAGCTGTAACTCGGGGTTGGTAGCAGAAAAAGCTGGGGAAAAATCACATGATTACATAATTTCATTCACAGGATTCCATTTGTAGGGAGACCGTTGTTGGAAGGCTGTTATTAGCTCGTTTTTTCAGTTAGCAACGAGTTAAATGCTTTTGACGCTGTGGACTTCGCCCAGCGGAAGGTTATCATTCATGTTACATTGTGAGTTTTAATGTGTTATTTTGAATCGTGATGATTCTTGTTCTTTGTGAGTCACTATGGACAGTGATTGTTTGCTCCAAGAACTCCAGCTTGGTAACGGGAACCTGTTTCTTGTTCATCCTCCTTGGAGATAATTATCGGTTCTCCGTTTGAGCGTTTTAAATTAATTGTTAAATTGTTGAACTTTTAACAGCTTTTAACCTTTATATGCACATTAGGTGCGGTTTTCGCAAGAGCAAAAAGTTGCAGAATAGAAGGCCGTAGATAATCGGGCTGTAGATATTTTAATTAACGTCACAGTGGAGCTGCACTACGGGCTATTGTTCATGGTCTGGGATCAATCCCTAAAGGAAAGATCAAAGGATAACACCTCGACATTTCGAAACACGGTCAGATGACGAGGCAAACATCTGAGCTGGCACCCCATTCTCTAATCTTCTAACACTAATCTAACGTGAGAATATTTGAGGACACGATAGATTTAATGTGCACCAGACCCTATGTACTCAACGGTCTTTTGTTGGTTTGAGTTTTGAACTCGCAGCCCTCTGATTGCTAACCTTCGACACTTCCAAATGGGCTACCATGAACCTCTTAAATGAGAGAGGTTTTGATGTAAACAAACTAATCAGGTAGTTGGCGAACAATTTACAGGCGGATGTTCAAATTCTCTCGCATGATACATATCGAGAGTATCTTAAAATGTAGTTTTGTGCCGTTTTGGCGACGTTTGCCGTTTGATCTAATTGGCATTGAACCTTTCAACTATCATATATCAATTCAGAATTCGTTCTTTGTGATTTATTTTGGCAATGCACTGAAATCTCATTCGATAAACAAACCAAGTGACGAGTTCCGAACGAACAATTGGTCCACGGGAAGGGAAAAGATTATCATCCGTTGATTCTTCATCTGATTGGTCAGCGCGACACAGCGATTTCACCATTTTGGTCGCTATTTGGAATTCTATAGGAATGCGCTTTCACTCACTACTCTCATAAATGACCGCGGTAGATCGATTAGTAGAGCAACAGACTAACAACCGAAGGATTGCGAGTTTGAATCGAACCAACGACCGTAGTGTACAAGGCGGGCTGGTACACTTTAAATCTGTGTTCTTACGTTGACGCGGTGAGGACGTTTCGAGAGTTTGGTGCAAGCTCATTTGTGACTTTGTCATCTGACCGTCATTCAAAATTACGAGGTGTTGTCCTCGGATCTTTCCCTTCGAGGGTTGATCCCGGACCGTCACTAATAGCCCTTTGTGCTGTTCCAGTGGGACGTTAATTAAAAGTACCAAATTACTATATCTAAGACAAGCACGTACTTACTATAATTAATTTCTCAAGGAGAAAAATAGCCCTTTGTGCTGTTCCAGTGGGACGTTAATTAAAAGTACCAAATTACTATATCTAAGACAAGCACGTACTTACTATAATTAATTTCTCAAGGAGAAAAATAGCCCTTTGTGCTGTTTCAGTGGGACGTTAATTAAAAGTACCAAATTACTATATCTAAGACAAGCACGTACTTACTATAATTAATTTCTCAAGGAGAAAAATAGCCCTTTGTGCTGTTCCAGTGGGACGTTAATTAAAAGTACCAAATTACTATATCTAAGACAAGCACGTACTTACTATAATTAATTTCTCAAGGAGAAAAATAGGCCTTTGTGCTGTTCCAGTGGGACGTTAATTAAAAGTACCAAATTACTATATCTAAGACAAGCACGTACTTACTATAATTAATTTCTCAAGGAGAAAAATAGCCCTTTGTGCTGTTTCAGTGGGACGTTAATTAAAAGTACCAAATTACTATATCTAAGACAAGCACGTACTTACTATAATTAATTTCTCAAGGAGAAAAATAGCCCTTTGTGCTGTTCCAGTGGGATGTTAATTAAAAGTACCAAATTACTATATCTAAGACAAGCACGTACTTACTATAATTAATTTCTCAAGGAGAAAAATAGGCCTTTGTGCTGTTCCAGTGGGACGTTAATTAAAAGTACCAAATTACTATATCTAAGACAAGCACGTACTTACTATAATTAATTTCTCAAGGAGAAAAATAGCCCTTTGTGCTGTTACAGTGGGACGTTAATTAAAAGTACCAAATTACTATATCTAAGACAAGCACGTACTTACTATAATTAATTTATCAAGGAGAAAAATCCGCTCAAACCATTACCCAAGAGGGCACTAATAAATGATCGAGCAACGTTCTCTAATGCACTTAAAGCAGAAATACATCTGTATCACTACAGTGATAGAACTAGCCACTGCAGCAAATGAAAATACATAGACGAAAAAATCTCTCAAATGCTCTTTAAAAAATAGCATTATTCCAAAGAATCGCTTTTTATTGGTTATAAAATTCAATAAGCGAAGCAAAGTTCGTGATGTTGCTAGGCCAAAAGAGAAATTTGTTGGACTCAACACACAAAAATAACCATTGAAAGTTCGTGATCGTAAAACTAAGCCAAGACAATGGTTAATTTGATTGATAGCGGTTTAAATGCTGGAGGCTTCGAAATGAATTTCGGAAACTTAAAAAGGGCCGAGTGTTCATTAGCATGAATTAGTTCGTTCTGTAGTGGAAACTACTGGATTAGTATCAAATAATCTAATCACGAGAAGGCTCTTTGAACGCAAGGAACATTGCGAAATAAACGAAGGAGTTGGAAAGACGTGCGTTTGGATAATAATGGTACTATGAAAAAGAGAAAATTGAATAAAGTAGGCGTTTGAAGCCAGTATGATTATTTGAAGCTGATGGCATCAGAAGGTTTTTATTTTCTGACTTCAGATCAGAAGGTTGCGTGTTTCAATCACGTCCGGGTCACCGGTGGAGCTGACATAGTCAGAAGGTTTTTATTTTGCGAACATCAAAGCAAGCCCGTTGAAGGTTGTGGCGCTGTCCAAGCCACAGCATATTAATTATATCTATCAGATAGATCCGACCTGTGTCGAACAAGATTATCTATGGATTCTTTCACCGAATATTCATTGATTCAAAAATTGTAACACCATGAAGGAATCCCAAAAATTAAACCAAACTTGCAGGAAAAGCAAAACAGGTTAGGATATGCAAATGATTAGAATTACTAAGCGATCACATTTGCGTGGGCCGAGAAACACCCTCTAATCTTTCAAGCTAGCCGTGTATAAAAAGCACTCTAAAAGTGCGTTAAAATGTGTGTATCGTCGTTTGACTGCTGTAAATGATTGATTAGAAATCACTATGCCTCGCCAAAAACGCAGAATGCCATAAGAGCAACTAACGGAGTTCGAACGTGTGTGTGGACTTTCGTATAGTAAAATCGCCACTTGCGCGGGACGTAATGCCACAACAGTGATGCGTGTGTGGAATAGACGGACCATGGAGAATCGGACAAATCCAAACCCCGGTAGTGAGCCACGTAATAAGACGTCACCACGGGACGACAGACACTTCATACGCATGGCGGTGACGGACCGTACAGCGTCCTCTAGTGCGTAAGCACAACATTGGAGCATATCCACAGGTGTGCCACTGTCTGTCTCCACGGCTCCTCCGTCTACTGCGCTATGGGCTACGTGAAAGAATTCCTTTGCGCTGGCTATTCGTTATTCCTATAGCTTACCGACTGACAACAATTCGTTTTCTCAGATGAGTCCCTCTACAATCTGGATTATAACGATTGACGCGTACTCGCCAAACGCTACAGAGGTGAACGCCTTCTCCCGGTGTGTTTTATTCAGCGTCATACTAGACGAACGCCTTGCGTTATGGTCAGGGGCGCTATTGGATATCATGGGCGATCCGTATACTCAAAATTGTGGGGACCCTGAACAACGGGCACTACATCAGGGAATTTTTGGAGCCCGAGGTCCTACCCCACGTACAACGCATTCCCGGAGCTGTATTTCAACAAGACAATGCCCGTCCACATGTTGCTCGGAATGTATAAGCATTCTTCAATGCACTACAGGTTCCGCTTGTTCCATGGCCTACACGTTCCCCGGATGTGTCTCCCATTGAGCTTGTCGGGGATTACATCGGTCGGCGACTCGCTTGTACCGTTCTTCGGCAGAGAACGGCTGAATTTTGGCATCAGATAGAGGTCATTTGGAATGCTATTGCTTAGTATGACATTTAGAATTTGTATGATTCGACGCCACGGCGTGTACAGGTTCTCATCGCTACACGTGGCTACTGCACAAGATATTGATTTTCCGTTTTTTTATTTATAATTATTGTTCTGTAAATTGGATCTTTAAGTAATACCTTGAATAAATTTCATTTGATTCTTTAATAATGTTGCAATCTTCATAAACAGTAGTGCATGTTATTTCCCCAAATGATTCTATTCTATGGGAAAGTACCAACACTCTATCTTTCTAAAGATTTAAAAAATCCGTTGATTCTTCTAACCTTTAGGAAATGTCTTTGTTTTTTCATCAAATTTTACATGGGTTTTCAGCATTCCATGTCAAAAAATAATACTGCACAGTGATAGGTACTAGGAGGGTTAAGTGTGTTGTGAGATAAAAGCAATACTAGACTACTTGGAAATCTCGCTACGCTCAGAGGATGTGTTCTTGTGACTGAATAATTTTATTCTTGTATCTGAAAGAATTTAAAACATGCCTCGGTATCAATAGAGCTTTAATATCCACTAGAAAGAAACAATACTGATCAGTGATAAGAGCTGGAAGTTGTTATCCAGAAGCTTAACTTTCCGTATAGGAAGATTAATGGATTTCTATGGCTGTATTTATCGTCACTCTCATCCGCGTCGTTTCTTAAAGCGAACCAGTAGTTCTGTCAGGTTCGGTAGATAGCAGTTAATCTATGTCGCAAAAAATTATTCCGGACAGTTATAGGGTTAGAAGTCGTAGTCCGGTAGCTTAACTTTCCTTATCTAAATACTAATGGCTGTTGAACTCAAAATGTACCGAAATTCTGTCACTATCAGAATATATTGATATTCTATGTCACATATTTTACATGGTTTTTCCATATTCTATGTCACAAAAAATAATTCTGGATGGTGATAGTTAACGAAAACATCAACTTTCACGATCGCCAATCAATGGATTTCCATGACTGTGTTTATCGTACTCCCATCTTTTGCTTCTTAAAACGAACCAATAGTGATATCAATATCGGAGGTTTATATTCCATGTCACAAATTTTACATGGTTTTTCCATATTCCACGTCCCAAAAAAGAACTGGTTTCCCAGAAGGTTAGCTACCCAATTGACAACTGATGGATTTCCATGCCTATGTTTATTGGCCGTCGTTCATCAAAATGACGTAGAATTTCTGACAACATCGAAAATTGCTTCATGTACTATATTGCAAAAATGATTTAGAGCTGTTATATGCTCAGAAATCGTTTTGCGGTAGCTTAAACTTCCTTGTCAAAAGACTAATGGCTGTTTATTGAAACTCAATATGTGATCAAATTCTGTTTACATCAGAAGGTAGTTGATATTCCATATCACAAATTTTACGTGGTTTTTCCATACTTCATGTCGGTAAAAAATAATACTGAATGGTGATAGTTGCACAGAAGATGAGCTTACCCAATCGATAGATTTCAATGCCTGTGTTTAGTGTCCTCCCATCCTTAGACGAAAGAAATATCAACATTGGAAGGAGTTGATATTCCATGCACAAATTCTACTTAGTTTTTTCCATATTCCATGTCACAAAAAATAACTGGACAGTGGTAGTTGCCCGGAAGGTCAACTTTCCTATTGAAAAACTAAGATATATCCATGTGCCAGTGTTTATTGTCTTCCCTTCCTTTACTCTTTAAGCAAACCAAACACCAACATCGGAAAAAATTGATATTACATGTCACAAACTTTACATGGTTTTTCCATATTCCATGTCACAAAAACATTAGACGGTAACCCAGAATTTAAGCTTTCCCGATTGAACTAAATTACTGTGGATGTGTTTGTCATCCTCCCAATCCACCGAACCAGTAGTGCTATCAACACCGGAAGGTGATTGATTCTCTATGTTGCAAATTTACATCACATTTCATGACCCCAAAATTTGATAAGTAGACAGTGATCGAGGCTGTGAAAACGTTACTTTTATTAAACTCAACCTTACTGTTCGGAAGAGAAGTGAACTGTTTGTTTATACTCTTTCCGGTCGTTCCTCAAAAAAAGTAATTTTACCACTATCGGAAGAGTTTATATTCCACACATCACAAACAATGATACTGGACAGTGAAAGGCCACACGTCGTTATCCGGAAGCTTAACTTTGCGATCGACAACTAATGGATTTCCATGGCTGTTTATTGTCGTTCCTCAAAACAAATTACCAGTTCTATCAACATCGGAAGATAGTTGATATTCCTGGTCGCAAATTTCTATAATTTCCATCCTATTTCATGACCTAAGAAAACTGATAATGAACAGTTATAAAGCTGGAAAACATTGCTTTTAAACACTACCTTACCGATCGAAAGAGTAGTGAACTTCTGTTTGTTTATATTGTCACTCCTTCCCGTCGTTCCTCAAAAAGTAATTTTATCACCTAGGAAGACAGTTTATATTCCACACAAAACGCAAAAAAATTGTACTGGACATTGAAAGGCAGCACGTCGTTATCCGGAAGCTTAACTTTGCGATCGACAACTAATGGATTTCCATGGCTGTTTATTGTCCTTCCTTCCTTCGTTCCTCAAAACGAATTACCAGTTCTATCAACATCGGAAGATAGTTGATATTTCTTGTCGCGAATTTTTCGCTTCGCTTCACGTAGAGCGCTGTTTGAGCATTCCGTGTCTTCGAGTCGGCGCACAAATAACTGATACGCACGGGTTTTTTGTTTATTTCTTACTTTAAGGGGAACAAAGACGCTCTGGCACACAACGCTTGACTAGGCCAACAAAATCAACTTTCTTAGTCAACAGAATGCAGGACGCCACATAACTTTTTAGTCATTTTTTGTGTCGTTACCTCCCCTCTTGGTGCCGCCAGAGGCACAATTACTTCCTTTCCCTTTCGATGTCCCTAGTCAAATGCGTTTTCCAGTGACACTGAATAACCCTGGTAACGACGAGTTTTAACGCACACGCTCGTCGTGTGGGAAACCTGTGCGTTTGAGCGTTCCGGTTTTAATTTTGCTGGTGCAACTTGCCACTTTTTGACAACGTAATTGAACGATGAATTGTGTAATAAAATGTGGGTACGGTATTTGCGTTTTACTCTTCTGTGGATTTTCTTTTATTCCGATGAAGAAATCAAGTCTTATTTTCGCGTAATTTAATTTTTTAGGGTCTTCACCCGCCTGGTGGTTGTCTCGACGAGGTATTTCATATCTTCCTGCAAAACTGACCAGAACTCGATAGACGAGATATCTCGTCACTACTAGAAAACCGACAAGATCTCGAGAACATAAACAAAAATGAAATTTATTTATGAAAACCAGATCAATTTATCTGATTTTGATAGAGGCTATAAATGGGTCAATTTTGTGAATTTTGTGACTCGAAATTCGGTGTATATATTATTAGCCAAATGGTTTCGAAAAGATATCTCATCCATCAAGATCTGACCCACTTTGCTAATGGACGAGCTCGTCCGTCAAGATCTGACCACTTTTGCTGATGGCGAAATATCTCGCCATCCAGATCTGACGAACTTTGCTAATGGAGAGGTATCTCATCCGTCAAGAACTGACCAACTTTGCTAATGGCGAGGTATCTCACCCATCAAGATCTCACAAATCTTGCTAACGACGAGATATCTCATCCATCAAATATGACTAATTTTGCTAATGACGAGATATCTCGTCCGTCGAGATCAGGCCAATTTTGCTAATGGCGAGATGTCATCAAAATACTGTCGACTTTTTTAAGCATGACGAGTCAACATCTGGTCTGTTTTTTTAGTGACGAGGTACCTAGACCATCAAGATCGTTATCATAAAAAAAAATAGCCAGTATCATGGTGACGAGAATCTTGGATCTTGGAGAAGTTTAGCAAAATTGATCAAATCTTGATGAACGAAATATACTGCCAAAACCACTTGGAGCGTTTAAAATCATTTTATGAATACCCGATATAATAAATACATACAAAGTTTCGAATTATTTAATTGCATAGCAACGTTAGTAAAAATATCTCTTAAAAGAAGTGGTAATCTTAGCGAATAAAAAAAGACCTTTAGACTGGATTGTAATTAGTCTCTTCAAACATTGATTATGGAACTAAGATTCAAGAAGACTTAATTTTGGTCTTTTATGGTAAATTATACTTACTATCACTCACCAATCTATCTAGTGGTCAGTTTGCTGCCTTCTGTATTTAAATACACTATATGGACAAAAGTATTTGGACACTGCAGAAATTCGGAGGAGGATCCATCTTAGTGTGAAATTGTTTTCCCGGTTAGGACTGGGACCATTGCTTTATGCACCTGGTACCATGAACGCTGACGTGTACCTCGAAGTTCTGGATAATTGGCCTTGCCTAGACTGTGGCAATACTACGGCGAAAAGATGGTAGTTTCTTCCAACAGGATCGAGCTCCATGTCATACTGCAAAACGTGTGCTGGACTGGTTTACTGAAAATGATGTGAATTTGCTTGACTGGAGCGAAGAGTACGACACCGCCATTCACACCCATCTTCTCACAGTCTTGCAAGAGGCATGGCGAGCTATTCCTACCCAGACTTACAGAGAACTTGTGAAAAGTATGCATCGACGTGGTGCAGCTGTAATACAATTAAAAGGAGGGTCTACCCTTTATTAAATATACAATAATAAAGCACTTTTTCTGCAAAATATGTGTATACTTGTAATTACTATTATATACTATTATATATTAAAATACTTGTGTCCATTTATAGTGTATATAGATTCAATATTGATGTCGTCACGGAAAAAAAACGAACCACGTTCTTTATTTCGAGCACTATTCATACTAGAGAAAATTCAAAGGTATCATTCAATAGGGAATAACGTCCTCTACAAATTGAAATTCATAAAAGTTGCATACTGAGACGTCTTCATATGAAATTTTGCACAAACAACGAACTTTCTTAAGGAAAAAACATGTTTTGATGTCATAATTAGATTTTGCATCTCTATATAAATTTAAATATGAAACTTTATGAGTTTACTACATTTTTATCCCGAGATATTTAATCCTTGAGTTTGTGTTGATTTTAAGACATGGAAAGTCACTATTTGTAGATCGAGATTAATTGTAGTTACAGCTACCCGAATTTCAAATTTGAAAACTATTTCAAACGTATCTTTCAACTATCCGATAATTATTATATGCATTATGTAGGTGTAAACAATTTGAGAATTCCATTATTGTATTTACTATGCAAGTAAATATAATAACGCAATTACTATGAGCAAGTGAAAACGATCCCAGAATTATTACCTTAGGTTTGTAAGAAGATCTTAAAACTTCTGTTGCCCCTAAAATCGCAATAATTTAATGTAACGCAAAACCTAATAATTGGAATGATCTGAAATTTTGCATGGTTCTATTAAAAATCCTTCTGAATCGTTTCTATCAAATTATTACAAGGTTCCAATTCATAATTTTTTCAAACACTAATTGCATATTATAATTACTTATTAGTGTACCCTATATCATATTATTATTAGTTTTTTAAATAAAATATTAATTGGGATTTTGTTTGGATTGTTTAACAGTAACACGGAACAAAATATCAGCGCTATAGAAATATTATTTAGGAAGATGTCCATAAAGTCTGAGAAACTGATTTAACAATAGGAGTTTCAATCGTTTTTTCCCCCTTAATTTTGAAACAGTAATTTTACCCTAGTGAGACATGAAATTTGGAATCTGAAGTTACATTTTATATACTAGATTCGATGTTGTGTGTCGAAATAGGGGGATCCTATTGAAAATTATGAAGTTGGTGCTCAATTTAATATGAAGACTGTCCCTGCTGCAAATTTTATGCATTTGAATTTATAGAAACCGCTAGTTCCTGTCAAACGTCATCTTTGAATCGTCCTGTTCTGTTAAAATTGCTCGAATGAAGAGAGGTTGTTCGGTTTTTTTTCCTTGACTACATATACATTAGAAGACTTCTTTCATTTTTTACATTAAAAATCCAGTTTTTTTACAATAGGTCATTGAATTGTGCTTAAAATCATTTCTATGTAAAAAAATCAGATTCCGCTAACTATTGATTAATTAATTTAGATATAATTAGCTAACTAGCGTATTTGTTTGTATACATAGAAGACTTATTTCAAATTTGGACTTTTAAAAATACAGTTTTTTACTAATGTCATTGGTTTGTGCGTGAACTCATCCGATTCAGCAAAAAAATCCAGATTAAGCTAATCATTAATTATCTAATTTAGATGTAATTAGCTGATTAGCATGTTTTTTATCTGTGATATTTTCAATTCTAGTTTGTTCAGAAAGACAATTCCTGGTGGAAATTATTCCTAATGTTAATTCTGGATGTTTTGACTCTCGATTACGTTACTAGAAATAATATATTTTTTAACAAGATTTTCAACAAGAAACTATAAAAAAATCAAGCTTTTTCCGGAGTTTTATAGTTGAAAATCAAATACAAATTAGTTTCTTAACTAATAACTTTGACTGAGAGCCAAAGCATCCACTGTATTATATAGATTATAATGGCACAAAAAGAGTTATACTAGATTAGTTCATTGCTGAGATATCACCAGCATTCTCTTGCAAAAACACAGTTCTTCAGAAATTAAGTTTAAAGATTTCGAACCTTGTTTGTACATGGTGACAGCACCTTACAAAAACCCTTGTAACTAGAAAAATATTTCGAATATTTACAAGATCTTGGTATCGTTTGGGAGCTAAATATTCGTAGAATATTTTGAAGCAATAAGCAAATAACGATATAGTGGTAGATTGTCGTGAGATTTCTATTGTATAGTTTACACCCTAAACAACGAAACCCTGCTGTAAAGTTGCAGAATATTTTGAAGCAATCAAAAATATCGATATAGTGGTAGATTGTCGTGAATTCTATGTATGCATACACACTAAACAACTAAAGTTTTGCTGACACAAGAAAAATACCCTCAGTGTGCGTTACCGGAACCAAATCTGGCGCCGCCTAAAACTCGCAGCTTGCAATTGCACTCTTCAAGCCCTCTGAGCCACAACGGCCCATTTTCACTTTAAAGTCAGCGTATTCAAAATGCGAGAAATGGCACCCATACATGATTTGCAGATTTGTATTTATTTTAAAACACTTGTAGATGCCATGACAAACTGTCCAAATATTCTCCCTAAACAAAAATCTTCCCAGATAAGCATTTGTCAGGTGGCGTATGCAAATGCATAATCCCATAATTCCATAGAGGGTAACCCCACAGAACTCTGATTGCCCTCGGTCGACTGTGTGATTGATGCACCACGTCCCGCTGCATCTCATCCTCAATCGAGGTGGTTACGCCACTTATCGTTGCTTCACTCGTTAAATAATAATGGGTTGGTCAAACAATGTTACGCATTAACGCATTTATTAAAATGTCGGCACGGCAGGTTTGTCGTGCGTGTCTTGACCTTTGAAACCTCAATAGCCACCCATTTCTGAAGGGTTGGATTTAGGTTTTATGGCTCGAGGTCATATTTGGCAAAGCTCCATCCCAGAAGCAAATTCAGTAAAACCTCGAAAATTCGGTATCGGTGAGTTGGTTGTGTTATTGTGTCTCACGGCCATATTTGTCAGCGCCAAGCACAAAACAAACAACTCCATCAAGAAATGAACACATGCATACAAGGTACGTTTTACTGACAAAGAGAGAAATACACCCAGGATTACATTAATCGAACCTCGAAGAGATTTCCGAGTAATGCAGTATTGCTTTTAACCCACAACACATTTAATGACTAAATAACCACATGTATACAGGGTGAATTAATCCATGGGTTCTTCAACATTTCGAAATATTCAATTGTTTCTTTCCTTAGAAAACAAACATTTGCTGAGATTACATTGCTCCTTTCCGATGAAAAGTATCATTTTGAAAGATTGTATTGTTCCTTTCCATAGAATAGAATCCTTTGAAAATATTCCATTTCTTCTTTCCTTGGAAGTGAATCCTCTGGAACGAAGGCAGCAATAAAATCTTCCCTGAGGATTCTATTCTAAGGAAAGGGCCAACCAACCTTCGACTTGTAGGTGGCGCAGGTTCGATTCCTGTCAGTATTTCCCTCTATCGGTGTATTTCTCTCTTCTGTGTCAGAAAAACTTCCATTGTGTGTGTCTATTACTTGATATTAGTATATATTTTGCGTCTGGCGCAGCATGGTCGAATCTGACCCTTGAGCCATAAAACACCCCAAACCAACCAACCTTCGAGTTGTAGGTGACGCAGGTTCAATTCTTCTCAGTATTTCCCTCCATCGGTGTATTTCTCCTGTGTCACTAAAACTTTCATTGTGTGTGCATATTACTCGATATTCTGTGTCTTGCGGAGTGTGGCCAAACACGGCCCTTGTGCTATGAATCACAAAACTACAACAGGATAAAATTACGAAGACTATTTATACATGGGTGCGTAAAATTAATCGTAATAAAAAGATTCAAACTAATTTCGCCTGACTCCTGCGAAAGTATCCAATCGCGTGTGTAATACTTATTAAAACAAGTCCACATGCGTGTGAAAGATGAGTTGAAGAGTGTTTCCCTTGCAAGTTCTGCCACACCTCCAGCAAGTTTCGTTGTAATTGAATCCTTGACATCAGGCTGATGATTTTCTTGGGGAAAATCCTTCTAATTAATGTTGAAAGTCATTAGTAATGAAATGAATAAAATAAAAGATTCTCTTCAGCTAAAATTCCATCTGTTTCAAGAATACTGGACTAACAAATTGGATGGGGCTATGTTGGGCTTTATGGTGTATGTATATACTAGAAATAGCCACAATATCCATAATATTTTATTAATTCAAAATATTTTCTGACTCCTTAGCTTTCAAACGATAGCAGGATCTTGTAAATAGTATTCAAGTTGCAAGGGTTTTTGTTAGGTACTTCACTATGTAGCCATACATGTTGCTAAAGTTTAAACTCAATTTGTGAAGAACTGTGGATTTGAAATCGGATGCTTTGTTCAAATAGTGATAACTCAGTAATGAATAGTTACTTTTGTATCATTATGATACATATGTATAATTCAATGGATGTTTTGTTCCTTAGTTTAATTTATCCTTTAAAAAATGAATTTTTCGTTGTTTTTTAAATGTTAACATTTCTGTTGATGTTTTTTTTTTTTTTTTTTTTTTTTAGACTTCTTTCGTGAAAAAAGTTATAAAAAACATATATTCCCTCTAGCAACGTGATCGAGAGTCAAAACATCAAAAATTAACATTAGGAGTAGTTTCCTCCTGGAATTGTCTTTCTGATCAAACTAGAATTGGAGATATCACAGTTAAAAAAACATGCTAGTCAGCTAATTGTATCTAAATTAGGTCATGAATGATTAGCGTAATCTGGATTTTTCACACTTAAAATGAGTTCACGCACAAACGAATGAAACTTAGTAAATAACTGTATTTTTAAGTTCAAATTTGGAATAAGTCTTCTATGTATACAAACAACTTAATGCATTTGATAGAACTATCAATTGCATTAAATGTCTACCTTACTTTACAATTTAATTGGATTTTGTGCTCTAAGTATCTACCACACTTTACAATTTTATTTGATATTTTCCAAACACCTGTAGTTTTCATTTATTTACCAAAAAAATTATAGTAATTACCCACCACAAGAAGTACATCAAAATGTCTTTTTTCATATTTTAAAAACTACTTATGATATTTTGCATTAAAAAATAAGGCTCAAGTTCTTCACACGGGTTTTACTTAGACTGGTATTCAAAATACTAGCATTACTTGAGATATTTTGTGAACGCACTCATCCAAAGTTCAAAACTAGACCGGAAAAAGTTGGTAACATAAGAAATGGTATAAAAACATTAACCAGAATAATTCAAAAACAATTATCTCTACAAAAATTTGTAAATAAGTTATAGAAAGCTGTTCCGATGCTCCTTTGAAGTTAAATAAATCTCGCAATCTAAGCCGTTTCAAAATTTGTAAGTGAGATACAAATGCCATGCCCCTCTCTCTCTTTCTCTTCTTATGCGTATTTCAGAAATCTAGATAGCTTAAAATAATCATGTTGGGTGTTCGGGAACTTTCATGAGAGTATTTGCTGTCGAATCAACTTGAAAGTGACAAAATTTGAGTGTGAGTGATGTGACAAAAAACTTTCTTCGAATGACGAGATAGCTCGTCCATCAAGTTCTGGTTAGTTTTCTTCTAATGATAAGATATCTCGTCCATCTAGATCTGAACAGCTTTATTCTAATGACGAGATACCTTGATCAACAAGATCTGATCAGTTTGGTTCTATTTAAAAAATATCTCGTCCATCAAGATCTGATCAGATTTCTTCTTATGTCAAGATATCTGGTCCATCAAATTCTGGTCAGTTTTCTTCTAATGACGAGGTATCTCGCTCATCAAGATCGAGACAGTTTTCTTCTAATGACGAGATACCTCGACCTCCAAGATCTTGTCAGTTTTGTTCTATTTAAGACATATCTCGTCCATCAAGATATGAACTGTTTTCTTCAAATGATGAGATATCTCGTCCATCAACATCTTATTGTTTTCTTCTGATGACACATCTCTTCCATCAAGATCTTTTCAGTTTTTCTAACGAGACAAGACAGTTTTGTTCTATTTAAGACACATCTCTTCCATCAAGATCTGGCCAGTTTTGGTAATGAGACAAGATACCTCGTCGAGACAACCACAAGGAGGGTCAAAATTCATTTGATAGGTTGAGGGGAACACACAACAAGCACACATTAAAGCAGGATGTTTCTTATTCATTTGCATAAATATATAATCAATAACGGCCATACCGCCGAAAGTGTGCTATCTACGATCTAATCAGATGCACCATCGGTTCTGGGGGAAATTTGCCACAGAGATCTCATCGATTTCTATCCGACATGGCTCGAAACGTGACTGCTAGTTTATTTTTTGGTTGGAAAACTTAGAAACCTCTGTTTGTGATTTTAAGTTTCGATTTCGCTGGAGTAATCCGTTGATAGGAGCTCACCCGCGATATCAGCTTGTTTCCGTTACTGTTGCCTTGTACTATAAAAATGGTTGTTGTACCCGCTTGTCCTACTGATGATATCGCGATTCTCTTTACGTGAAGATAACTTGCCAATAAATTATCGAAAGCTTTCGAAGAGGAGAAAACTTGAGAAAATTGCTCAAAACATCAATGAAAATAACTCACAAATATAGTTTACTCTATTGTTAATATAACTCTTTAGTTTAATATAACTCTTGAATTTATGAAAGTATAGTATGGCTGTGGTTATTTTCAATTTAAACAATCAAAGGATTATCGGGAGAAATCACGATTTGTACGTATAATAGTTTTTTTTTAAGTTTGACTTAGAAAATCCATTTTTTTACAATAGGTCATTTGTTAGTGCTTAATATCATTTCTGTGTGAATACGTAATTAATGATTAAGCTACTCATTAATTATATGATTTAGATATAATTAGCTAACTATCATACGTTTTTGAACAGTGGTATCTCAAATTATCATTTGTTCAGTAAGACAACTCCTATTGGAAATTATCATTATTATTCTTGATGTTTTGACTCCCAGTAAAGTTGCTAGAGAGAACATGCTTTTTAACAATTTTTTCAGCGAGGAAGTATAAAAATCAAGATTTTTTCAGGAATTTTAACATTTAAAAATCAACTAAAAATTCGTTTCGTAATTAATAACTCTGACTGAGAGTCAAAACATCCACTATATTATATAGATTATAATGATACAGAAATAATTACAATAGACCGATTGATTGTTGAGTTATCACCTTTTGAACTAAGCATCCTATCACAAAAACACAGTTCTCAGAAATTGAGTTCAAAGTTTTGGAAACATTTTAGTGTATAGTGACAAAATACTTAACGAAAAACCTTTTAACTACAAAACTATTTTGAATATTTGCAAGATCTCGGTATTGCTTGAAGGTAATTTTAATTAACGTCTTACTAGAGCAACACAACGGGCTATTGACGACGGTCCGGGATCAGTTTGAACTTTGAACAGATGGTTCAGATGACGAAGCAACACCTGAGCTGGCACCCCACTCTCCAAACTTACCGGTATTGCTTGAAAGCTAACAAGTTGGAAAATATTTCGAAGCAATAGAAAAATATCGATATTCTGGTCGATTTTCGTATTTCTAGTTTATACATAGTAAGACAAAAATATAACTTTTATTAAAGTTTAAGTATTTATCACATCCATAAGAAATTATAATTATGAGCTCCCTGTATGGGGCTTCGATGTATTTTACATTCAAAAACATGTGCAGAACTGTGCACATAAATAAAGCTAGAATGAATACGGTACTGAATGAATACGTATTCAAGCGAAAACAACTTTGTTTATAGCAGTGCTGATGCCATCACAGTATTCCCACCACGGAAACTATGTAGTCAAGTTTTATAATGGAATACGTGCTTCAAATTCTGACCAGATTTTGTTATAATAGGTTCGGTATTAGTGATAGGAAAAGTGGTGTCGGTTTCTAGCTGCAATATGTACGCTGGCTTCACCCAATCAATAGACACATTTACAGATCTGTTATTTATCAAAAGT
The DNA here is from genome assembly GCA_947359465.1 of Metellina segmentata. Classification (NCBI taxonomy): domain Eukaryota; kingdom Metazoa; phylum Arthropoda; class Arachnida; order Araneae; family Tetragnathidae; genus Metellina; species Metellina segmentata. Next base: position 148,455,720 of record OX375872.1, on the reverse strand, counting down.
TTCCAGTTGTTCAATACATTATTAAGACATAATCAAGCCACCAAAGTTTTTCATATTGCAGCGCTGATGCTATTAGTTAAAAGTTAGTGCTATTAGTTATGCTAAAGCTATTAGTTATCCCCAAGAGAAAGTTTATTGTTTCTTTTGATACTCTTTTTTGCAAACTCTTCTGAACGGGAAAAAACGTTCGTAAATGAAAAAAAATTTTGAGCAATTTTTTTTCTTCTTATTTTTCTTAAGGTATCTAGTCAATAGTAAAGATGATCGGGTTTAGAAATGTAGTGTTATTAACAACAGCTCAATTTTGTTTTAAAACACACAATATTGTTAACATTTGTAATCAATTGAAGGAATAATTGATTGAACCAATGCTATCGTACAAAACTGTTTTAGCTAACTGCAGTTACCTAACAACAACATTTCCTTAATTGCTCAATCAGCAACAAACCGTCTACTCCAACAGTTTCCACAACATCGCAAAAGATGCTCAGAAAAATCAGCAGCACTCCCATTTTACTCTTAAAGATTTCTACATTTAACAAATGCTCAATCAGCAACATTCCCACTTTACTACAGCATTTCACAAGAGGATCGATCAATCAGCAGTACGTAACTCTACTCTCAACAATTTGTACAGTATTTCGCTAAATGCTCAGTCAGTAACACTTCACTTTATTCTTTGTGATTTCTTCATCATTTGATAAAATGCTCAATCAGTAACACCCCACCTCACTACAGCATTTCACAAGAGGCTCAGTCAGCAATACATAACTCTTACTCTCAACAATTTGTACAGCATTTCACTAAATGCTCAATCAGCAACAGTACTTTAATCACAGCATTTCACGAAGTACTCAATCAGCAACACCCCCTCTTTACTCCAGTGATTTCTACAACTTTTCACAAGACATTCATTCATTGACACCCCACCTGACTACAACCTTTCACAAGATGCTCAATCAGCAATACATAACTCTTACTCTTAACAATTTGTACAGCATTTCACAAAATGTTCAATCAGCAACAATACTTTATTACAGCATTTCACGAAGTATTCAATCAGCAACACTACTCTATTAAAGCATTTCACAGTTAGGAATACTGCCACTTGACTCAGCGATTTCTAATAACTTTAAAAATATTCATAAAATGTTCTGGGGGCTTCGATGAATTCATTGTACACGTAGCACTAAGGTGCGTTGCCTTTCTTTTCAAGTCAATCATGCCAGAAATAAACGTTTAAAAACAAAAACTCGCAAACCCAGAAGAATGAAAAATTAAATTTCTTGACATGCATTTATCTTTTCCGGTAACAATCCCCAGAGTGACTCAGAGTACGCTTTCTTCCCCTTAGGAAAGGTAACACGACCTATCTCCAAAACGTCCCATTCCTCAGTTTTCCCAACTTCGCCTCACGAAAGCTGGCTGCAACGCTTAGTAAACCCCTTAATCATTTTTCTCTTGTTACCATAACGAGCTCCCTTACCTTATGCTTACATCGCAACATTCATAAATTAGAGTTGTCATGCGATTATTTTTCTTATCCGTTACCTTGAAAGGGATTGGAAAATTAAAACTCATATGTTTAAGCTTGCGCTTCGCTGCAGGTTCACCGATCTGTTTCAAGACCAGAGGTGAGAGACGGCTGTCCCAGACAATCAAAAACCTAATTGCGCTCCAGAATTAGAGGCAGACGTTTCTAAAGTTTGCACTAAACAAAGAAAACGGGAATGACAGAACAAATACTCGCTTTTGTGCCGCAGATGTTTTATTCATACGGATTCAAAGGGTTAGGATGTAATCTAGCTGTCGTCTGGTGCGAGATCCCATCCTTACAACTCAGCTGTTATCGCTGAATATGTTCTTATGTATGCTTGGTTTGTTTTGTGTGTATTTCCCGTGATATGGTACAATACACTTTTGATTGGTTCCAACTTGGTAGCTTGTAAGCAAGAAGCTGTCGTAGTCAGTTGTGCGTTTTTGATCTCCATTGTATGTGTGATTTTTGTAGTTGCGCATTTGAGGAACATTCGAAGAGGCATATTTTTTATACACCTAAGAAACCCAGTTGGAAAACTGGGTATAGTATGGCATGATATTTTTTATTAACGTCACACTGGAGCAATACAACGGGCTATTTGAAAAACTGGAAAATTTTCAATCTGTTTAAAAGATATATCTCACGCTGTAAAATGCTTTATATTTTTTTTATCTGAAACTTAAATCTGTAAACAGCTGTACAGCACTTGTGTTCTTTCGTCAGGTAATCCTCCAAGTGGTTTCAACGAGATATTACGTCCATAATGATCTGATCAATTTTGCTAACGACGAGATATCTCGTCAAGATAATGCTGATTTTTTTATGATGATGATATTAAGATATGGTCAGTTTTGGTTAACGACAAAATATCTTGTCAAGACATCTGGCAGAGGATTAATATCGACGATGTAGCTAATAGCTGAAAAAAATATTGTATTATTAAAAACTTTGAGTAGTGTAAGTTTCATAAAAACAAATATGCCAAAATATTGCATATTTTTTGTATTATTATGGTATCGTATTTATTTTCTATATTATCATTCTTTGTTATTAATAGTACATTCAGAAGCTCTGTGGCTTGTTCGACAAATTACTTTCATTGTTATATAATTACATTACTTTTAAATGGTATAAGGTTACATACTGAGCAATTCATGTGTGATCAATCATATCGTCGACTTACAAGTGAAACACGCCAAGTAAAAATATTCAAGATGTGAATTTACGAACTCAACAATTGAAGATTCTTCGTTGGCTAGCAATTGAAACACTAAGTAAAAGCATTCAAGATATAAGTTTACTTGCTGAGCAATTTATACGTTGTCAATCATATCGTCGACTTACAAGTGAAACACTATAAGTATAAATTTCCAAGACATGAGTTTTTTAGCTTTTCTAAACAAGGTTGTGATGTTATTGACTGATGCATTCCGCTAATTTGTTTTCTTTGCATGAAGGTTACATTTCTTATTGAGAAGCAAATTTAGTGAATTTTGCTTAGGAAGTAGAATTTCCCTCTTCGTTTTCTCAGAACTATACTTTTTTTACTTTTTAATGTTTTACCTGTAAGCCGACGATATAATCTGTAAGCTTTTCAAAACATAAAACGTGATATTTAACCGCATTATACCACCGCATTTTCAGAGCTAAAAACTTCAGCACACTAAACTTGAGTAAATATTTAATTTGAAACATCTCTCTCCTCTTCCTCTCATCTCTCCCTCTCTTTCTCTCACACACACATAGACATACATAAACTTTGGGAAAATTTCAAATTTATATGCCATATTCAAGTCTAAAATTCTCATAGTTACAAACATGTTAACCCTCCATGTGGTTTCGACGAGATATCTCGTCCATCTAGATCTGACCAACTTTGCTAATAACGAGATATATCGTCGTCAAGATACTGTTGATATTGACGAGGTAAAGATCTAGTCATCATACAATGATCAGAATTTATACCCCTCTAATGACGAGATATCTCGCCCATCAACATCTGATCAATGTTTTGCTAATGACGAGACAATAACCAGGAGTACTATTACACGTTCCTTTAATTGAAGGTAAGATTACAAGTTTCCTTTTAAGGCGAAGCAGGCAAATTATCTTCAAGACATTCAGAACTAAACGCTAAAAATAATTTCTATTCATAGGTAATTAAGAAATAAATTAGTTTAACACAAGAATACGACAAGGCCATTGCGCTGCACAAGTACCAGAAGTCTATTTGAAAGCTAATACGACCAATAAAATCGTTGTTGAGAAGGAGAAAACGTCGCTTTATATTAATGCTTGCCTAATTAAGCTCGGCATTTATAGCGCTATTTATAACAAACGTGAGGGATAAGTCTCAGCACACATGGTCTTAATCGGTTCGAGGCGTTGGGAAAAAATACGCGGAACAGAACTCTCTTGCTGATAAGTGTCGTTCTTGCAGCTGCTTGCGCTCACTAAAAGAAATTCACGGAGCAAAATAAATAAAACAGACGAACGGAAACTGTCAGATACAAACGTGACTAAGAAATAACTAGTATTTTATCCCGAAAACGGCACGTTGAACTTCATGGAAATGTTAGTCTTGGCGGCTGGAACGGAGATTGAAGTCTTCTTCATGGAAATTTTCGCTTATCACTGCACGTTTAATGCACTGCCGTGCTGGTCAAGAAGGCAATGTCTCCAAGTTTGATCTTTAAGGCTATCGGGTGTTAAAATGATTCGTATAAATGTATCCGTTGCCTCGTAAAGTTTGAAATGAGAACCCACTGATTTGTGTTAAAAGGACGATATTTTTATACGCAGCATGTTGTTATACGTTGTATATACGAGATACCTAGTAATTTGTTTTGCAGACGAGTTTCAAGTAATTCGTTGTGTATGCGAGCTATTCAACTACTTACCACCGTCCCAGCCTAAGCCATTCGGTGTATCGCCACATAATTTTGAACCACGGTCAGATGACGAGGCAACATCTGAGCTGGCACCCCACCCTCCAAACGTCCACACCAACCCAATTTGAGGACTTTTGGCTACGACAGATTTAAGGTGCACCAGCCCTCTCTACACCATACGCTTACAAACATCCATGACCTGGATTGGAACCAGGAACTTTCCGATCTAGAGGCTAACACCTTAACCACTATACCGGTTGGTCGGCTACGTATGCGAGTTATAGAGATTAGTTATGTATGTTAGTTATACAATAATTCGTTATGTGTACAAGTTATGCTGTTTCGTTATGTGTACATGTTATATAGAAATTCGCTGCAATTTGTCATGAATACTAGTTCCTTAGTAATTCGTCATGTATGCAAATTATATAGTAGTAGTTTCGTTGTGTATGCGAGTTGTATAGCAATCGTTATGCATGCGAGTGTTTGGTAATTCATTATGTATGTAAGCATTTTAGAATTCGTTAAGTGTATGAGTAAACAGTAGTTCGTCATGCACACGAGTTCCATATTATTTGGCTATGTATTTGAATTATATCATAATTCGTTATGTATGCGAGTTACATGACAATTCATTATGTATGTAAGCTTTATAAAATTCGTTGTGTGTACGAGTAAACAATAGTTCGTCATGCACATGAGTTCGATAGCAATTCGTTATGTATACGAGCTATGTAGTAATTCATTTTGTATACGTTTTTTTTAAAGCATGTAAGTTTTCAGATGCAAACGTGGCCGTGAAATAAGCAGTATTTTATCCCTAAAACGGCACGTTGAACTTCTAGGAAATGAAAATCTGACGTGGCCGAAATGGAGATTAAAGTCATCATGGAAATTTTCGCTTATCCTGCACGTTTGACGTACTGCCGTTATGATCAAAAAGGCAGAGTCTCCACATATGATCTTTAATGTCAACGAGTGTTAGAATGCTGCGTGCAAAACTATCCGTTACCTCGTAAAGTTTGAAAAGGGAAGACAATGATTTGAGTTAAAAATAGTGAATACTCGTTGGCGCTGCCTGTATCAATCACCAACTAGCAAGAACCAATCTTCGTAGTTACTGCGTTTGTGACTGGCACTAAAGTAGATATCTGTGTTTTCATTTAATAATGCAGCTGATCTGCCTTTTGCAGACGGTGTAGGATTTTGTCCTCTCGACACACCAGTGCCCTCTGTGGTGCGTGGCGACTGGCTTGTCAGTAGTAAGACGTACTCCCCTTCTCCAGATGTAATGTTCAGATATTATGTCCAGATGAATTTAGTCCTTTACTCTTTCCCAGTCATGATGTATAGATTCCCTAGACTCCTGCAATAGTTTGAATTTTTTAAAGAGATTCAATGATTTCTTAAATCGTTATTCGTTAGGTATATCAGTTGTATAGTAATTTGTTATGTATCCGTCTTGCATTGTAATTTATTATGCATATACTAGTTATATAGTAATTTGTTGTGCGTATGAGTTATACAGCAATTGGTTATGCATATACGAGTTATATAGTAATTGGTTTGCTTATACGAGTTGTATAATAATATCGTTGTGTATATACTCGTTACATAGTAATTTTTTATGTAACGCGAGTTATAGTTATTCATTATGTGTATATTAATATTTATATAGTAATTCACTATGTATATCAATTATTATAGTAATTCGTCATGTTTGAGTTTATTTGGTATTCTGAATGGCAGAACTTTCCCCATACTGTAGAGTAATTGAAATCCCTGTACTGTTATGGTTAATAACCTAAGTCGAGACTTAAAATTGGAATGTGCATTGATCATTGCATTTGATGATTGTTTCTGAGATGTTATCTATTTATAATTCAGACATACCTACGTATTTACCTATGTAATTGACGAAATTTCGATTTACCTTCCTTAAAACATTTGCCACAAAACCCAAAGCAACCCTCCTTAAACTAGCTTCAGCGTGTGTTTTGCTTGATTCTAATGTCAAAAATAATTCGCGGAGAGCTTGAGTCTACTTAAATATGTCCCTCTAACACAGTTGTAATTCTGTAATTACGTAATTACTGTTTCACATTGGTAATTACCAACTAAATGAAACATTTGCACGAGTACAAGTAGAATATCAATTTCCAGGAAAGACAAACACATTAAAAACTCGTTAGTGTTAGTGGCGAAACATTAAATATTGAATAAAGATCATTTCATCATGTTTAAATATTTAAATGAATAGAGCTTCTTCTCGTGTAACAATCCTAACCAAATTATGTACCTTATGATAGCAGGTTCATGTTCTAACTACCATCAGATGGAATATTGTTTCGCTACTAGAATAAGACAGCGTTAGCCTACAGGACAGTTGTAGTTGAATTGTGGCATTGAATATCGATTTAAGAGGCATGTTATTTGAATATTTAAGTGAATAGAGTTTACACTCGGTTAACTATCCAAACAAAATTATGTACCTCATAATTACAAGTTTCTGATCTAATTACCATCACAGGAAAGATTGTTTCTCGTATAGGATACCTGCAAGACAGTTGTAGTTGAATTGTGGCATTGAATATTGAATTATGATCCTATAATCGTATTTTAATATATAAATTAAAAGAACTTTTTCTCCTAAAACAATCTTGACAAAATTATGGACCTCATAATAACAGGTTAATGGTCTAACTGCTATCAGATGAAATATTGTTTGGCCAAAAGGATAAGACAGCGTCAACCTGCACGATAGTTGCAGTTCAATTGTAGTATTGAATATTGAGAGAATTAAGATCTTATAATCTTATTTTAATATACATATGAATAGAGCTTATTCTCATAAAAATTCTAAAAAGGGACCTCATAATAGTAGGTTAATGGTCAAACTACCATCAGGTGGAATATTGTTTCGCGTTTAAGATAAGACAGCGTCAACCTACAAGACAGTTGCAGTTCTATTGTGGCATTGAATTTGAATAACATCGTTTAATCTTATTTTAATACATAATTGAATAGAGCTTATTCTCGTAGAACACATAATCCTAACCAAATTATGTACCTCATAATAACAGGTTAATGATTTTACAGCCATCTATCTGATGGGGAATATTGTTTCGTAATAGGATAAGATCGCGTCAACCTACAAGATCGGTACCGTACAGCTATTGAAAATTTAGTATTTAAATTAATAGAACCTATTCTCGCAGAACAATTCTAACAAATTATGAACCTCTTAATTACAGGATCCCGGTCTAATTACCATCAGATGGGATACTGTTTCTCGGTATTAGGCAGTATCATCCTACAAGACAACTGTATTTCAATTTTCAGTAATTATATTAATCCAACACAAAATACAGGCAAAAAGCTGCAACATTTGTACACTCTGTTCAGATGATTCGAATTTATCGCGCAATAAAATACACGGTGACCGTGAAGAAGACTATAAAGGATTAGCTTTCATCGTCACGCTTTGCTGATCATCTGACCGCGTTCCAAGCCACCTGCACTCCCTTGTTGCGAACATGATATTTTCTCAACTTTTCAAGATGCAGAACAAACTCCACGGTGTAACTAAAACGGCTACATACACAAAGGAGCAAGGATTACAGAATTCTTTACGGCTTTTTTTTGTTATCCTATCTTAAACTTGAGGGGACAGTGGACTTTCAAGACAGACATTTGAAGCTACGATTTGATTATTATGAAATTTGCAAACGCTATTTGTTTTTTATTAAAATGGAATCTTGAAGTTTGGTCCAAAATATCGAGTTGTGTGGTCAGACGTTATTGTATATTTCGTCAAAATGTTTGAAAACTAAGCGAAAATTGATATATCCCATGCACATAAATTTTCCATGTATTGTTATTATTTTAAATCACTTAGTTTTATTTATATGTGTAAATCCTATTAACTCGTATTTGGCAAGTGTATCACTCAATTGTAAACCCCAAAAGTTTTGTGCTAAAACATCTAAAATATAAGCGGTATTGGTATTGGTATTTTTTAATTAACGTCATACTGGAGCAACACAGCGGGCTTAAAATATTTGCGGAAAAGCATACTGTTAAACGACATTTTAAACCAAAAGTTGGAAGTGCGATGAATTTCTCTCATTTGCACATGGATAAACTCCTGATTGGACAATACTCTGAAACGTCCCGTCACCTTCTGAAACATCATTACTTCAAGTTCAGAAACTGATTTTACCGGAGGTAAGAGATCTTCTGCTCAGGATCTCCCGCTATGGCGATACCCGGCTGTTTTTTACAAAGACTTTATGGGTTATCCAAAAAGTCAGGCAATTAAATTAAAACCAGATTCACGTGAACACATTTCGGAATCAAAACGATGTCAAAACTCTCAGTCGGAGAAAAACGCGTTTATGTAGCAGACTTACTTATACTACTTATCTATTATCTTTGATGTTGTATATGCAACTCGGTCAAAATGATCGTAATTGTAAATTTCTTTTTGCTTGCTATCCACAGTCTTTGATAACAATTAAGTTGCAACGCTAAAATTAAGAAATCAATTTTTCGATCGATATTTGGTGATTTTGAAGTCTATTTGTCCCATTAAACTTGGATGGTTGCGGTTTCGAATCCAACGAAAGATGGTCGTGTACAAAGGGGGCTGGTGAGCGTTAAAACTTCAAATGTCCTTAACGTTGGTGTGGTGTGGAAATGTGACAGGCGTGACCTCGTCATCTGACCGTAGTTCAAAATTACATACGATTTTGCTTGGATCTCTCGTCGTCATCTGATCGTGGTTCAAAAAACTCGTAATCATTCCCTTCGGGGGTTGATCCCGGAACGTCGCCATTACCTCATTGTATTGTTCCAGTGTGACGTTAATTAAATGCCTACGAACCTAAATTGGATCTTTCGCTTCGGAATTTATCCCAGATCGCGGCCAATAGCTCGTTGTGTTGCTCCAGTGCGACATTAATTAAATACCTACCTAATTTCTATGGCCGTGACTCAGGGGGTTTGTAGAATGCTCTAGCAACCTACAAGTTGCAAGTAGCAAAGGTTCTATTCCTATAACTTGACCAGGGTGTATTTCTCTCTTCTGGGTCAGTAAAAGTTTCCTTGTGTGTGTATGTCCATTTACTTGACGTTGTGTTTGTCGCAGCTTGATAAATATGATCATTGCGCTTTAAAATTCATTCAATCAACCTCACTTATCTATATGTACCTTTCCTCAGAATATATTGAAAATGGTGGTATACATTTACTTATATATAAAGAGAGGATTTCATATTATATTGAATAAAAAACACATTTTAAAATAATGTTAACGTAAAATTGTCTTAAAAATCACAAAATTCTTCTGGTTTTTCTTAAAATTTGAAAACAAATTATTGCTCTATTTATGACAAAACGCTATTTTCAGTACCATATAAAAGATGGTTGTGGAGTATGCAAGGAAAGTTTTACCTAGTGAAAATAGATTTTTAGAAAGGGCACCTGGAAGAATGGGAAATCAGTTTTTAAGTTTTAATAAAAAACACATTTTAAAATAATGTTAACATAAAATTGTCTTGAAAATCATAAAAATTTTCTGGTTTTTCTTAAAATTTGAAAACAAATTATTGCTCTATTTATGACAAAACGCTATTTTCAGTACCATATAAAAGATGGTTGTGGAGTATGCAAGGAAAGTTTTACCTAGTGAAAATAGATTTTTAGAAAGGGCACCTGGAAGAATGGGAAATCAGTTTTTAAGTTTTAATAAAAAACACATTTTAAAATAATGTTAACATAAAATTGTCTTGAAAATCATAAAAATTTTCTGGTTTTTCTTAAAATTTGAAAACAAATTATTGCTCTATTTATGACAAAACGCTATTTTCAGTACCATATAAAAGATGGTTGTGGAGTATGCAAGGAAAGTTTTACCTAGTGAAAATAGATTTTTAGAAAGGGCACCTGGAAGAATGGGAAATCAGTTTTTAAGTTTTAATAAAAAACACATTTTAAAATAATGTTAACATAAAATTGTCTTGAAAATCATAAAAATTTTCTGGTTTTTCTTAAAATTTGAAAACAAATTATTGCTCTATTTATGACAAAACGCTATTTTCAGTACCATATAAGATGGTTGTGGAGTATACAAGGAAAGTTTTACCTAGTGAAAATAGATTTTTAGAAAGGGCACCTGGAAGAATGGGAAATCAGTTTTTAGGTTGTAGTTTGAATTTATTTAATTGGGGCTATATATATATATATATATATATCGGTAAATGTAGATATTTTAAAACTTAATAGGTGTCTATAAGGTTCTGAAACACAAAGGAAAAATATTTAAAAAAATAAACTATCCATACTTAAGTTTCAAAAACCGTTATTGACATGGCAGTTGGTATTGCCTTTAACAACGTACTGGAGCAATACAATGGAGTTTTGGTGATTGTCTTGGAAGGTTCCGAATACATCTCGTAATTTAAACCACGGTCACATAGGTTCAGCACCTAAGCTGTCACCACACTCTCCAAACTTCCACACCACGCCAACGTGAGGACATTTGAGGCTACAACAGATTTAACGTGCACCAACCTCCGTGTACACGACGGTCTTTGACTGTATCGAGTTTCGTACTTCTAAACCTCCGGTTGTTAATTCGTTGCTCTTCCAACTGGGCTACAGCGACCCTAAAAGAGGAAAAAACTCCGAGTAAGTGGATAGGTAGGTATTTCAATGAACATCGCACTGGAGCAACACAACGGTCTAATGGCGACCATCCGGAATCAAACCTGAAAATAATGATCCGAGGATTACACTACATAGTATTGAACCACGGTCAGATGATAGAATAAGTGGGAAAACTCACTAAGTCACTGAAGTCTCACATAAAGGACAATCTGAAGGAGGAGTACATTAGTCGCAATAGTACTGCTTCATTTCATAAACTCTTTTTTTTTAGCAGTGATTCGACACTTTTGAAACGTCTCCACGAACAAAAACAACTTATTTCGCTCATTGCTTTTGCAGTGCCCCGTACTAAAGTGGAAATCAGGAAAACAAAAATATGCCACCGGAAATTTCTGTGATCATTTATGTAGACTGGAGCCAAAACAATCAATAACTTTGACGGAAATATTTAATGAAAAACCGAGTTCGGCCACTCTACGGTATTTCTCTCAAATTTATTAGCTATCTTATTATTTGTTTGTCGAGAACTTTCCGCATTTCGTTCTCGATACAATGAAAAACAGGTAGCGAAATTTTTTTTTCATCCTAAAGCACGTTTTCTATTAACTGTTCGCGGATGAATGATTTGAGAACGTGAGTGATGCTTTTATCCTAATTATAAAGGTTTGTGTTTAAATATTTTTACTACTTTCCTTCTCTCTTGTCATCTAATTCAAATTAAAAAAGTTATGCAGCTGGTTGTGTCATAGCTTTTCAGCTTTGACCTTGAAGCATCAATTGGTGTACCGGAGTAATTCTGAAAATTTTTACGAGTTTTTTGAAACACTAGCCAAGAACTCGATTTTCCATCAGGCAATACAAATAATCAAATTCAAATTCAAATGCAGTCGGTTGTCATAGGTATGCTCGGTGTCTGCTTGAGAGATAGTGGGTTCTCATGTCTCACCGCATGTCCACGCACTCCTAAACATCATAATATGAAATTATATGATATATATCTGCATTAACAATATCTCGCATTTTGCAAAATTAGTCAGATCTTTACTGTTGAAATACCTCGTCAAAATGGTCGTTTTGGTGATTACGATCGATTCGATTGATTTTGGTGAAGTACACGGTCTCCTTAAGGTAGAGGTGCACAACCTGCGGCCCGCGAATCATTAATTTGCGGCTCGCAAACTAATTTTGACTATAAACTTCCAAGAGGATTTAAGTTAAGAAGCAAATTGACTGACAAACATTTAGAAGCAGTCTTAATAGTTTCTACTAGCAGTATTGAACCTAACATACCTAAATTAGTTAGTAAAACTCAGTATCAGCCATCCCATTAGCAAGCTGTAACACAATTATTGTTTACGCTTTAGAATTTTAATATTAAATATATTTGATGCTGTAATTTTTATTTCTAATTTTACTGATATCATTAAAATTTCTCATACTCATCTTTATTGCTCATTGTACTATTACTGTAATTAAATGTATAACCTAAAATAATTTGCTGAATTACATATGACGTTCTTGAGACACATTCTTAAAAGTAATTCTAAATGACTGATCTTTACAAATGTTTGTTAACTCTTTTTTTAAACTATTCACAATATCATTCATTTTGCTCTATAACTAGCTCCTAGATTTTTTTGAAAAAACATTTGTAAGTTTAATCTTAAAAAAAAAGTTTTCATTTTTTTACTATACGTATTAAGTTTAATAACAGCTGTACTTAATAGGGTAGTAGCTTTTTCATTGTGTCTGTGCTGTAACTGCATTTGCGGCCCCACATGTCTCAATCAGCGGTGCGAGTGGCCCTTCTCCCTAAAAGGTTGTGCACCCCTACCTTAAGGGATAGTGGGTTCTCATGTCTCACCGCATGTCAACGCACTCCAAAACATCAGAGTATGAAATGAGATGACATATATATCTGCATTAATAGCTTTAATAATCTAAAAAATTTATGTACCTAGTCCAAAATTTTGCATGTATCTCGTCATTTGCAAAACTGACCAGATATTTCTGAACGAGATATCTCGTCTCAAATATCTATAAAAAATATATATCTATAAAGAGATATCTATAAAAAAACTTACTTAGATCCTCATCTCGTCATCATCAGAAATCGGCAATATCCTGATGACGAAATACCTCACCTTTTTCAAAATTGGTCAGATCTTTACTGTCGAAAAAACTCTCCAAAACGATCGTTTTGGTGATCACGATCGATTCGATTGATTTTGGTGATGTCCCCGCGGTCTCCTTAAGAGATAGTGAGTTCTCATGTCTCATCGCATGTCCACGCACTCCTAAACATAAGAATATAGAATGAGACACGATATATATCTGTTTCAGCTGCTTTATAATATATAATCTTATATCTTAATCTTATTAATAAAGAAATAAAACTTATTTATTTATTTAATTATTTATTTATTTACACATTCATTCATTTATTTATTTAGCCTGAACTCTTTCAAAAGGGATCGCTCTATCACTTCTAAAAGGACGAAAAATAAATTCCAGTATTCATTGTTATTAAAATATTTTTGATTTTGAACTCATCTGGATAGGAAAGGAGGGTTCCAAATTTCGCTCACCAGTTTTGATCACCAGTTCATTAGTCAATTTAACTTTACTTAAATACTCAGCTATAGTTTTACTTTAAATATTTTTTATTTCGATCCTAAGATTTCAGTTTGAAATATGCATCAATTTTAAATAATAGATTTATTTTATCAGTATTGATGCGGAATTATAGTTTCTATTGTGTTATTGTTAGCAAGATTAGACTTCAGTCAATGCGTTATCTTTCTTTACGAAGCTCTATTATCAATTCTTTATTATCTTATTTTTACGAACATCTTTGTCTTTAAGTTTCAGTACTATTTACTGTAATCATTGCAATTCGAAACCTTCGCCTATTTTAGAGGGCTTATTCATGGATTTTAAATCGCAGTTTCAGAGATTTAACGTGCTGTGCTCTTTAAAATGCTTCATTACATGCGGTTTAACATTGCGGTTGGTAAATAATTTGCTTAATGTAGGAAGGATTCACCGAATATCTGAAAAGTAATCGGAAGACTAATTCGGAGTAAAATTGGGTGAATTTAAACATTAAAATAAGAATAAATGTCGAACTACAGAAATGTTTTTTTATTTCTTTCCTCAAAAGCAATTTGTTCTCGGTGACTTTATGTTCCATTTTACTGATATGTAGTATTTATGCATAGTATATACGTATAGTATGGCATGTATAGTATAGTATATAACAGGGGTTTGCATACGCGGCTCTTGGTTGAGTTAAGAAGTGCGGTTCCCATTGAAAATTTAAATCCGTTTTTTTATTATTTCAAAACTTTTTTTTATCAATCTTGTTAAATTGACTAAGTGAAGCGTTCAAGTCATACGTAGTCCATTTGAACGCTACATTTACATATCTCAAATCTACATTAGCATATTTTGTGAACTCATTTATTTATGATATTATAGAAGCTGCATTTCCAATTTCAGAAATAGAACTTGTTGAAAAAGAGGTTGGGGATTGAAGTTATTAGAGATGATAGAGGATCAGGGGTATTGCTAATGCAGCACAAATCTACTTCTATAATTGAATTTTGGAAACTCGTGACATAATCAAAATATCCACACTTAAAGAAAGCTACTTGCCGTCTAATTTCAATTTTGGGTACAACATATTGTTTTGAATCTTTGTACTCCACAATGAAGTTCGTGCAGTCGAAATATCGTTCACCGTTGACCAATCATCTTAGAGATTTGCTACGGACGAATTTAACAAATTTTACGCCAAATTTCAAAGATTTGACCAAGGGTCTTCATTAAAAGTGTTATATTTCTTATTAATACATTTTTATTATATTTTATTATTAAAATTTTGAAACAATAATTTTGTATTTTCTCTCTCTTAATTATATTTTCTTATATGTGTAGCACTAAGACTTGTGTAGAATATGTAATCATATTAATTAAATTTAATTAAATTTGTGTATTTAATACTTTCTAACTATGGTATGGCTCCTTATAATTAGATTATTAATATATAAAAACCGCATTTCGGTTTTTATATATTAATATAAAAACCGAAATGCGCCTCTCATTGGCCTCATGCACGCCCACCCCTAATATATATTAGTATGTATGGATAGTAATAAACTATATATAGTTCTGTTTACACGGTGCTTAGTTCAAATCATTAGTTTTAACCACTCGCAGTGATATCGGGAGATGTAAACCCGAAGTATTAGTACTAAGCGTTATTAAAAATGCGAATGAATAAAAGCGGATCCTATTTTACTAATGGCAATTAGGCACCTCACCACTTCTCCCCACTACTCTCGGCGTTCCCCAGCCCGGAGGTTAGGATGCACGAAGTCTTTTACTACCCTGTGTATGTATCCTTTTGTATTAAAATGGCCGAAAAGTGAAGCTCAAAAAGGACAATAAACTTTATTCAAGAGTTTAAATGCCATGAGTGTCTTTGGAATACAAATTCTTTGACGTACAAACTCAAGCATATACGGGAAACATCATCGTAAAAAGTTGTAGATTCAATGAATATACAAGGTTTTGGTGTACCTGAGGCATAAAAGATTCCTTCTCAACAACCAATTTCTCATCCATACACGTTTATCTTTTCTCAATTCTTCGAGCTCTTCTATTAAAGATTTTATAACATTTGAATAATGTGTATAAGCGCGTTTCAATTTTAGACGGCGGCCTATCGTGAACTGATATCAATGTACACTAACGGTGCCGGGCTTACTCTCAACTTTGGCGCAGCTCGTCCGTTTTTGGACCTTGCGCCATAAAACCCCAAAATCCAATCTAATCACACTCACAACTAGTGTGAACTTCTACTGTCATCTTGAAAGTTCTTAGTGCTTAGTGCAACTGGTTAGTACCAATGATTAGCTCGTGCAAACAATGCTTAACTAAGTGAAAAAGCATGTGGGCTCACTTCATATCCTCTAATTCTCTATAGTATTACTTCTCCCAATATTTCTGGAAGTATTTGTAGTATGGATGCAAAGTAAAGTACTTCTGATGTATAGTATTGAAATAATGGCACTTAGTAATGAGCATGAAAAGCTGGTTAGACAGTAATGCGGAACTAACGTAAAAATTTGTGGGAATAAGGTGTAGTGAATGTAGTATATCCACTGAGTTACAAAGATGCTTTAAGTTTTACTGAAACACATCTATTCACCTAGATATAAAATTCCTATCCAATATTATCACTTCGTGCCCTTTTGTTACATTTACGTACAACCTGCTCTACTTTTTAACGATATTCATTTATGTTTTGTAGTAATAAGTAGTTATGAGTATGAAAAGCTGCCTAGACACACCAATGCATAAAATTCGTCTAACTAAAATCTAACATAAAATTTTGTGGGATTAAGGTATGGTGAAAGTAGTATATCTACTGAATTACAAAGTTGTTTTGAGTTATACTGAAACACACAACCATTTACCTAAATATAAAAATCTTATCCAATATTACCACTTCGTGCCCAATCGTTACATTTCCGTACAGCCTACTCTATTTTCAGCGATATTAATTAATTTGTTTTGCATTAATAAGTAGTCACAAGAGTACGAATAGCTGGATAGACACAAATGCAGAACTAACCAAAATTTTTGTGTGATTAACCCTCCTGGTGGGTTGTTTCGACGAGGTACCTCTTCCTTAGCAAAACTGACCAGATAACTTGATGGTCGAGATATCTCGTCGTTAAGAAAACTGACCAAATATGGATCTCGTACTCATAAAAAAAATCGGTAACACCTTGATGCCGAGGTATCTCGTCTTGAGAAAATTGGTAAGATCTTGATGGACGAGATATCTCGTCGAAACCACTTGGAGGGTTAAGGCATTTCGAAAGTATTATTCCACTGAATTACAAAGACACTTTGAGTTACACCAAAACACATCCATTTACCCAAACATAAAAAAATAATTCCACATTACGACTTCGTGCTCAATAGTTACATTTCCGTACAACCTGCTCTATTTTCAGCGAGATTAATTTAACGACCACTTGCGGCATGGGTCAGATTTATTTCATGCCATCAGAATGGAATGGGAGTGGTTTCTGCAGCGAAAAAAATAACATAAACCAAACGGCCAGTCGTGACTTCGCTGCTTCCGAATTTCTTCTCGAAACGCGTCGTCGCAAATCATTTGACTACAACTGCTCCGAAGATCTAAATTGCAACTGCTCGGAAGATCCAATTCGCCCCAGAGACGACCTCGCAGTTCCAATCATGCACCGCTGTTTTGTTTGAGGAAATGGAAGCCACTTAACTCCAACCTTTATTAAGATAGCCAGTAGTTGCGAACAGAGTAGTATGAGAATACGACTGCCTTTGCGACGAGCTTGCAAAAAATGACCGTTGTGTTACTAGGCAACAGGGCATGTGGCAGCTGAATACATGTTAGCGAGGCAAAATTGTTTGGAAAACATTGATGATAATATGTCACTGTTAGGCTATCTAGATAGCTCGCTAACTGCTGCAATTGGACATAATTCGAATACATGCCGTTTATCTAAATGCAGAATTACATTGAAAATAGTTTGAATTTTAGGACCTTGAAAAGTCCTTGAAGATTAAAAAATGTAATTAACCCTTAAATTTCATCTGCATCTTATTTTTAAAAACTTTTCGTCGTCCTCTCAAAGTACGCGAGGATGTTTGGCTATCTAGATAACTTGATGATATTCGCTGGTTGCTGCAATTAGACATGATTCCTGTGGTTCAAAATTACGAGGTGTTGCCCTTGGATCTATCCCTTCCGGGGTTAATTCCGGACAATCGCCAAAAGCCCGTTTTGTTGCTCCAATGCCGTGTTAATTAACTACCTGCCTTCCTAGACATGATTTGAATTCATGCAGTACCGTATTTCTAAATGCAGGGTTCCCTTGAAAAATAGTAAAATTTTAGGTTTATTTTGGAAAGTCATTAAAATACAATTTAGTTTAGCTTTTGAAAGTCCTTGAATTTCACATGAACTAAATGCGTAAAACTAAGCTGTATTTTTTTTTTGTACTGTGAGGGTCAATGCAGTGATTAAAACTATTTTCTTTTGAAAATATGCGAAGTTTTACGTTATAACAATTACTTTGTTTTTATGTTAAATTATGTATAATTTTTTATAGTACATTTTATAAATATCTGACAACATTAACAAAATAAACCAAAAACTATGTTATTTAAGCCGTTTCTAATATGTTAGCAATAAAAATTAGGCCTTCGTTCCACTTGGAGCTGTGGTTAAGACTGTTTTTTTTATTTTTTTCATTTTGCCCCTCTATTCAGTCATTTAATTTACAGGTAAAAAATACTCAAACAAAAAATTATAAAAAAACATGCAGTACTGCTATAAATATGAATTGAGTTAAATTGGTAGGCTGTATTGTACAACAGATATCATAGCATGATGAAAATATTATGCCAGCAGAGGGAAGTTCAATGAGACTCTTGTTTTTCACTCTCTTACACGTTGTCGTTGCAATAACTCCTAAACCGATTGTCTCTCTATATTAAAAAAAAAAGTTACTGCCGCAGCAGGATTGAAAACTCGCTTTTGTCGCTCGATTCTCAGACGGTTACACGAGAAAGTACTGATCAGAAAATTGTGAAATCCACTTAGTTTGTTCAAAATCGTACAGGAAACAAGTTGGAGAAGATTTTTTTCTGATGCGGGGGGTTTGGGGTGCATTAAGTAACAAAGTAGAAAAAAGCGAAATTTCTAACGCGAGTGAGCAAAACACGAACACATTTTCAGTTTTCAGCCGTGAGATTTTCTTAGAGTACCTCTAAACGAGAATTTTTGCACCTCGCCGAGTTTTTTTAGAAATTTCAATTTCGTTCCCGATAATATTTTTCTGAAATTCACAGGGAAAATTGGGAATTGATCGTTATTTTTTTGTTAAAACTAATATAGCTATAGCTTATACTATTAGTTTTTTAATTTGAAAACATCACGGGAAACCTTAGAATGTACTCTTTCTTATGGTATAATTATTTTTGAAATTGGTTAATAAATAAATTCGATACTATTAAAAGTTGGCCACACAATTTCTGAATTTTTAGATCGCGATTTCCGATACAAAACTAAAACTGTCATATCTGTAGCTTAATATTATTAGTTTTTAAATTTGAAAATTCCATGTGAAAACTTAGAATGCACTTTTTCTTATGGTATAATTATTTTTAAAATTGGTTCATCAATAAATTCGACGTGATCAAAAGTATAATTTTGAGATAGTGTACAAATTTTTCATCGCGGAGATGATGAAACGTTAGATCGTTCTAGCTGGCCTTGTGAAACTCGTTATGACGTCATGCCCCAGAAAGACGCTTGCGAAAAGAGTGTTGGTTTGCGAAGTAAACCAAATGGGATTGTGTAGCAATCACCGGGGGTTGTCTAGTGTAAGCGAGCAGGGGGTGGATCCCCCTAATCTAAGAAACAAATATCACATACCTTTATAGTAGCTTTTCTTAAGAGCTTTCAAATAGTGCATTAAATTTTCGCAATATTTTGGTCGGTATTGGAGTTTTGAGCAATTGAACAAACCTATTTACGTTGTCACGGCGGCCATTTTGATGTCACCACAGGGAGTCATGACCTTTGATCAAGCGGTTTTTTTGTTCTCTGGTATGCATATATGCACAATGCAAAATCTCATACTGGTAGCCTGAAGTGAAATATTTTTACGCTAACTCCACCAACTAGTAATTATTCGAATGAATCTAGTGCAGTATTTATAAATACAGCGTTCCCTTGGAAAGAACTTGAGTTCTACGGTGTTGTAAGGACTGAAAAAACAGAAAATTCAGTTCAGTCCTTAAAAAGTACTTGAATTTTATTTTTATATTCCAGGACCTTGGGAGATACCCTTGAAAAATACAAAACTTTAGATTGGTCCTTAAAAAAAATCTTGGTATTTCGCAACTTCATTGAAATTAATATAATTATGTTACTTTTATTTATTAACCATCGGGAGGAATATTCGTATAGACCAGTGGTGGCAAACTCATTAGTCCCAAAAGAGCTAAAGATCAGTAGTACATCGATAAAAATTTCTTTTGAGAGCCAAAATTTCTTTCAAGAACCATGTTTTTAGGAGTTTTTGAGTTGGTTTAATCTAGCTACTAACATTAAATAAAAAACCAGATATCATAATAATAATAATAATCTTATTTATTGACCTTTCAGTTGCAATAATCCTAAAAGTTATTCTTTGGGACCCGAAGACGAAATAAATCGAACAAAAAGTGAAACTTTGCGCTGTGTGATTTATGTCACAAGATTCGTCAACAGCTATTGATAAAGCTGAAACCAATTTAAGGTCTTCCATATGATGATTGGTAAAATTCGAAGACATTTTGACTGTTACCGGAATAGCTCTTCGGATGCATTTTTAAAACAACTTTTAGTGTATTCATCATCTGCGTATGGTTTCCCTCTCAGCAATCTCTTGACTAATAATAAAGCTTGCAATATTAACATCGTTGGAAGATTGCCATCCAATAATTAAATACTGTACTTGGCTTTTCTTGACTCTTCTGAAGTTCCTCAACTGCTTTCTTCCTCGCATCACCAGCGGAATATTTTTTTTTCGTTTCAGCGTTTTGCCGACCACTGGCCATTGACCATAAAGATAAAATTACTTTTCGTGTAAAACGCTGAAACTTAAGGATAAGTTTGTCCAAAAAAGAATGTAATCTCAAAAAAATGCCTTACCGCAGTGAAGTTTTTAAATCGCTAAGTCGCTATTTAGCTGAATTTTCCTGTTTACTTTACACCAGCGGAATATTTACTGCTAGCATTTAGTCGAAATCGATTCGTAGCAGAGCCGTACTCAAGTGGCTAAGGAGCCGCGTTTCGCCGACCACTGGCCATTGACCATAAAGATAAAATTACTTTTCGTGTAAAACGCTAAAACTTAAGGATAAGTTTGTCCAAAAAAGAATGTAATCTCAAAAAAATGCCTTACCGCAGTGAAGTTTTTAAATCGCTAAGTCGCTATTTAGCTGAATTTTCCTGTTTACTTTACACCAGCGGAATATTTACTGCTAGCATTTAGTCGAAATCGATTCGTAGCAGAGCCGTACTCAAGTGGCTAAGGAGCCGCGTTTCGCCGACCACTGGCCATTGACCATAAAGATAAAATTACTTTTCGTGTAAAACGCTGAAACTTAAGGATAAGTTTGTCCAAAAAAGAATGTAATCTCAAAAAAATGCCTGACGGCAGTGAAGTTTTTAACTCGCTAAGTCGCTATTTAGCTGAATTTTCTTGTTTACTTTACAGATATACTTGGAGCTGTTGGAAAATTTTACACCTCCTCCAAATCATTACTTAAAAATCATTCATCCAACTACAATTAAAATCATTACTAAAATATAATATATCTTTCATCTGAATAACTACATTTAAAATCACTACTAAAAATCATTTATATAAGTACTTTCGAAATCATTACTAAAAATATTTTTTTCTCTATATATCTAAATTTAAAATAATTTCTACAAATAATTTATGTAACAACATTTGAAATAAGTACTGAAAATCAATCATCTAACTACATTTAAAATCATTGCTGAAAAGTCCTCTTCACACACACACACACACATTTATAACAACATTTACAATAATTTCTAAAATATCATTCAATCATGTCACTACATTCAAAATTATTGCTAAATTCTTGTGTGAAAACAGTATATTTCATTTTAACGGAAATGCAAGGGCAATTTGCCGGCAATGATGAGTTTGATTTTTGAATAAAACTAGGAATTGTTCTACATCAATTGTTCACATGGCGTTTTTGTAAACTAAAATAGGCTCTTTGTAAAAAAACATCACAAATGGGACAATAATTCTGGATTCACATATTTTTAATATTACATTGTACCTTTCATCAAATAATATCAAATCACCTTAAATCGTTGTGATAACGCCGTGTGCCGTTTGCTTAACAAAGAAACCATAGCACTCGCCAAAAATCTTGCAAACATAGAACCGTTTAAGATAGACGTTTCCATTCATATTCTCTCTTCTTAACCTTATCTTCAAAAATGTGGGTGTCGTGTTGGCTGAATAAAAAAAAATTATCTTCGATTGTAGTCTTTTTTATCTGTTTTATCTGTTTTTGATTTGCTCTCGCCAAAAAGTTCTCACAACCGCTCTAATAATGGCATTTTATAAATACCCACAGATACTGAATGCCAAAAATAGATGGTTCCAGTACTGCACGTATGTCCTGTTATACAATTGCACATAAAGGCACTCTTATCAAGTGGATTTCCTGAATTAACTTGGGGCCGCGTTAACCCCGTCGTTAATAGTAATTTTATAATTAACGTCGTAGTAGAGTGACACAACGGGCTATTGACGACGGTCTTGCATCAACTCCCTGAGAGAAAGACCGAGGACAGCACCGCGTGATTTTGATCGACGGGGAAACATTTCGGAAATTCGTAAAAGGTAGTGTAATTATTTTTTCATGTAAAAAAGTTCAGGAACTATTACAATTTTCTGCAGAATAAGATGTAAAAATGTAATACATTTACCTGTCTTATTAACTACTTTTATTTCGTAAAAAAATAGCATGCGAATAAAACACTATTTTGGCTGTTCTATAGGCAAGCTCTACTAAACTTTTGTAAGAAATCGGTGGTTTTTCTCCCGATGAAACTAATGGCCTTGTACGAAATAAAAAACCTGAATTGTGCTGATACTTTTCACTCAAATAAGAAACATCAAAACTACGCGGTAAAAGGATAAGTAACATTTTGCCTTCATGCTCTAGTTACAATTTGATCTATAATTACTTCCACAGAAAATTCTCCCCCGGTTTTTCACGTTGTTTTTTAAATAATTGTATACCATATAAGATCACTCGTTTTTTTTAAACTTGACATTACATAATCATTTCATACTCGGTCCCACATCCACCGTTTCTCTGAGAAATTCTGACGCTTTGAGAAGTTTTATTTACACATTTTTACGCCGGCAATTTACACGAGCATTCATCCGTGACAGTTTTATCGCAAAAATGTTTGGAAATAGAAAAAAAGTATTAACCCAAATCACACACTTGCCGTATACAGCTGAACAAAGCTGTATACATGTTTATGTGAAATACGCGAGTTCATCTACTTTTGTGAAATTCGTGTTGACTTAGCTTTTTATAGAGCGTTCGCGAGTAAAAAAAAGGCCTCTCTGGAAAGTTCATTTCATTCATTGAGGTTTTCCACATAACAAATCAGAATTTGTTTTCTATACAAATAAGTTACGAACATTAAGTGAAGGGTGAAATTCAGAGCGCATCGTGAAATGTTTGTGTAAGTAATTCTAATTTAACTGAGTAAGTACTCGATAAGGTAAGCAGGAAGGTAGTTACTTAGTGTCGCACTGGAGCAACGCAACGAGCTATTGGCGACGATCAGGGATCAATAGGAGAGATCCAAGGACAATGTCTCATAATTTAGAACAGCGTTACGAGGTGAACACCCGATCTGGAACCCCTCTCTCTCCAAACCTCCAAACCACGCTAACGTGAGGACATTTGAGGCCACGACAGATTTAACACGCACCAGTCCCCTATGTACACGACGGTCTTTGGTTGGATTCGAACTCGCAACCCTCCCCTATGAGAGGGATTCTAACTGTTAATAGACAAACCAGACGAAAAAGAGTTTATTTATGCAACCTAAGTGCTCTCCACAACCCCAACGCTGACTTCGATTTCACTTCAGTTTCAGATCAACAGATGTTGACGCTAGCTTTCATTTGAAATCGATTTCGACGTCGTATCGCTTTGCAGTCCCGTGTAATACTAATTTTAAGTTTGCATGGAACAGTCCCCGAAACGCCGCGGGGAGAACTCAGCTATCGAATGACACCAAGTTACTTTGGTTCGCGTTGATGCTATAGAAATTACTAGACCGAATTCGATGCCCATTTTTGCGTAAAGCTCAACTTGATGTACACTCATTGCCATAAAAATTTGCGCACCAAGAAAAAGTCGTCAAAATGAAACGAAATTTTACACATGTAAGTACTACTTTGATGTAAGTAAGTGATTAGAAAATCAAAGAAAAAGGATCATTTATTGCAGAAAAAGTACAAATGAACGGAAGTTTTAGTACTCTGTTGGACCCCCTCTAGCGCGAATGCACGATGCGATACGAGGCGGCATTGAGGCATACAAGTTCCGTATAATGTCCTGAGACATTTCGTTCCACAGTTGCTGCAAACGCGCCTCTAGTTCGACCAAACTCGTATGGTGTCCAATTTGCCGACGTAAGGATATGCTCGATTGGTGGCAAATCTAGGGTTCGAGCAGGCCAGGGAAGGGTGGTAATGTGGCGGAGGCAGTCTTGTGACATCCTTGCTGTGTGTGACCGAGCATTGTCTTGTTGAAAAATGGTTCCTGGGAGCCCTGACATGAGTGGCATCACATATGGCTGAAGGATGTCATGGACGTACCGCTGGGCTGTCATTGTGCCATGGAACAATATTAGGAGTGACCGTGTATCGTAAGCAATGGCACCCCATACCATCACACCAGCTGTGGGAGCGGTGTGTCGCTGTAAAGCGAAGGCAGGACTGAGGCGTTCACCACGGTGCCTCCACACAAGAACACGATTGTCATCACTGCTCAAATTGAATCTAGATTCGTCGCTGAAGACGACCTGGTTCCATTCCGTTGCAGTCCAATCCCGTCGTGCGCGACACCACTCCAAACGGAGATGTCGGTGGGTGGGTGTCATTGGCAGCACACGTAATGGGCGTCGCGATACCAGATGTCCTTCAGCCAGGCGCCTTGCGATGGTTCGGGAAGACACAGGGGCCGGTTGTAAAGGTGCTACCTGTGTCTGGATAGCGGCCAATGAGGCAGTTGACTCTACGTGTGCGTTTCGTTTGATGTGACGGTCTTCTCGACGTCTGGTCTGTCCAGGGCGTCCTGAGCCTGGTCGCCGTTTAAATGACTTCTTTTCTGTCCACTGGTCCCAACACCTCCTCACAGTAAAATCAGAACGGCCTACTTTACGAGCTACTCGCCGAGCTGATCACCCAGCTTCCATCATCCCGATGATTCTTCCCCTCTCGAACTCTGACAGCTGCTCATATTGTCTTCGATGGCAGCGTAACGGCATGTCTACCTCAGCGTTTCCTTTGCAAAAAAATTAAGTTCACTCAAACAAGCTCTGCTTACCTGTTTTATACTCCTAGGAGAACGAAGTTCAACGCCCTCTAGTGGCATTACGCAATGCGCAATCACGCTGCATTTCTAATCATTTGCATATCTGGCCGACATGTACCTTCATACCAAGTTTCGTTACGATCCAACAATTATTTCTTGGTGCGCAAATTTTTATGGCAATGAGTGTACTTGCCACCTAGTACTGGTCTGTTTTTTTACTTAACGTCACACTGGAGCAACACAACGGGGTATCGGTGGTGGTCCGGTATCAACTAGGGATGTGACATCGACAGCAAAACATCGATATTCAAAATTAAAACATCGATGTTGATAATAAATCGCGCAAAAACCATCGATGTTTTTAAGCATAAGTAAGTGTATTTAAACAATTTTTCCCCCATTTCTTAAAACTGTTTTAGTAACCTCAAACATTAATGTACGCCGGGGAGGGGGGGGGGGTTTGGAGAGATTTAATTTGTCATAACAAAGTCAAAAAATTAATAAGAACATTTAGCACATCTTTTATTTTTAAATTGAATAATACAAAAGAAAATAATATTTACAACAATTTGACAAAGGTACTACTAACTATAAGTATAATTAGGAAGGTACATGACAATAATTATTGTTAGTTATTACTAATTACTTATCACCTTATGTGGTGGAAACATAACAAACTTATTTTTTATTTGCTGTAAATAAGAAATATTGGGGCCTATAATTATTATATGCCCCAATATTTGTTATTCACAGTATGTAAAAAAGAAGTTTAACTTTCTAAACCTTAAACCGACTTCTTTTCACTAACTATTCCACTAGTTAGAGAAAAACTCTTTCAGATGGGAGGGATGTCACCATCACTGACAGCTACTTAGTTACACGATTATTTTTTTTAAGTTTTACTTTGGTACTTTTTTCATTCAAAAATAATAGAACATCGACAATGTAAAAACATCGACACTGTTAAAACATCGAAGTTAATCAAATATCGGCTTCAATAAATCGATGGTAAATACATCGATGTTTTGAAAACATCGATGTATTTACCATCGATTCATTGCAGCCGATATTTGTTTAACTTCGATGTTCGAGGCCATTACCACGTAATTTTGACCCACGATCAGATAGTGAGTTCACATCTGAACTGGCACCCCACTTCCACACTAAGCTAACATAAGGACATTTGAGGCCACGACAGATTTAACGTGCCCCAGCACCCTTTGAGCACAACGGTCTTGGGTTGGATTCGAATTCACAACCCTCCGGTTACTACTCCGTTGCCCTTCCAACCGGCTGGTCTGGTTTAAAAGGCGCCTAAAGTTAAGAATACATAATTGCTGTTTGGTTGCATCATAGGATCAATATATTTTAGACTTTTTCCTTTGTTGCCCTCAAGAGACGTGTCTTCGACTTAATTTTCGAGTTGGGTTTGATGCCATTTTGTGCAATTCTTGCAAAGCACTATTCCCTTCGTCACCATTCGATGTTTCTGTAGAGCTGTTTCAAGCGTTAGACAACACTTTTTTGATGACGTCGGCGTTTGTAGACAGCGGAGTACTTGCTTATTACAGAAGTAAAACTTTGACACTTTTGTATGATTTACCGTATGCTTCGAATCATGGGCTTAACAGCCAGATGAAAAAAATATGTCTTCCCCACAAAAAAGTATAGATTTATTTATATTTTTCAAGTGAAATAGGATATTTTATTCAAAAATAATTATTCATTTATGAATTAATATTCGTTATGTAATACAGTTTAATGACTTGATATTCATTATTTAATATAATCGTTAAATTAATCTAAGTATGAAATTTTTATGACTTTATTACCTTTATATATCTTTTCAATCCTAAAATGCGTGTCGATTTAGAAGCTCATTTCGACATACAAAGTCGCTATTCGTAGATCGAGATTAATTGTAGTTATAGCTACCCGAATATCAAATTTGAACACTATTTCAAACGTATTTTTCAACGAACCAAGAATTATTATATTTACTACGCAAGTGCGAACGATAAGATAATCATCCAAGGTTTGTCAGATGCTTTTTAAACTTTTGGATGCCCCCTAAAATCGCAATAATGAGAAAAATGTAATGTAGCTTGAAAACTAATTATCGAAATAAGCTGAAACTTTGCATGTTCATACTTTAAATCCTTCTAAATCGATTCCTTTCAAAATATAATAAAGCTCCAATTCATAATTTTTTCAAACTTTAATTTAATAACTATTATTGTATACTAAAAACTATTTTTAAATAAAGTTTTAGGTGAATTTTGTTTGGGTTGTTTAACAGTAACATGGTACAAAATATCAGCTCTAAAGAAATATTATTTAGGAGGATATCCATAAAAGTCTTGAAACTGATTTAACATTAGAAGTTTCAATCTTTGTCCTCATAATTTCAAAACGGTAAAAAGTGGCCATCTTTTGATTCCATAATCAGATTCTATATCGTTAAATTAGTCTAAATATGAAATTTGATGACTGTAAAGTCATGAAATTTACTTTACCTTTTATGTCTAGAGAAATTACCTTTATATCTCTAGATATTCAATCCTAAAATTTGTGTCAGTTCAAGGTTCATTTCGACATATAAAGTCGCATATCAAAATTTTCGACTTAAAATTTTTTTTACATATATTTGAAATTGTGAGTCGAAATAAGGGGTTCCTATTGGAAACTAAGAAGTTGGTGCTAAATTTAATATGAAGATGGCCCCTTATATGCAAATTTTATGAATTATAATTTATAGAAGATGATAGGTTCCTGTCAAACGCCATCTTTGAATTTTTTCTTCTGTTAAAATTGCTCAAATGAAGAGAATAGGTTCGGCATTTTTCCTTCGACTGTACACTCTGTACTGCACATTACAAGAAAAGTTGGGTTGATATTTTGATAATTTAATGTACTCTAATTATTTAATATTCGTAAAGTATTATAGTTTTTTTTTTCATGTATGAATTTTTTTCCCACCATCTAAGGTATGACTTGATAAATCCAACTTACTTTTTGTATACAGTGCAAAAGGTACCTTTAAAAAGATCAGATACTAGTTTTTAAAAAAAATAGTTTCTTGGTTAAGGTTTACCTATAGTTAAGGTTTACAAATTTCTGAATAATTTAATTTTAGTAAATAATTCTTGATATCTAGGAATTGAAAAAATACTCTTTCCCTCTGTACAAAAGCATGGAGCCCATTCGATTAATCATCATAAATTTAGAAACTGCGACCACTTTAATTTATTTTTCTCTTAATTTTTAAGGTACAGAATAGGAACACATTACAATACATTCGCGTACATGATTAATTA
Organism: Metellina segmentata; assembly: GCA_947359465.1. Taxonomy (NCBI): domain Eukaryota; kingdom Metazoa; phylum Arthropoda; class Arachnida; order Araneae; family Tetragnathidae; genus Metellina; species Metellina segmentata. The sequence goes on along the minus strand of OX375872.1, from coordinate 148,427,074 downwards.
TGTCAATGATACCAATATGCCTGAGGACTCAAAAAACCACTAATTGAATATTGATTTCATGAGACACGCAAAGAAATAAAATCTCCCACAAGACTTTGTAAAAATGAATTTCTGTCTCGACAACACATCGCACTCGTAATTTGAAGCAAAATTACACTCGTCGGGGTAAAGTCTAAAAATAATTCAAATTTGCACTTCTTGACATTGTAGACATGGAGATATTTAGTAGTCTGTGTCATCGGTAGATGGCGCCAGCACTATTTGTTTCCACCCGAAAATCAATTGAATCGGTTCTCCAATATCAGCTTTTCTCTTATGCGTCCATCTGCGAGTTATTTTTGTGTGTTCAACAGTTTTATTGATTTCTCTCTTTCCGCCGAAACTGAGAACATTTTCCCTTCTTTTTAAAATTGATAGTGAATGTGCTTTGTGAGAATTTGTTTTTCCTTCGCAGACAAAATTGATTGGAGCCAAATGAGGAAAATCTATAGTAGGGAGGAAATTGAAAAATATCTCTAACCAATAATGATACCATATGACCGCGAATGATAAATAGTACTTTTTATCGCTTTTCTCTTTCCACGAGCGTTGGTAAATTAAGCTCTATTTCTGTCCGCATTTTCGGTCATTTTATCCGGTTTTGAACTTTATATTAAAGGGTAAGATCGATTCTTTTTCATTGTAAGACCTTCAAAGTTTCTGGGATGTGAGTGAAAACTTTATCATTTAGTTACCCACCAAAAGTTTTGTAGATTCCAAAAGATCGACGACTTTCTCTTCGTGTAGTTCTTGGTATAAACAGAATACGTTAAAAGTTATCGATTTGATGTAATAAAAATAGTTACTTAGAGACATACTTCTTGACAGTTGTTGTTCATGTGCCCAGAATGTACAAAAAAATAATTACTCAGAGATATACTTCTTGACAGTTGTTGTTCATGTGCCCAGAATGTACAAAAAAATAATTACTCAGAGATATACTTCTTGACAGTTGTTGTTCATGTGCCCAGAATGTACAAAAAAATAATTACTCAGAGATATACTTCTTGAGAATTACTGTTCATAAGTCCAGAATCATATGACTAACGTGACCATTAGACTACTTTCGTCTGCTGGATGAAACCTAACACTCATATGATTAGTCCACGGAACGGGAAAATATGACCATCCATTGATTCATCAACTGATTGGTCCATTGATTGATCATCTGATAGTAGTAGACAGGCGATTTCGAGCCACTTTCGTTGCCACTCTATAGAAATGCGCTTTCAAACGCCTGCTCTGTCATAAGATGTTATATTGCCAAACGAAGTGATAAGTAGAACTCTGATTGATATGCAAAAATGTAACCTGAAATATGCATTACAAAATCCCAAAATATGCACTAAAACCCCCAAATATGCGAAATTCCAACAACAAAAATTTACATTCTTGCAAAACGGTAGTGAGGAGGATAAAGTGAAAATGAGCCATACTTCATCAATTAATTTGCAATTTTATGTTTATAGCTCTGATAAAGATAGTAAAAAATATACAAAGCAACAAATATACAAAAAAAATATACAAATATTACATAATTGAAAAAAATGATATTATTTATATTTTTTTGAAAAATGAAAGCACTTTAGACGTCTTTAGGGTCGTATCTAGGAGGGGTGTGGACCGGGCATGTGCCCTGGCGGCGTATTGGGAAGGGGCGCTAAACAAGCCGATATTTTTTTTTATATATATATTTACGATGACAAAAAAGGAAGAGGAAAATCTTATCCTTTGACTACAAAAGCTATAAAAGGAGCTAAATGCAGAATGTGTGAAGTGTTGCATGAGTTGGATGTTAGTAAAGAAGGGGCTGTAACGTCGAAGCGCCCAAATGTGTTTAGGATAACGGGCTCGTGTCTCGTGTAAGTTTCCAGTCTCCTAAGTGGCTTTGAAACGGCAAGCGAAACTGAACTCGGTTAGATTTTAGAGTGTCTAGTTGAGACATCTGTTTTGCAGTCCGATTATTTGTCAATGAGGTACTAAAAATGAACTTGTACTAAAAATGAAATTGCTGCAAATTAATCTATTTACCTTTGAAATCAAGTTTACCATCTAAGAGTAGAATTAAAAAAATTTAAAATAGTGGAATTAATGCGAGGTGACGTTAACAGGTGTTGTCGGGGAGGGTTTTGGTTTGCTTGGTTGGTGGGAGGGTGGGTGCCAAGGCGAGTTCTTGCCTCGGGTGGATACTTGCCTAGTTACAACACTGAACATTCTCCAACTTATTGAAATTACCATTAATAATTAAATTTTGTTCAAGGTTTCAAATCTTGAACTTCGTTTTTTGTCGCTTAAAACATTCTTCAATGGGGAGAAAGACCTTTCCACGTCACAAAAGACGATGGGGATGAATCAGTTCTTAGGTGTCCGTCAGCTCACATTCTGGCACAACCCCTCCAACCATACCCGAGTGATTGGAATGGCGGGCGACTGTGTGGTATCCTGTCTCTTGGGTGACCTTGATGCAACGCCCCGTCAACCAAACATGTGCTCAGATAGCTTGCGGACTCCGTCTGACTGAGATGTCTCAGTAGCAATTCGATTATTATAAAACTAAGAAATATGTTTTGCTTCACGCTTTCGCTTTCATTACTATTAAACCTCTATAAATAGTCGTGTGTAACAATAGGTGTTAATTTAATTTCCAAAAAGATTGTATTAATTGAGACATTACAGAACTGAATGCCAAGCGAAGTTAACAGGTGTATTTATTTAAAAAAGATATGAGTGAGAGGGAGGGGTAAATCACACAACTGAGCAGTCACTAACCTGGACTAAGTACCTAGCTTACGTTATACAAAGTGGCCTTTACTGAAAATCGACCTCATTTTCTTTGTGAAGAGTGAACGGTGAAAGGAATTACATGACTGCTTAATTATTTAATTAAATTATGGCTGAGATGAAAGCCACGATGATAGCTATTTTTCTGTTCTACTGTCTTATCTTTATCGATACAAATTTGGCTAAACAAGAAAAGTTTAAGCCAACCAACCCACATGCGTTTTGCTTCTAAAAATCTTCGTTCCAAACAAAACACTGAGCAAAGTTCTTTGGAAAAAAAAAATTTCATTTTTTTTTTTGTATAAATGTTTAAAAATAGAGAAAAATTGTCCAAATATGCACAAAACATGCAAAAAAATCCAAATATGCAAAATAAATTCGAGTATTTTTTGGTTGCAAATTGGTAAAAAATACTCAATACGGATTTCAATCAACATTTGGAGCTAAAAAAAGATATGCAAAATCCGAGCTCTTGTGATAAGATACCAAATCGGCTAACAAGTTCATTGTTCACCCAGCAGTCACGTGACTACAAGTCGTCATGTTGATTACACTTTTTGGAGATCCTTTCCATAGCAGTATACTTATATTTCATGTCCATGAGAGATACTTCATCAAGACAACCACCTGGAGGCTCATAACACGGAAAAAAAATTTGAATAAACTCAGTTCTATACTTCCTGTTTACAATCCAAAAACGGATATTTTCCTATCTATTAGTAAATGCTAAATTTTGTATCGATTATAAAAGTTAATTTTTCTATCGATTATTTATAGGCTATATTTTTCGATATTTATAGTTGAGTACCTCTAGGTCTAAACTGTCGATAGTTCTGGCAGTTTATACCAGAAAGTATTTGGCATGAATAATTTGTAGTTTAACTTTCGCGATTTTTATTGTTAATGATATATACCGGATGACTATAGAAGGTCTATACGGGAGTCAAGGAATACAAAAAACTATTGCAAATATGGGAGAGATGGTCACTAACTTCATCGTACACACTTTTAGAAATTCCTCTCCATAGCGATGCTTAATCTACTTATATTTCAATTCTGCCTTACACACTGTCCGAATCTCTAGCGTTCTTCTTCAATGTACCCAAACCTACCTAAGACAGTTTCTGCTGGATTCATCGTACACACGAACACACTTTATTAAGCTCTTTTCCATAGCAACGCTCAGTCTATTTATTTTTCATGTCTGTCTGAACCCGCGTTCATACCGGAGTTGCAGACACCTGTTGACGACAAATGTCGACGACATTTTGAGAAACGACACTAATGTTTTTGTCAACATCTGATGTCGTCGACAGATTTGTCGTATCTGCAACACAAATTTTGTATTCCATCAGGAGTCGGTAAAGATCAAAGGACGGCGACATTTGTAGGCGACAGAAGTTGCGGGGCTTTTTTAGTGTTGCAGTCATACCCTCTGCTCTTCGACGCCCCGTGCTCACTAACGTCGTCTTTTGTTCGCTCTCTGTGACATTTTCCACAGTACACACAAACACACTTTATGAAGCTCCTCTCCATAGCGATGCGCAGTCTGCTTATATTTCATGTCTGTCTTACAAACTGTCCCAATCCCAAGCGTTCCTCTTCAATGTACCCCAACCTACGTACGACAATTTCTGCTGGATTTAGATTGAGTCGGATTGAACCGTGTTTTGTTGGTGTAGAGCGACCCTAAGAGTATTCATAAAAATAAAAACTGGTTTTCACAGACCCATACATTTCCCATTTTAAGCTTAGACCGTAAATTAAAGCAAGATCACACTCAATCATGAAGCACGATGCCCAACGGGTAATTCAAATGCAAAACACAGACCCTTAACGCAACCGCGTTTACACAAGTCACGCTAATCTTTAGCATAAATCACTCTAATCCTCTCCAATCCCTAAATATGTTTGGGGAACGCTTACGAGAAATATGGCGTGTCATTAATCGCCTGTGTTGTTGATTCACCACGTCCCACAAAACAGAATGCTGTTCGCATAATTCCAAACTGTCAGGAAACCTATTCGCACTTTATGATGGCGAAGTTTGGAGCTCGTTATTTACATGAGCTTATAGCAGGATGTTTCTAAACATGCGTGATGTGTGAGTATAAATGATATACTTTCGGTGGCTCAAAAGGGCAAACTAAGTTTAGTCATTTTGGGTTTACGATTAATCCATGCTTGCGTATAAAAGAATCTGACACTTAGCACCCTAGATGACATTATGATCACTCAATCAACTACGGATTTAGTCTTTAAACTGTATAAAGTTATGTATAAAGCACATCTTCGAAAGGTATGTACGGCCTTCACTGACCTGAGGTACTCTAGCCGATCTTTTCTTTTCCAATGGGGTTTCTGTATTTGGTAAACATGGGGTCTCGCTCCAGGGATACTAAGGGATTTTTATCTGTTTTCATCCCATTATTCTGTTCCCTTTCACATTTTTAATTGATGTTTTCTCTCTTGTGTTTGGTGGAGCTTGGCCAAGTATGACCCTTGCGCCTTAAAACCCAAACCCAAACAATCAGCGATATAAGGTACCCCCAGATATTTACATACACAGCTTGTACAACCGTTGATATTAAATGGTTGATCTTAGAGGTTTTGACTTATTCACTAGAATCATTTCATATTTTAGTTTTGTCAATAGTACAGTACACTATTATTTTGATTCACCTAACACTCCAAGTGGTTTCGACGAGATACCACGTCCATCGAGATCTGACCGATTTTCTTAATGACGAGGTATCTCGTCCATCAAGATCTCACCGATTTTGCTAATGGCGAGGTATCTCTTCCATCAAGACCTGCACGATTTTGTTAATGGCGAGTATCTCTTCCATCAACACTTGCCCTATTTTGTTAACCTTTTGACTACGGCTATAGATATAATAAGCGCGTTTATTTCTTGGTGCGATTCTTATAACTTTCAAGGTTCAACTGATGTACTGTCCGTAGTCTTAAGGTTAATGTAGAGATATCTCTTCCATCAACATCTGCCCGTTATTGTTGATGGCGAAGTATCTCTTCCATCAAGACCTGGCCGATTTTGTTAATGGCGAGGTATCTCGTCCATCAAGACCTGCCTGATTTTGTTAATGGCTAGGTCTCTCTTCCATCAACACCTAGCCGATTTTGTTGATGGCGAGGTATCTAGTCCATCAAGACCTGCACGATTTTGTTAATGGCGAGTATCTCTTCCATCAACACTTGCCCTATTTTGTTAACCTTTTGACTACGGCTATAGATATAATAAGCGCGTTTATTTCTTGGTGCGATTCTTATAACTTTCAAGGTTCAACTGATGTACTGTCCGTAGTCTTAAGGTTAATGGAGAGGTATCTCTTCCATCAACATCTGCCCGTTATTGTTGATGGCAAAGTATCTCTTCCATCAAGACCTGGCCGATTTTGTTAATGGCGAGGTATCTCGTCCATCAAGACCTGCCTGATTTTGTTAATGGCTAGGTCTCTCTTCCATCAACACCTAGCCGATTTTGTTGATGGCGAGGTATCTAGTCCATCAAGACCTGCACGATTTTGTTAATGGCGAGTATCTCTTCCATCAACACTTGCCCTATTTTGTTAACCTTTTGACTACGGCTATAGATATAATAAGCGCGTTTATTTCTTGGTGCGATTCTTATAACTTTCAAGATTCAACTGATGTACTGGCCGTAGTCTTAAGGTTAATGGAGAGGTATCTCTTCCATCAACACCTGCCCGATAATATTGATGGCAAAGAATCTTACCTATCAAGACCTGCCCGATAATATTGATGGCAAAGAATCTCACCTATAAAGACCTGGCTGATTTTGTTAAGGGTGAGGTCTCTCGTCCATCAAAATTTGACTGACTTTGCTGTGACGAGATACTATCTCGTCATCAAGTTATTGCTGATTTTTTTTATTATTACGAGATTATGATTTGGTGAGTTTTTTACTAATGACAAGATACCTCGTTCATCAAGATCTGACCGATTTTGTTAATGACGAGAAATCTCGTCCATCAAGATCTGATTAGTTTGCGAATGACGAGATATAGATCTAGAGAAAAGAATTTCCCATTCCGAGACAGTACTAACGAATGTCTCAGTTTACTCGCTAAGTCCTGCCGATGCTTAATTGATTCATTTCCTCTCGGCCATTAATAACCTCGAGCCCCATTAATTTAATTGCTGAAGTTCATACCCCATTAACGAAATTTACTTTACCGCAAATGAGAAGTTTAAATCTACCTACACTCCCGCTTCTTAAAGCAAGGATAAAACAAACCAAAACGAACATGCTTGACCTTAAACTCTTTCCCGTGGTTTTGACCTAAATGCACATGGTAATATGCACGGGTCGCTCTTCAAAGGAAGCCGACAAGCGCTAATGACTATCTTTTGAAAAATATTGAAAAACGGAAGAAAATCCTTTCCTACCCACTCACCACACTTTCATTAATAGTGAAAGTTGAATCTTCAAGGTGATCTTCCCAACCTGGAAACCTAGAAAATGCCTTCTGTTAAAAAATTGACCCTTTTTGTCTTCTGATACCCTCATGCGTTTCATTGTTAATGAAAGTATCCTTTAATAATTGTTTTCCCCAAACTGGTATTAGTATTTATAGTTATATCCTCCGACCAACTGGAATAGATCGGAAGGTTACTGTTTCGAATACGGATCTGTGCAAGGATGTTTTTCCACATATGATGTAGAGGCGGCTGGTGCACCTCAAATCTGTCGTGGCCAAAAGTCCTTACGTTGGGTTGGTGTGGAAGTTTGGAGAGTGGGGGTGCCAGCTCAGGTGTTGCCTCGTCATCTGACCGTGGTTCCAAATTACGTGGTGTTGACCTCGGATCCTTCCCTTAGGTGATTGATCCCGGACCTTCGTCAAAAGCTCGTTGTGTTACTCTAGTACGACGTTAATTAAAAATTACCACTACCATCAAACGTTTTGACTTGCTTTAATTTGTGTAGCCCAAAGGCAAAACGCCTTTTGTACTTTTATGTCTACAAGTTGTGGCACCCAATAAATCGAATAACCACCTGCAATAGATTAGGTAGTAAGAAGATGAATTAATGTCGCAGTGGCGCAAGATAACATGCTATTGGCAACAGGGGAAGGATCAATCGCGAAGGGAAAGATCCGAAGACAACACCTCTTAATTTTGAGCTACGTTACTCCAATGCTACATAAATCTAATTTCCTTTCAATACATGTTTATCACAAAATATGTTTGTTTTTTTTCAAGTTAATCTAATTTGTTTTTGAAATTGTTGAGCTACTCATTTTGATATAATTGCAACTTATATATTTTTGACAAACACGTCATATCTGGTCATAGCGAGTTCGAAACTGGTCCAACCAAATGGCGTCGTGTACACGAAGGCTGGTGCACGTTAAATGGCCTCAAATGTCCTCAAGTTGATGTGGTGTGAGAGTTTGGAGAGTGGGGATGCCAGTTCAGGTGTTGTTCTCTGATCTTTCCCTTGGGAATTGATTCCGGAACAGCCCGTTGCTCCAGCTCCGTTAATAAATTACTATTACCAGTACTCTGGGTGTATTTCTTTTTTCTGTGTCAGTAAAATCTTCCTTGTATGTTGTTCACCTGACCTTACGTGAAACTACCTCATTTTACTTCTCGTTGTACCTGTATTTATTTACAATTTTCTTTCATCTTAGTTAAACTCATTCGTGTGTGAATCTTATAGAAACAAATTTTCCCGTAGTTTTACAATATTATTGTACAAATTCATTACGTTGCCGGTGGTGTAGAAGTTTGGAGAGTGGGGTGCCAGGTCAGGTGTTGGCTTCGTCATCTAACCGTCGTTCGAAATTGCGAGGTGTTGTCCGTAGATCTTTCCCTTCGGTATTGGTCCCGGACCGTCGCCAATAGCAAGTTGTGCGACATTAATTCAACTATCAACCAACTATACAAATTCAAAACTGAATGTAATTTGACAGTATTTTGTTCCCAAATTTTCTCTAACCGACATGATCAAGCTGCGTTCTACATACTTTATTAATAGTTTAGTTGAGAACTTTTAAGTGCCTCCTTTTTTATCAAACTACAGCCTCTTAACTATACTTAAGTATGGCTTGTTCATTCCAACTGAGATTTCTTAAAAGTTAACAATAATTAATGAGCGCAGTTGAGGAAATTTATCGTTCCAGATGTAATGCTCCAGACAACAACAAAGATTCAATTTGGAACGATTCCAAGTTTGCTGAAACAACAGTTCTTTAATAAATCTTATATCGTTGTTTTTCTCAACTTTGTTTCAATGGTGAAATTTTACACGAGTGAAGAGTTATCTATATTTACGTCCTTGATGGATATAAATGATCCTTTCCTCTTCACAAATCGCAGCTGGTTCAAAAAATCCTTATGGCAGCAAGTTGAAAACACCTCACTTCGTAGTGGTCGAGGTTGATAGGTTGGCAGTTAATTGACGTCGCACTGGAGCAACACAACGAGCTACTGGCGTCGGTCCTGGATCCATCTCGATATGAACGATCCGAGGACGACCTCTTAATTTTGAACCACGGATAGACGGACGAGGCCAACACCTGAGATAGCACCCCACTCTTCAAATTTCCATACCACGTCAACGTGAGAACATTTGATGCCACGACCGATTTAACGTTCACCTGCCCCCTTGTACACGACGGTCTTTGACTGGACCTAGTTTCGAACTAATTTCGGTTCTAGTTTCGAACCAAGTTTCGGTTACTAATACATTGCGTGTTAGCCTCTAGATCGCAAGGTTCCTGGTTCGAATCCGGGTCAGTGCATGGATGTTTGTAAGCGTATGGTGTAGAGGCGGCTGGTGCACCATAAATCTGTTGTGGCCGAACGTCCGAACGTTGGGTTGGTGTGGAAGTTTGGAGAGTTAGGTGCCAGCACAGGTGATGACCTCTACTTCTGACCATGATTCAAAACTACGAGGCGTTGTCTTCTTCCATTCGGGATTGTTTCCGGATCCTTCTCGTCACCATAAAAAAAATTACAATGTCTTGATGACGAGATATCTTGTCGAAACCATTTGAAGGTTAATAAAATCTTCCGTGGAGCACTGGATTCCATATGGAAGCAGTGAATGTTGTATATTGAACAGCACCAATCTATAAAATTTAAAATTACAAATGTTTCAAATGTGATTTTTAACTGCATAGTAGGTTAAACGTAATCTTTTATTCTTCATTATTTAATTTACCTGACATTAAAGTAATGAAGTTTGTTGTTAAAGTACGTAATAAATAAAGTAAGTTAATAAAGTAGACAATTTAAAAAGGTAACTCAACCAAAAATTTCCCAAAACCTTTATTTCTTTTGTTACATAGTTATATGAATAATTCAATTTCTAAGTGATTGGAGTATTTTTCTTCTGTTTTGTGTTTTCCCTAACCATGAAGCCACACAAATCAAAATAAACCGTTTTTACTTGACTAATATAACTTGTATCAATTTCTACAATCTTTGCATGAATTTCCTTTATTGTTTTACTTTTTAATGCAGCATCAGTTGTCTGTATTAACATTGGTTTCGGTTTCTTCGTTGGTTATTAAATGCTATAGAGAGTTCTCAGCATTTATAGGAAGCTACAATAATAGTTACAAGAGCAAAAACCAAAAATGTAAGAGGGAATTCGGGGATACGCAAAGATATTTTCACAAATGATGCTCAGTGGTGTGCTAAAATTGTTGAATGGTGATTTTCTCAAATTATAAACACAAGTGGCGTTGTGCTCAAGTTACAAACAAAGTGGTGTTGTGCTCAAACTCTAGAGACCAACGGCTATGAGCTCAAATTGTAAATACAAATGGTTTTGAGCTCAAATCATAAGCACAAGTTGCGTTGTGCTCAAATTGTTGAGAACAGTGCCGATGTGTTCGTTATTTTAGAAATCCGTGGTGATGTTCTCAAATTATAAATATTAGTGGTGTTAAGCTCAAATTATAAAAACAAGTCGCGTTGTGCTCAAATTGTTGAGAAGTGGCTATTTGTTCGTATTTTAGAGATTAGTGACCAATTTCTCAAATTATAAATATTAGTGGCATTGAGCTCAAATTGTAGAAACCAGTGGCGTTACGCTCAAACTGTAGAGACCCATGGTAATGTGCTCAAATTCTAAATACAAGTTGTGTTATTCTAAACACAAGTAGTGTTGTGCTCAAATTGTTGAGGATAGTGGCTATTTGTTCGTATTTTAGAGAGATTAGTTATGTTCTCAATTTATAAATATTAGTGCCTTGAGCTCAAATTGTAGAAACCAGTGGCGTTATGCTCAAACTGTAGAGACCCATGGCGATGTGCTGAAATTCTAAACACAAGTGGTTTTATTCTAAACAGAAGTGGTTTTATTCTAAACACAAGTGGTTTTATTCTAAACACAAGTGGTTTTATTCTAAACACAAGTGGTTTTATTCTAAACAGAAGTGGTTTTATTCTAAACAGAAGTGGTTTTATTCTAAACACAAGTGGTGTGTGTTGTGCTCAAATTTTTTAGACCAATGGCGTTGTGCTCAAACTGTAGAGGCCCATGGAGATGTTCTCAAATTATAAATACAAATGGTGTGGAGCTCAAATTATAAATACAAGTAGCGTTGCGTTCAAATTGTAGAGATCGGGGCGATGTGCTCAAATTTTAATCATAAGTGGCGTTATGCTCTATATGTGGAGATCCATTTGCATGTGCTCAAATTATATACACAAGTGGAGCATTGAGCTCAAACTGATTAGACCCATGTCGGTGTGCTCGTTGAGCTCAAATTGTAAATACAAGTGGCGTTGCGTTAAAATTGTAGAGACCAGTTGTGTTGTGCATATACTGCAGAGACCCATTTCAATGTGCTCAGATTATAAATACAAGTGGAGTTGAGCTCAAATTATAATCATAAGTGGCGTTGTGCTCTAACTGTGGATATCAATTTCTATGTGCTCAAATTGTAAACACAAGTGGGGTATTGAGCTCAAACTGTAGAGACACATGGTGATGTGTTCAAATTGAAAATACACGTTAAGCTGTGTTCAAACTGTAGAGACCAGTGCGTTGTGCTCAAATTGCAGCGACCGACGACGGCTTAAGTTGGAGCAACAATGTAAATAAATGAGAAAGGGAACCCCTCGAACGTGATTGATGAGGCGATTAAGTGCTTCTGAAGTTGGCTGAGAAACATGGTCTTTTGTTGCTTTACCTTTGATCAGTTAATGGATCCCTACTTTTTCTGTTTTTACTATCTACGGGTCTCAATTTAACTAAGTAGAAAACGTCTTTTTCATATTAGCTCTACCTTTAGTAATTACCTATTTTTACCGAAACGGGTTAAATGACCTCCCATTTGCTGCAGGTAACAGTGGAATTAGTGTTTGAAATAACAAGTAAAATTATTTAAAATCTTTTAACAACAAAATACCAAAAATTCAATAATTATAATGTTGGCAAAAGTGTGAAACCACGCAAGTCGAAAAAATTTGATTTATGTTATAAGTATATTTAATATACTATCTAGTTGAAAAAACTAAAAATTGCCTGGGCAGATGAAAATGATTTTACTGCACATGTTTACGATACATTCCGAAACAACATTTTTTTTACTTACATGGTTCACACTTTTGCCGACGATAATTAAGGCCTTATTTCGACTTTGTTTGATTCGTAACTTATTTAAATGGTTTTCATTTATTTAACAATTTGATTTAAGTTCATCACAGAATTTACTTTTTATTTGTTTAATTCTACGATATAAGTTCACACAATCTATATTTTATTTACACGTTTTTGTTTATTCAATTCTATGATAACAGTTCATCACTTAATTAAACATTTTTGAATGTTTTTATTTATTTATTTCTATGATACGAGTTAATCATATAATTTGTATTTCATTTAAACCTTTTAGTTTATTTAATTCTATTATTATATAAGTTCGTAGAACTTGTATATTATATATTTAATTCTATGATACGAATCCACGACAGAATAAAAATTTATTTAAATGCTTTAATTTATTTTTCTTTTATATAATTCATCGGAGAATTTATAACTGCTCTATGATAAACTTATTCACCAGTTATACTTCCTAGCATTGTGTGAACGAATTTGGTTAGTTCAACCCAAGGAGGCAGATGCTTGATTTTATTGTCTTTCGAGAAAAGCGAACGAACTTTGAATTGTTTCCTGGAAATTTTTAAATAAACGTGGGCGGCGATGTGAAGGTAGTCGTGGATAAGCGAGATTCTAACAATTCAACGAGCTCGAAAGTTCATCGTTATGTTGCTTTCGAATTCGTCACCGAATATTGAGTTTATCACTCGTTAAAGAGGGATGGATTTCTGTGGCTTGAAAAAATTACTGGAAAATGCACTATACAAATGTTTATGACCCTCAAAAATACTAAAAATGTCCTAAAAACGCAGAAATTATAACCCAAAAATACTAAAAATTCTCTGAAACGCCCAACAGACTACATTCTTATATGAAAGGAGACTCATGAAAAACAAAAAGAAGCTGCAAAGTAATTTTGGCAGGGTTAGTTGTTTAATGTCTAAGAAATTCTAGAAAATGCCTAGTTAAAATTCATTTATGTCCCAAAAATGTACGAAAAATGTCCTAAAAAGTAGGAAAATGACCCTAAAAATTACTTAGAATGCCGTATAAAGCACAAAAAAAAATGACTCACCAAACTACATTTTTAGGTAAAAAGATGTTCATAAACAACGAAAAGAATCTGTAAAGTAATTGCCAGTGTTAGTATATTGAATGCCCAAACATTTCTAGAAAATGCCCAATAAACATTCATTAGACACCCAAAAACTACTAAAAGCTGAAGAAAGCAAGAAAATGACGTAAGAAACTACATTTTTGTGTAATTAGCGATTCATGAACAAAACGAATCTTTAAAGTAATTAACAAGGTTATTGTTTTGTTTCAATATTGCAAGAAGATACCAATAAAATCCGATTATTTCAAACAACAGAAGGGTTAATTTAGTCATTAAATGTGTATTGGGACAAAATGTGGAAATTATTTGAATCTTAGATGGCGCTGGTATCGCTGACGTCATGCGTCTTCCATGCTCTTCCACACTTGCAGTTTTTGTCAGAGTTAGAATCTTGATTGGAATTCGAAAGAACCTAAGCGTTCTTAATTTGATTGATATGATTAATGTTTCGATTTGCATTAATATGTAACATTTTCTATATCTTTAAATAGTGTAAAATAGAAATTAAACTTTTAACAGAAGAATCTCTCCAATCGTCATTTTTATATTTGTATACTATATCTAAAAATACCACTTAACCAATTTATCATTGAATCCCTCCATTCTGCGTCACAAAAACAGTAACACACTACTCAGAGATTTCGTGACGTTCAAGAGGTTAATTTGAAGACCCATAAAAAAGTATATTCCATATACACTACCCTACAATAATGGACCGGACGCCAGCAGATTTGCATAAAATCCGACTACTTGTTTGGGGGTGTTTTTCGTGGTATGGCTTGGGACCTTTGCATGTTGTTTCTGATCAATTGAACGCCTATACCTACATGAACATTTTGGACAATCAGGTTCTTTCTACGCTCTGGCAATTTTATGGAATGGACGAATGTTACTTCCAAGACGACAACACTCCATGTCACGTTGCAGACTCTGTCAAGCAGTGGCATCGAGATGAGGATGTAAAACGTCTTCCCTGGCCTGCTCAGAGTCCCGACCTAAACCCCATAGAACATTTGCGGGACGAGTTAGAGCGACGCTTACGGACCAGGGAACCATGCCCGAAATCTGCAGCTGATCTGGCGACATTCTTGCAACAGGAATGGACACATATACCCATAGCTGTGTATCAAAACCGTGTTGAAAGTATGCCCAGAAGGGTGGCTAGTGTAATTGTAGCACGTGGGGGACCATGCCCCTATTAAAGCATCTATTATTTCCCTTCTACCATCACATCTTGCTGTCCGGTCCATTATTGTAGGGTAGAGTACATTCAGCACGTATGTGGTATAGTAAACAAGAGCCCAACAAATCACCCGTTAAAAAAATCAACACATCTGCTATTTCTTTCCGCGTCCTACCTTCTCCGTCTTCTTTCCTCCATTTCTGATACCAGCTCCCTCAGTCCAATACCTCATCATCCGCGAGATTAATGTAGGTTCTTTCATCTCCAGAAAGCAATTAATGTAGAGAAATTGCCTCATGAAACAACTTTTGTCGATAGACAAAAACACGCACTGCTTTCTTTGACACCGGGGGATAGGATATGTTTTCTTTCTACTCTTATTTCTACGCTTCGGTGATCTCGAGGATTATATGGATGGACACATGTCTTTAACAGATCGTAATTTAGCTCAAGACGTTATTTATTTCGGATTCTGTATCGGGATATTTATGTTACTCTCTACAGTAAGGGTATTCAACCTGTGGTACGTGAACAGCCGAAACCATTTCAAAGTGTACGCGAAAAATCATTAATTTTGCAATTAATATTATCGATCAAAGAATGAACAGGTGTAGAAAAAATAAGTTTAAAAGATTTAATTCATTTTTAGTCAGCATTCATTTTAAAGTTAAAATTTGAATCGAAGAACTCATTAAGTAGGCATTTAATTAACGTGACACTGGAGGAACACAATGGACTTCGTCATCTAATATATTATAGAGACCCGACATCCCAACCATGTACTCGTCATCTGACCGTGGTTCAAAATTACGAGGTGTTGTCCTTGAATCTTTATCTTAAGGGACTGATCCCGGACCGTCGTCAATAGCTCGTTGTGTAGCTCTAGTACGACGTTAACTAAAAATTACCAAATTACCAATTACCCAACCTTGTACTGGGAATCATTGTCTCAATTGGTTGTGAAATCCGCCACCTAACATAGCACTGAGTTTAGGCCTTTAAATGGGTTTCGCCCTCTAAACTAATACTGGTATTGCCTATCTAACCTAATACTGATATCGCCTATCTAACCTAATACTGGTATCGCCTATCTAACCTAGTACCAGGACCAGCCATCTAAACTAATACTGGAACCAGTTACCTAACCTAATACCAGGACAAGCCATCTAGCTTCATATAGGGATTCGCCGTCTAACCTACTATCCGGACCCGCCATCGAACCTAGTACCAGGACCAGCCCTTTAACTTTATATCGGGATTTATCATGTAACATAGTACTAGCATGTAACCATAAATTCAGATTCGCCATCAAACATAATGCTGGGACCAGCCATCTAACCTTATATCGAGATTCGCCATCTTATTAAATACTGAGAAGCACCATTTAACTTGGTACCTAGACCAGCCATCTAACCGTGTATTCGCCATCTAATCTAATACTGGGTCCCGCCATCTGGTCATAGAGCCTGGATCTACCATTTAACCTATTACTGGGACTTGAAGTGTAGATTTGAGGAATTATTATTTTTTTTTGGGGGGGGAATCTGGTTTCGATTCAGTCTAGCTTGGGAAATGTTTTCCATGGTTTTGAATATTTTTAGCTCGCTGCATTTTCTTTGATATTTTGCTACATGAGGGCTAGTTAGACAGTCTTTGCTATCAGTGTGTAATACTAACCATCCAAGTGGTTTCTACAAGATATATCGTCCGTCACGATCTGACCGATTTCGCTAATGACGAGATATTTCGTCATTAGCGAATTAATATATTGCCGGTTTTTATGATGACGAGACCAAAGTCTGGATCATCATAAAAAAGTCTATTTTTTTATGATGGCTGGACATTTTTTCTAATGACAAGATATCTGGTTCATCAAGACCTAGTTAGTTTTGCTAATGACGAAATATCTCGTCATCAAGATATTACCGCTTTTCATGAGGGCAAGACCAAAGTCTGGTTTGTTTTCTATAATGACGAGATATCTCGTCCTTCAAGATCTCGTTACGTTTACTAATGACGAGATATCTCGTCCATTAAGACCTGGTTTGATTTGCTAATGGCGAAATATCTTGTCATCACGATATTGTGGTTTTTTTATGTTGGTGAGACCAGAATCTAGTTAGTTTTTTCCTTATGACGAGATATCTCGTCCATCAAGACCTGGTTATGTATCAAAAGCTTAACCTTGCGAACGATGTCGTAGAACGATGAGAGAATAACTTTCTTTCATGCGTAATCCTGCTACCTATTTGCATTCTGGTAAATTTTGATTAACGACTAGTTGTTTTAACATATATTCCTAACTAGCACATCCAGCAACAAAAAAAAACCGGAGATTTCGTCACGAAATCTCCAACTATTGATACCACCTCATTAGGCATGCTCGAAACCCGAAAAAAAAAGTCAGAGTTGACGAAATGTTAAAAAAACAGAATCCCAAGTACTTTTTATTTCCATTTTTCGTGGCCAGGCCCGTCGGTTTCTGTTTGACCCTGTCGTTTCGGTTATTCAACTGCTGCCAAGTTTCTACAACGATCTTCGGTAGCGTAGGAGCTTCACGCCAATCAACGCCAGAACGGCACTGCCCACTTAGAAATTTCCCATCGAAGAGCGGAAGGTCACGTGGCTACCACGCCGGTCTATAACCGATTCTACTATTCAAAAAATCCTGGAGTAAAAACCGTTCTGTCCCATTTGTCTTCATGTTGCGGTGATGTGAAGAACTTCGATCTTGCAGTTCTGGTTCCCTGAGGAAATCTCAACTCTCAAGATGATGCTCGCTACTTATTTTCAGAAGGTAAGACAATTTATCAGAGCTTTAAGACTTGGAAAAGGTTTCTGTGAGAAGGGTTGCAAAATTTTCAGAATATGGTAACTTAGAAACAGAAAAATTTGGTATTTCTAGTTGAAGATTTATTTTAAACGCGTTGAGGAAGATCTTGAATTTGTATTTTTTAGAAAGTAATTTCGACGAAAAAATGAATTTTTGTTATTTTAAAGGAAACATAAATTTTTGGAACTACTTTTTAAGAAGAAAAAATTTTCACTTTGGAATAAATTGTTTAAAAGTACAATTTTTCATTTACGAATTAACTTTTTGAATAAAAACTTTTCATTCAGAAGTAAAAATTAAAAGATAAATTTTTATGCAGGAATAAAATTTAAAGGATAAAAATTTTTATTTAGTAGTAAAATTTCGGGGATAAATTTCCATTTGAAATACAATTTGAAGAATATCAAAATTTAAAGGATAAATTTTCGTTTAGGAGTAAAGTTTAAAGGATTCATTAAGGAGTAAATTTTCACCTAGGAATACATTTTTCAAAAGGAGAGGAGCTGTTAATTAACTTCGCACTGAAGGAACGCAACAGTTTATTGGTGACGGTCCGGAATCAATCACAAAGGGAAAGATCCGAGAACAACTCCTCGCAATTTAAAACCATTTTTCTAAAGGAAAACTTTTTATCTTGGAATAAATTTTTGTAAGTTTTATTAAAGTTTTATTTTAAAATGTGATCTTTCAAAGAAAATGTATAAATTTAGGAATTATAGCTCTAAAAGAAAGGGGTTTGAGTTTAAAAATTGGTAATTTCAAAATAAATTTTTTTATTTAGAGTAAAAATTTTAAAAGAAAATTTTTAATTTAGAATTTAAATTTTATAAGAAAATTTTTAATTTAGAATTTAAATTTTAAAAGAAAATTTATAATTTAAATTTTAAATTTAAAAGAAAATTTTTAATTGAGGAATCAACTAAGGGCACCGGGAAGTCATCAAAGGCCAGAAATCATGAAAATGTGACCAATATTCTAATGCATATAAAATTTAAGCTATTATAAGTACCAATATAAATTTTATTACACATGTTTGTAATGCATTTTAAAACTAATTCAAGCTAAAAATAAAAATTTTAAAAGTACAAATATTTTGTAGAAAGGATTTATATATAACTCGGTGAAAAAAAATTCAATACAGTGAGTTCACTTTGGGTAAGCTCTATAAAAAAACTTTAATATATATCGAGTAGCAACTTTTTTCCCTATCCCTAGAAAGGTTTCTTGAATTCATTAAAATATTTTTTTGTTGAAAATAACTAGGAACAAAAATTTTTAGACACAATTTAAATCAGCTCATGAAAATATTGTGATTTTATAGCTACTAATCACCCATTAAAAACATTTATGTTCATATTTTCTCAATAGTTTATATTTTAACATAATTGCCTAATAGAAATACATGTGTATGCAAAATTTCAGACTGATAGCTTTAATAGTTTTTTCACAGAGCGCACCTGAAAATAAAAATTTATCATTTTGAGAAAACGACAAAAAACTACAAAATAGCATCTCCTTACCTTATCGATAAGAACTTTCCAAAACACAAGTAAACAAAATTTGCGGTTGAATACAATGACAGTCGCAGTTAAACCTGTTACCAATCGATTAAAATGTATATTTATGCAAAAATATACTAAAAATATAAAATATTTTTTTAAATATAAAAAAAAAACGAAACTTCAAACTTGAAACCGAAACCAAGAAGGATAATTTCAAAATTTTAGTAACTTAAAATGCATTTTACATAATAAGTGATACATCAATCGATTCGTATTGGTGCCCTCTATTAAATGCAACTGAAATCAAAAATTCGATTTTTTGAAGAATTGTGACTTCCCAGTGCCTTTAAGAAATTTTAATTTGGGAAATTTTCAAAGGGATTGTTATTTATTTATTTTACCTGTATCATTTTATTTTTCAACAAATCCCTTCGTTTAAGGTTGTTTCATGGAGATAAAAAAAAAAGAATACAGGCTGACATATTATAATTACAAAGAATCCTTTTGTGTGTTTTTAAAAATAATTTCTATAGAAAAAACTTGGCTTAAAGCTTTTTGCAAAACTTAATCATTTTATTTTTTAAACTGACCTAAAGATACTTTTACAAAAGGTTTATATTGAACAATTTTATAGATCACCAAAATCGAGAGACATTTTCTATTAATTAAAAATAATTTGCCAGTTACAAGCTGTTTCAAAAATTTAGGTTTAAGCAACTTTTGAAGCAGTCTCATAAAATGCTTCATTTTCAGTTTGGTTGTAATTTATTATCGAGTAAATGTTTTAATTTTTAGATATCCTAAGCTTTAAATTAGGATAAGTATGTGTACACGTATCAAGTTAGAGGAAAATTACTTTTATCGAATGAAATAATAAAGAATGTTTTTTTATAACTATTAAATGTTGAGATATTTTGTGCACTCAACTTTTAAGTTCAACATTCGTAAGAAATAAATGAACTGCATTTGAAGAAATAGATTAAATCCTGAATAATCAATCACAAGGTTTAGAATTTTCATAACCTGAAAATTGATAGAAAGGGCTTTATAAAACTGCTTCTATGACCTAAAAAGGCTAAAAAGTACCCTTTGACTAAAATTATTATTTTATTTCCTTGCAATACTATTATGAAGTGTTGACTTCGCATCCTTCTCTTCAGGATTAATCTCGGACAATTGCCAATAGCCCCTTCTGTAAATCCAGTGCAACGTTAGTAAACTACCTACCTTGCAAAATTATTTTCAGTAGTACATGAAAAGCAAAATAAAAGTAATCAAAACATTTTTTTTTTTAATTTAATCTGTTGATCGTTGTATCAACTGAATTTTTTATTTTATGGTAACAAATGGCATGACTTAAAGAACAAAAAAAAAATAACGAAAAGAAACTTTATTTTTTTTTCTGTGTGAAACAGTCTTTTTGTATAAATATGCTCCATAAGGAAAGAAAAAAAAATGTAAGGTACAATTCGACAGTTCCTGTGAAAATTAGTTGCTAATAGATCACTGTATTTCTCCAGTCTGACGTTAATTCAACTACCTTCCTGCCTACCTGTGCAAATTCAAAGTTAAAATTTTGATTGAATATTTTCAGTTTGCCAGTGAAAACTAAAAGTTGAAATTTGAAATTAAACACTAGAAATCTAATGAAAGTAAAAAAAAAAATTAACGGAAAATTAACCAAACATCCTGCAGGATAAGAAAACATTTATCTTGGGAGGCTAGTAATCACCTCAACTCAACAGCAAATACAACGGCTTCATAACGCTGAATAGGAAGTGAATTATTAATCATCGAAACAAAAAACGTCAAGACACGATTCAAATGAGCCTTCTCAATTAATTAATCTACGCGATACCGATCAAATCAGCCCACGCTTAATTAAGAATAGAAGGAAAGGCGGGATGCAAGTGCCATCTCGATTTAAAAAATTAAAACTGGCTGACAAGATCTCCAGTCCCGAACTGGCACACTGTGAAAATGAACTTCAGCGGGAGGCGAATTGCTTGACAAGGATCTGGCCGAAGTGTCGCTTATTTGTAAATGGTGCTAGCAAATAGATTCAGTGTACCGAAGATAACGGGTAACGACATAACGAAAGTAATTGAAAACATAGCGATTTTAACCTCAATGTTATTTCCAGAATATCAAAACGAGCGGGAAAGTGTTGACCGTAAAAACTAACGCAGAAGGGTCATAAGAGGAGCGTTAACGATTTATATTTTAAAACAAGTTTTTCCTTACTTTCTATGGAAGAAAATTTTCTAAACCCAGCTAATTATAGTGTATTCATACAGTTGTTATATGAAGAATTGAATCGTCATTTTAAAGTAATATTCTCAATTTGTGATAAGCTAACCATTTGTAACCTGAATGGTAAAATTTATATATTTTCACTAAAATTAGATCTTGGTTGGCTGACTCCTTAAGCATGGGTCTTTAAAAGCTGATTTCTTTGATTTATTTCCACTTTGGTAACAACCCTTCAAGAGACTGAAAACAATAATTTTAAAATTCTTTAACCTTCTAGCGTTGATATTTCTGAGTAGTGTAGTATTGTTTTCCCCACAACACATTTAATTGCTAAAGTACTACATTTATTGGTTGAAAGAGTCCATGAAGTTTCCAAACCCTCAGAAAGATTATATTCCTCCTTTCCTTAGAATCCTTTGGAAGGATTATGTTGGTAATATCATTAGAATAAAGCAATTTGGAAATATTTTGTTGGTAATTTCCTTAGAATAAAACCCTCTGGAAAGATTCTGTTGGCAATTTCTTAAGACCCCTTTGTTAACATTCTATTACAGAAAAATTATATTCCATCAAGTGGTTAAAAGCTCCTTCGTTTACCATTTATTTACGACTGAAAGATCATTTTAAATTATTTTGATTTTAAAGAGGACATAATTCCTCATAAAGCGAAAAGTGCGCCTTTTCGCAGGTGAATGAAAGTAAATAGACTCACTATAAAGAAAATAACGTGGAAATATCGCTCTAGAAAAAGTTTATAACAAAGAGATCTCAAGTGTTCATTCATATTCATATTCCTTCGTGTTCTAAGTAGGTAATGGTAATTTTAGTTAACGTCGTACTAGAGCAACACAACGGGCTATTGACGACGGTCCGGGATCAGTCCCTTCAGGGAAAGATCCGATTGTGTTCTAAGTAGGATAAGAGGACATAATTAATCGAAAAGAGAAAAAGTGCCGCTATTACAAAAATAAAACTAGATAGTGAAATATCTAGTCCGGAATGAACATTATAAAAAATGAACTCGAACAAGTACGAGACTTTGCAGACCGAAGTTTCGCCTTTTCGCAGATGGATGCAAACAAATAGACCCAGTATACTAAAAATAACATGGAAATATCGTACTAGAAAAGTTGACTTTGATACTCAATCTTATAAAAATGGGAGCACATAACAAAGAGATCATCTTCCTTCCTTTTCTAAGTAGGATAAGAGGACTAAGTCTTTGAAAAGCGAAAAAGTTCTGCTATTTCAAAAATTAAACTAGATGGTGAAATATCAGGTGTCCCCAATGGTTCGTCATCTGACCGCAGCTCAAATTACATGGTATTGTCCTCGGACCTTTCCCTTCGGGTTTGATCCCGGACCATCGCCAATAGCCCGTGTGTTGCTCGAGTGTGGTGTCAATTAAATACCTACCGGTCCAGAATGAACGTTATAAAAAAATGAACTTAAGCAGGTGACGAATCTGCGTACCGGAATTTTGTCTTTTCATAAATGGATGCAAGCAAATTGACTCTGTATACGAAATTAACATGCAAATATCGCAACAGAAAAACAAACTTCGACATTCAATCTCATAAATAGAAGCACATAACTAAAAGATGATCTTCCTGTTCTAAGTAGGACAAGAGGACATAATTCCTCGAAAAGCGAAAAAGCGACGCTATTTCAAAAATTAAACTAGATGGCGAAAGGTGCGGTCCGGAATGGATATAAAAAACTTAAGCAAGTAGCGAAAATGCAGACAGAAATTTTGCCTTTTCCCAAATGGATGCAAGCAAATATACTCCGTAATAACGTGGAAATATCGCAACAGAAAAAGTTGACTTCGAAACTGAATCTCATAAAAAGAAGCGCCCAACAAAGAGATCAACTGCTTCTGCATATTCATCTTCCTTCCTGTTCTAAGTAGGAGAAGAGGACATAATTCCCTCCAGATAGAAACGGAATTGCAAATGGGAAAAAGAGGAATTGAGAGTTTGCCAGGAGAAAGTTTGCCAAAAGTAGCTTCTCCTCATTACCAGAACAGAAGAATCGCAAGAGTTCCTTACTATAGGTAAGGAAATGGCAAAATCAATGGCACCGCAATAAGCAAATTCTATTTTTGCTCGACGGAAACGATGCTACAGATGACAGAACACGGATCTTGGTGGGGGGTCTCCATAAATGCATTGGAGCGAAAACTTGGGATGGAAACACTCGAATTCAACTTCCATAGACTTCGAAAAAGAAAAATAGAATAATGTATCATGCAATATAATGACGCTGTTTTCATGGTATGATGACGAAAATGTATACTTGAGAATTCTTATGGATAAGACATCGCTCGCGGGGGGCTCTAAGGGTACATAAGAGTTTATTTATGGTTAAACCTGTGTGTGTGTGTGTGTGTGTGTGTGTGTGTGTGTGTGTGTGTGTTGTGTGTGTGTGTGTGTGTGTGTGTGTGTGTGTGTGTGTGTGTGTGTGTGTGTGTGTGTGTGTGTGTGTGTGTGTGTGTGTGTGTGTGTGTGTGTGTGTGTGTGTGTGTGTGTGTGTGTGTGTGTGTGTGTGTGTGTGTGTGTGTGTGTGTGTGTGTGTGTGTGTGTGTGTGTGTGTGTGTGTGTGTGTGTGTGTGTGTGTGTGTGTGTGTGTGTGTGTGTGTGTGTGTGTGTGTGTGTGTGTGTGTGTGTGTGTGTGTGTGTGTGTTGTGTGTTGTGTGTTGTGTGTTGTGTGTGTGTGTGTGTGTGTGTGTGTGTGTGTGTGTGTGTGTGTGTGTGTGGAGGATAACATAAAAATTCCTAAGAAATACTCTAAAAAATTCGTGTAATTCGCGTTAACGACTCAGTTTTGACGGGATTTTATTTTTTTGTCGCTAAGTAGAAACTTGGTAATGACAGACTGAGGTAGGTAGTTAATAAACGTCGCACCGAAGCACACAACGGGCTATTAAGGACAGACTGAAGCCAACACCTTTTATAATGGGATACAATAAATAATTCATTTTTGGGATGGGGAGTACCTTTTCAAGAATAATAGTGAACACAAAATTAGGTTCATTTCTCTACTCAATAATCCAAGAAGTTTTCAATATTTTACTATTAAAATTTATTAGATCTTCCGAAAGAGTATTTTATATTTTTAGATAACATTTTGGTAGTTAGGTAGTAAACACGTCAAACTGGAGCAACACAGCTGGCATTTGGCGACGGTCCGGAATCAACTCCCGGTGAGAAAGTTGATGAGGTCAACACCTCGTGCTAGCACCCAACTAGCTAGCACCCAACTCTCCACACTTCCAAATCCGCCGACGTGAGGACATTTGATGGCTGAGGCCACTGTAGATTTAACGTGCACCAGCCTCTTTGAAATGGAAAAGCCGCGGTTGGAAGTGAAACGGATTAACAACCGGAGGGTTGCGAGTTCGAATCCAACCAAAGACCGTCGTGCACAAAGGGGACTGGTGCACTTTAAATCCGCCGTGGCCTCAAATGTCCTCACGTAGCGTGGTGTGGATGTTTGGAGAGTTGGGTGGCAGCTCAGGTGTTGTCTCGTCATTTGACCGTGGTTCTATATTACGATCATTACCTTGGGGGATGGATCCCGGACCACCGTCAATAGCCCGTTGTGTTGCTTCAGTGCGACGTTAATTAAAAACCTACCTGCCTTCCATTTGAAAACTACGTACTAATTAAAGGGAAGCGTTTATCGCAAGTTGGTCAAATCTGGATCTCGTGCCATAAAACCAATCTTTGCGATGCACTGCAACCTTTAGGCGGTACAGTTTATCGAAAAGAGGCTGCTGTTATCCTGATTTGATTTCTTAAAGAAACTGAGCTCCCTCAATGTATTCGCTGGAAAACTAATTTTCCTCCGCCCCGTGCATGTATATCCAAAAAACTGAATTTAATCGTGAAAAAATTATCAGTCCCACTGACCCACTTTTTATGCGCAGTCCTCCTCACATTTCGCCCTTGGTTGTCACTTCTTAGGCGGATCCACTTTCGAAGATGAAAAATCTCACCGTCTGCCCTTATTGGGAACGCCGCAGGAGTTTAGATCAACATTGACTTTCACTTGTGCTATTGACTTAAGTTCTCTATTTCCGCCTCGCGACTGCGAGGCTGGGAGGAAATATTGACTCGGACCTAGTCATGGAAGTCTAGGGTGCAGAGCAGTCTACAGAAAGTCTAAGCTAGTACTTCAGACAAATGTCGGAGCAACGGAACTACTCTATAGTATTGCCAACAGGAAAAAATGTCATTACTACAGAACTATTCTATAGTATTGCTAAAGGACAAATGTCAGTGCTACACAACAGAACTATTATATAGTATTGCTAAAGGACAAATGTCTGTGCTACACAACAGAATTATTCTATAGTTTTGCCAACAGACAAATGTCATTACTACAGAACTATTCTATAGTAATTTTTGTTTCTGTATTATTGCTAAAAGGACAATTGTCCCTGTGCTACACAACAGAACTATTCTATAGTATTGCTATATATATATATAACAGAGGCAAATTTCATTACTACAGAACTATTCTATAGTATTGTCAACAGGCAAATGTCATGATTACTGAACAATTCAATAGTATTTTGATTTTATAGTATTACTAACAGGCAACACCATAGAATATCAGTAATAGAGAACTGTTCTATAGTATTTTGATTCTATAGTATTTCAAACAGACAACACAATAGAATGTTAGTGCTACAAACTATATTACTTTGTATTTTGATTATAGTATTGCCACAGGAAAAATGTCAGTACTACAGAACTATTCTACCTGTATAATGTTTTGATTCTATAATACTGCCATCAGGCAACATTTTAAAATATTAGTACTACTATTCTATGGTGTATTACCATAGTCATTTCCGGACTTCTAAACCGGCTATACATTCGATGATTTGACATAGGACGCATTGAGTTCAGTGAGGAAGCTGACATGGAAACTTTTTCACTGTCGATAGGTTAACATGAGAGTGGCGATATGTCCATTATAGTAGCATTTCTCCCTCCATCTCTGGTCTGAGTTGCACGGGCCATTAGCAAAACCGTCACGCTTTTGTGCAACTTGGGGGATCTGCGATAAAATGCTTAGGTAGGTGTAAAAGCGATGTGTTTGGCAGACTGTCTCCCATCTATTGAACTGAGGATTGCAACAGGGGGCTCTTCATTAACACTGTACTTACTAAGCGGGTCAAATGACCAGTTTTAAAACTTTGACTTACAATTACCTTTTAAGCTATATCGCTTTTCCTCGATTGACTTTACGACTTTTCTTGAAATGTTTATAAAATTCATTTATTTACGCTCATTTCTCTTCGCCTCTCCCTGCATCCGACATACGTTGCCAACGTAGTGTGCGGAGTGGTGTGCTAATAAACACGACGACGCATCCAAAATTACAACTAAGCTATTTATTTAGTTTGAACATGCACTATTTACAATCAGAGATTTGTATCCCTTAATCATGGGCGCTGCAAACATTGAAAAATGGGATTTACTCAAGCAGCCGTCTCGAACAAGCACCAAAAAAACACCAATGCTGCTCAGTTCGAGCTCTGCAACAGTTCTCTTCGTGTCCCACCCTTTTCACTGTGAGTTCAATCCCTAAAGACCATAGAAACCTAGGAGACAACCCCGATATATATTTCGGGATTTACGACGGAGGTCAGTGCTGTTGACCTCTGATCCCGAGCCGTTGCTATGGACGTTACAACGAATGAAGTCTACCCATTTTTACCGTGACGTGTCATTTGACAGGTTTAATATTTTGTGTTTTTACAACATTGTCAACTCTTTCTAAACGCCATTCATATACATTTCTGTATAAATAATAAGAACACTCACCACTGTAAAGAGTTGCATGCTTCATTGCATCCTTAGTATTCATGCTCCATTGCCTCCTAACGATAGCAGAACATCTAAATTTAAAATTGTATCTCTTGAACTGAAGTAACGGTATCAATTCGAGATAACAACCACGCAAATGAGGTCCATGCAAAATTTTGTGTACACATACACCTGTGCTTATTGTTTTGAACAGTTGTGTATATATGTAAACAACCATGACGTAACTCCGCCTCAAATCTAAAAATAATTTGGGTATTGACCGGTATCATTTTTTATTCGGATGTTTAGTTGAACATAATATTGCAGTTGCAGCAGTTTACGGAAGGTCATCGCAAAGATTATTTCGACAAATGAATCGAGATTTTGCTATCGAATATTCAAAAGAGAGAGGGAAAACTACTGAACAAAAACTTACGATTTGCATTCTTACAAATATTAACGAAATTTGGGTTTACGAATATAAAGTATTTGCTGCAACGTAAATTGGCTTCCATGTAACGATATCTGTGACCAAACAAGTGTTATTTTATTGCAAGTTGCTTACTCTTCGATTTAGATATTTCGCGAAGTTTTCCAATCAAGTTCGACGTAACTATTTCCAACGGGCACTTTCTAATTTCTTGCTGCATCGTAACAAGACACCGCAACGTAACGAAGAGCAAATGCTAAATAATCGTTACGGAGCACTCGTCCATCTATCAAAAATAACTTACATTCTATGGAGGGAATTGCAGATGCTTTTAATCGTAAAACGTCCTTTTTATCTAAGTAAGTTTAGAAACGTTTGTTACAACGCACCAAGACATCCACTTAACTCAAAATATTTGGAATCAAGTTCGACGAAATTATTTCCAAAGGGCACTTTCCAATTTTTTGCTAAAGTGTAACAAGACACTGCAACGTTACGAATCGCAAATGTTAAGCAAACCTTTGGGATGCACTCGTCCATCTATCAAGAATTACTTGCATTCTACCGAGGGAATTGCAGATGCTTTGAATCGTAAAACGTCCTTTCTTGCAAGGTACGTGAAAAAAGATTTGTTACCAAGACACCAAAACATCCACTTAACTCAAAATATTTCGAATCAAGCTCGACGAAACTATTTCCAACGGGCACTTTCTAATTTCTTGCTGCATCGTAACAAGACACCGCAACGTAACGAAGAGCAAATGCTAAATAATCGTTACGGAGCACTCGTCCATCTATCAAGAATTACTTACATTCTATGGAGGGAATTGCAGATGCTTTTAATCGTAAAACATCCTTTTTTGCTAAGTAAGTTTAGAAACGTTTGTTACAACGCACCAAGACATCCACTTAACTCAAAATATTTGGAATCAAGTTCGACGAAACTATTTCCAACGGGCACTTTCCAATTTTTTGCTACAGTGTAACAAGACACTGCAACGTTACGAATCGCAAATGTTAAGCAAACCTTTGGAATGCACTCGTCCATCTATCAAGAATTACTTGCATTCTACCGAGGGAATTGCAGATGCTTTGAATCGTAAAACGTCCTTTCTTGCAAGGTACGTGAAAAAAGATTTGTTACCAAGACACCAAAACATCCACTTAACTCAAAATATTTCGAATCAAGCTCGACGAAACTATTTCCAACGGACACTTTCTAATTTCTTGCTGCATCGTAACAAGACACCGCAACGTAACGAAGCGCAAATGTTAAACAAACGTTGGGAAGCACTCGTCCATCAATCAAGGATTACTTACTTATCTACGGAGTGGATTTCCAAGGCTACTGAAGTAGTCTCACCCACGCTGCAGATGCTTCGAATCATAAAAGTCCTTCCTTGCAAGGTACGTTTTCAACGGACAAAAGTGATGCGATAAATTAAGGACAGACACATAATTCACCCATCATCAGATCGTTTTAGGTGCGCATTTTTATCCTTGACTTTGAAACACCTGGGACAGTGAACAGCATTAGACAAAATTGAAAACATCTATTCATGAAATGATTCGGTTACGAAAGGGCACCTGTGGGGAGTAAGATGTATTCCTAATTCCCTTGAACACGACTAAAGACGTCTTTATACATAACATGGGTGGTTGTTCTGCTTCTCAGGCTTAATTAGAGTAATATAAAATCAGTTGCGTATCGTAAGTTTTTAGTTGTGCGTGGGGTTGTCCATGTGGTGGAGCGAACACGTCAAAAATGTAGGCGGCACTACATCCTAAATAATCTAACTGTTGAGGTTTAAGAAATTAGAATCCCAAGTGGAAACTACACTGATCTCCGTCACTCCTTCATATTTCAGTCACAATTGATTTCCTTCTGTGGGTGAAATTGGTGCGATTCATTCAATTCTTTTGATGCCGAATCAGCATTTTAAATTGATGCATCGCGAGATGAGTTGAAATTAACTCTCCAAGCTCCGACGAGATATCTCGTCCATTGAGTTTCGAATACTTTTGATGATAACGGAGTTTATCGTCATCGAGATAGTTCCGATTTTGTGATCATGGCGAGATTAAGATCTGGTCCTTATCTTCAGATGGCGAGATATCTCGCCCATCAAGATCTGCTAATGAGTTTGCTAATGACGAGATTTCTCGTCAAGACAACCACGAGGAGGTTAAATAAGAAATCTGTTAAGTTCTCTGGTGAGAAAAGGGGAGGCGTTGAGGAGCAATACATATCATAATTGAAATATCAATAAGGGAAGAGTTAAAACTGAAATCGTAAACGGATTGCAAGAATTCTGGTTGCTAAAGCTGATAAGCACATTTTGTCATGGGGCTGTGGTAGAGAATTATTTTACTATATTTCTGTCATAAGTATTTTTAGTTGAACGTGCTCTAAAAAAGTATTTTTGTGTACTAAAAAAGTTTAACTAAAAGAGGAACAGACCTACAAATACAGAAGTGCCACAGTGGCGAGTAAAAGATGACTTTTGTTATTGTTTTCAATTGAAGCTAAAATGTGACTTTTGATGCTATTTTTCAACTCTGGTGGCTAAATATGACTTTTCCTATTGTTTTTAACTCTGGCGGATAAAAGGTGACTTTTACTATTGTTTTTCAACTCAGGCGGGTAAACGTGACTTTCGCTATTGTCTTTCCGGCCGCGATACGGACTAACAACCATAGGATTGCGAGTTCAAATCCAACCAAAGACCGTTGTGTACAAGGATGGCCTGTGCACGTTAAATCTGTCGTGGCCGTACGTTAAATATGATGTCCTCATGATGGTGTGGTGTGGAAGTTTGGAGAGTGGAGTACCAGCTCAGGTTCTATCTCGTCGTCTGACCGTGGTTCAAAAAATTAGGTGGTGTTGTCCTCGAATCTTTCCCTTGAGGATTGATCCTGGACCGTCACCAATATCCGTTGTGTTACTCCAGTTCGACGTTAATTAACTACCAAACGTATTAGTTGAGATAGAGTTTGCCTGAGGGTGCCGAAAATAAATGCCTTCTAAAACGAAGGGTTGAGCTAACACTCATTGGGAAACTATGCCTTAACCCTCCAAGTGGTTTCAAACCGATATCTCGTCATGAAGATCGGACCGATTTTGCTAATGACGAGAAATCTCGTCCCATCACGAACTGGACAATTTCTCTAAAGACGAGGTATTTCGGCATCAAGATTTCACCAATTTCGCAAGTTACGATGGATCTCGTCATGGAGATCTAACCAATTTTCCTAATGACGAGATATCTCGTCAACAAGATTCGACGACGATAGATCTTGTCGATGAGATCTATAATGATGGCGATAACACGATCTGGTCGGTTTTCTTCTAATGACGAGATATCTCATTCATCTTGATCGGTATAATTTGCTCTTGACGAGGTACGTCGCCGAGAAAATCACCATGAGAGTAAAAAAGTAGCACATGTGCTTGTCGTCTACAGGGCTCGTCGTCTATGGGCCCGGTGTAACTTGCGATTGAGTCTGGCTGTAATTGTATGCTTGCTTGTTTTTATATCTGACGCTGTTTACTTGACACTGAATGAATTCAATATGTGTTATACATCCACTATAATTATGGTTCTTTTATAGCTTGGTGATTGCCACCCTCAACCGGCGGGCTATTGTGACTTCATTCTTGACCACTGGTCATCCCAACAGACCATGGCTGAGGAAGACACCGAGAGCCTCGTCTCCTCCAGAGACAGCGGGGAAGGACAATTTTTGAACTGTGGCATCTGCATGGGGAGGTTTGTCAATCCTAAGGTAAAGCAGGTCTTTCTGTTATTTCTCTGTCAATTTTCAAAGTGCCATTTCAAATCATTTAGAATTGTTGACTCGGTTTAGCCCTCCAAGAGACCCTCACGAGATGTCTGGTTGATATAAAACTGTCCTGTTACTCCAACTGAAGGAAGATCCAAGTAGGGTAAATAATATCTTCTTTGCCCAGAACTGACGACCCTAGAAATAGGTTTGTTGGCCCACAGACCAAATATTGCCTTCCAAAGAGGATTATCAGTCCCACAGAAAAGATGTGACCATCTACATAGGTTTGTAGGTCCACAGACCAGATATTGCCCTCCAAAGAGGTTTACCTGTCCCACAGAAAAGACGTGGTCATCCAAATATTGCCCTCCAAAGAGGTGTATTAGTCCCACAGAAAAGACGGGGTCATCCAAATATGTTTGTAGACCCATAGACCAGATATTGCTCTCCAAAGAGGTTTATCAGTCCTACAGAAAAGACGTGGCCGTCCAAATAGGCACCCATTATAGACTCAAAGACCAAAAACGTTCCTCTAAATAGGCATGTAGGTCCGACGACCAGATACGATCCTCCCAAACAGGTTTCTGGGGCCTTCTAAGCTCAGTGGGTATGCCCACTGCGTTAGTAAACTTCAAGTTGTAAGGCGGTGCAGATTCGATTCCTGTCTCGAGCATTCCTCCCTGGTGTACTTCTCTCTTCTCTGTTAGTAAAACTTTCGTTGTGTGTGTCTATTACTTAATAGTGTATGTCTTGTGTCTGGCTCAGCATGGCCAAATGTGGCCCTTTCGCCAAAAAAAAGGGTTTTAGGGCTAGAAAAGACCAAATACAACAAGCCCAAATATGACTCTCCAAATAGATTTATCAATCCCCTCGGACCAGATATGTCTCTCCGAATAGGTTCATAGGCTAACCGACCACGTGCGGCCTTCCAAACTGGATTATATCCCCGCAGACCAGATACGGCCCACCAAATGGGTTTATCAGGCCCGCAGACCAAAAGAAAACTCCAAATATTTTTGTTATTTATTATTTTTATTCACGCAGGCCGCGAGTTTGAAATCACTAGTCTAAGAATGTGATGTACGAGAGGTCCAAACATTCAACTGTTTTTGTATCAGAATTCTCTCCTTTGCTATAAAAGTACGACATTTTTTATTCTTTTCCGTTTATCCTTCCAGTAACAAAAGAGTAGTTTCTCAAAATATGTCTGACATAAGAACACTGGCTGCATTGTTTCTGAAATTAGTGACGGAGTAGGTTTTATATATGGCGTTAGGTTGGCTACTGTCCAAGGATTATTTAATACATAAACGCAATAAAATAGTGAAAATTAGATGCATGAGACATTAGTTGAAAACAATAAGGAATGAAAATATAGGGATAAGTTGGTTGGTTGGTTGGGTTTTATGTGGCAAGGGCCATGTTTCGCCAAGCTTCGCCAAACAAAGTCAAATAACTGGATATACACACAAGGAAATTTTTACTGGTACAGAAGAGAGGAATACACCCAGGGAGGAATTTGAAGATAAGTAATGCCTTACATTTGCGTATTTTCATTAATCAATCCGTGTGTTTTTTAATAATAATTGTAAACTTTATCGATCCTTTTTACGTTTTGATCGTTGGGTTTAATGGTGCAAGGGTCATATATGGCCAAATTGCATCAAACACAAGACAATGTCAAGTAATGGACATGCACACAAGCACATTGTTTTATGACGTATAAGATTGCAGTTTGGATTCTCGTTAAATGAAGTTTTTATCAAATTTTATTGAAAATTAGAATAGTTTTAGTTTACGTGGTTGTTAATGCCGTGCTCATCTCCTTGATATCCATTGGCGCTACTCCGCAATCGGCATAATTTTTAATGTATTGACAAGCGCCAACTAAGTTGTCAACTCCTCAGTTAGTACCTTGACGCTATAAGTCGATATCACCAACGTTTCGTACAGGAACCATTCGTTGTTTACTTAAGATAGTACAACTCTTAGTGTACTTAAGATAGAGTATAATTCTTTGTGTACGTAGGGTAGCATAAATGTGAAACAATTTAAATAAACATAGTTGCAGTCCACTAAATTTTGTATTTTTGTGTGAGCCCGGAAGTAGTGGGGTTTGGTCCGTTTTGGAATATTTTTGAAAATATGGTGTGTGCTGGAATATTTTTGGAACTATGATGGGTTTAGGAATATTTTTGAAACTATGGTGTCTTCTGCAATACGTTAAAACTTATGGTGATGTTCTGCAATACTTTGAAATCTATGATGTGTTCTGAAATATTTATTCCTCATATAGTTTATGCTTGCATAAGATTCATTAAAAAAATCTATATTTTATACGGATGTGATAAAATCCTTACCCTAAGAATATGTATTAGAATGGTTGAGAAAATCCGATTCTTCCAGACGAAAATTATTCTCAAAACATTTCCTGTGCAAGCTCGTTGAATCTTTGGTGGTAATGATAATTCATTATCTCAGGAATTCATAGCTACTGTTCAGAGGATATCTCATAGTAAAATATTGAAGTACAATTCTAACATTCATTTGACGGTTGACTACTTTGTTAACAACGTTTCATTAGACCATTGTGTATGGTAATGTAGCATTTAGATTATTCTTTTTTTAAATAGATGTAATGTTTGAAATAAACCATTTAGATTATTCTTTTTTTTTTAATCATAATTGTTATGTTTGAAATAACCCCACAAAAAAGTAACACAACCGTATAAAAGAAACAAAACACACAAGAACAAATAAAAATTAGTTTATATTTTAACAAATTTTGTTAAATACTGTTGCAAGCCTAAGTTTGTTCATAGTCACTGAAATCTGATTCAATCGTGGAAGATGGGGGTGCTTCTTTATGATGCAGGATCCCAGTCTGTGTTTATGCATCCACTTATTCTGGCATTGCCTTCTCTAACACATAGATATAGTTTATAAATTGTACATCATTCTTAAAATATTTTATCCTATAATATCCAT
Organism: Metellina segmentata; assembly: GCA_947359465.1. Taxonomy (NCBI): domain Eukaryota; kingdom Metazoa; phylum Arthropoda; class Arachnida; order Araneae; family Tetragnathidae; genus Metellina; species Metellina segmentata. Next base: position 148,392,739 of record OX375872.1, on the reverse strand, counting down.
AAGATAAGCCTGATATCTTATCACACAACATCATTTTTTTTTATCATAAAAGAAGTTCAATGACATTTTATTAACATAGACTGTAGAAATAGTATGGATTTTACTAACAATTTCAAAAAACGAATTTCTCGTTATCATTTTAATATTAAAGTGTTGACATAGTTTATATGTTTAATATTTGATAGGATACATGACATCAACTTCTTTTGCATTCTTTTTGTGCTTTTTTCCAAACACATAAGAATGCATTTTCGGCTTCAACACACAGAACTCGGTTATTAGAATACCACTTGTTTCATCTTTCAGAAACCGCAATTTAATATGGGAAAACCCCAAATCATATTTCAATACAATATTTAAAAGAATTTCAAAAAATTTTGGTAAAACAATTAGAGTAATTCCAATAAATATTGAGAAATTTACTACCCCATTTATAATTGAGGATTTAAATTTTTTAGATAGATTAACGTGGAATGCTTGTCTTAAAATGACAGATGTTAAACTTAAACTATTAACGGATATTGATTTGTATTTATTAATTAAATGAGAAATAAGAGGAAGAATTTGCACTGTCGAAAAGAAGTATACTGTAGCAAATACTATTTATCTACCTGAAAAAATTTAGGAAATAAGTTTATTATGTCACTAGATGTAACAAGTTTATATGGCTAAGTGATGTCAGCATTTTTTCCAATCAGTAATTTTAAATGGTTGGCATGTGATGAAATATTAAATTTTGATATGTTGAATGTTTCACCTCACTCAGATATTGGTTACGTTTCTTGAAGGTGATTTGGATTATCCAGACTATCTTCATTACTCTCATAACGATTATACACTTGCTCCATACTATTTGAAACTTAGTTATGATGATCTCTAACTATCAAAAAGAAATTTAGAAAATTTGAATTTGAACTATAACAACTCATTAAGAAAGCTTATTCCAAATTTGTATCATAAAAAAATGTATGTAATAAAAATGTAAAAAAATGTCACTAAAATGTATTCTTATGTGTTTGGAAATAAGCACATAAGACTGCAAAAGGAGTTAAAGTCATGTATCCTACCAAATATTAAACATATAAACTATGTCAACGCATTGAATAATGAAATCATAACGAGCAATTCGTTTTCTCAAATTGTTAGTAAAGAACATGATACTACTTCTAGTCTATGTTAATAAAATGTCTTTGAACTGCTTTTATGATAAAAAAAAATTTATGTTGTGTGATAAGATATCAGGTTTATCTTATGGACATTATAAGATAAAAAGTTTTAAGAATGATGAACAATTTGTAAATTATATGTGTTAGGATACACAATGTCAGAATACGTGGATTCATCGACACAAATGGGATCCCTGCATCTTTAAAGAAGCACCCTCATCTTCCACGATTGAATCAGATTTCAGTGACTGATTACAAACAACCGTATTCAACGATATTTGTTTAAAATATAATCTCATTTTTATTAGTTCTTTTGTGTTATCTTTCTGATCTAATGAAATGGCGTTAACACTGTAGTTATCCGTCAAATGAATGTTAGAATGGTACTTTAATATTTTACTATGTGTTTTCCTCTGAGCACTAACTATCAATTCCTGAGATAATGAATTATTATTACTACGATATATAAAACAAGCTCGCACAGGAAATGTTTTGAGAATAATTTCCTGCTGGAAGAAACGGATTCAAAACCATTCTAATACAAACAGGGAGTATGAATTCTATCTCATTCGTATAAAATATAGATTACGTTTTGAATACATTCTATTCAAGCATCAACTATATGAGGAATAAATATTTTAGAACACATCATAGGTTTCAAAATATTGCAGAAGATTACCATAGGTTTTTAAATATTCCAGAACACACCATACTTTTAAAAATATTCCAGAACATACCCCATACTATATACATACTATATACATACCAAAAATATTCCTAAACGGACCAAACCCCACTTATCCCGCACAGTGTGTTTGTAATGCTATTGAGATAAAAGAATACAATAAAGAAAAAGAGAAAGGGACAATTTTTAGAACTGATTTATTCGGTTTCCAACAGGAGGGAATGGCAGGTTTTTCCTAGGATAAAATGAAGATTTGTTATCTCATAAAGTCTAATTTTTACGCTATGGAAGATTTGTTTAAAAGGTGTAGGAAAATAGATTTTAAGAATTCACTGTCAGAAAATATCCCGACTGAAATAATAATTTACTTTTGAAATTGTGAGTAGTGTGGGTGTAAATTATACCACCTTTAACATAACTCTAATTTAAAAATTTGCCTTCGTGGATACTAACTTGAACATACCATACAAATCAAATCAGAAAATGTGCCACAAATTTAAATAAGTGTATCCATGTTCTATAAATTTCAATTTGAGAATTATGATTTTCGATCTTAATTTGGCTGTCCCGTAAATTTTATTTTTTATGTTGTTTCACTTTTTTTGTGAAGGTTCGATATAACGAAGGTATCTGTTGCATTCTTTCAGCATAACATTAAATTGAATTTATTGCTTGCATCGTTAAAGATGGTTGAATAAATGAACCCCACCTTTAATGATGAAGATTATGACCCATTAGCAGCAAGTCCATCACGTATATGTATACTGAAGCAAGTTGTTGATGGCTAGTTAATATGTTAACTAGAGTAATATGCATAAAATTTCTTCGATTTACAAAAAAAAAATTGTTAAAAAAAATAAGTTTTTATTTTTTGTTTTTTATTTTTGGTATACGCGTTTAAGTGCTTTAAATTATAACCTTTTTTTAGCCTCAAAATGCAAGTATATTCATTAATTTCTGCTATATCAGCATTCTTCTTTTTCCTAAAAATTTTTCATTTCTGAGTCTTAAACAACGTATAATTTGTTTTTCAATTCTGAGTCTCGAAAAGAGTACCTTAAACAGCCGATGAAAGATTTTTTTTTTCATTTCTCAAGTATCTTAAACACAGTCGATAAAACAATTATTTTATTTCTATCTTAAAGTGCTTTAAACAGACTATGAAACAATTATCTTCAATTTCTTAGTCTCAAGATACCTAAACAGTCGAATGTTTTTCATTTCTATGTTTCAATGTACCTTAAGCTGTCAAAGCTGTCAATATTTTTTTTATTTCTGAGTCTTAAAGTAACTTAAGCAGACGATTGAATTTTCATTTTTAAATTTCTGAGTCTCAAAAAGCACCCTAAACAGTCTATATTTTTTTCCATTTCTGAGTCTCTAAGCATCTTAAACAGTCGATAAAAAAATTATTTGAGGAAAGTATTTTCTCGGGACCGAAGAGGAAGTTCTTTATGTTAAAAACTGAGACAATCTTCCCTTTATTATGTTTTATCTAAGTTGATATTTCTCTTTCCAGATGTTACCTTGTCTCCACACCTTTTGTGAACGCTGTCTCTTACAATACACTCCGCCTGAAAGTCTGACCCTTTCTTGTCCTCTTTGCCGACAACAATCCATTCTTCCCAAACAAGGCGTTTCGGGGCTGCAAAATAACTTTTTTATTAATAATTTGATGGATGTCCTGGAGCAAGCTTCTATTTGCGGAAATTGCCAATATAAATCAAACAGCGGATCAAACAAATGCTTGGAATGCAACCAGCACTTGTGCAACAGGTGTTGTGTGAAACACGTAGAGGACCCTAACACCAGTATACATTCAATAGTAACTGTTGAAGATAATTGCTTATTTAGTGATGATGATAATGTGATGAACAACCATTCCGAACAAAAAAGCGAAAAGAAAAGTAGCTTGTTAACATGCCCTAAGCATATAAACCAGTCCTTGCGATTTTATTGCAAAGAGTGCGAAACGGCAATTTGTGTGACATGTACCGACATAGAACACGCTGGACACATTACAGCACGTCTTACGGAAGCCGTGAAGGATGAAAAAAGCAATCTGAGAGAGCTTCTGAAGAAAGCCTACGACCACGTACCGACTCTAAAGGAAGCTATCGAGTCAGTAAGCAACGTGTGCTTTTCCTTGGACAACAATCACGAAAAGAATCGGCTAATGGTGATCGATTGCTTCAATAAGCTAGAGAAATCGATTCAGCAGAGAAGAAACGAGCTCATTGAAGAACTCGATCAAATGGCCTCGAAGAAGCGAAACGTTCTGGAGGAACAAAAGAATTTGCTGAACATGTGCTTGTCCAACCTAGTTGCTAATTCCGAATTCACAGAAAATGCTCTATGCTACGGTAGTGAGACTGAGGTTATATTAGTTACGAAACAAATGGTTGAGAAGCTGGAGGACTTTGCAGCCATGCTGGTCCAAAAGATGCCAGAAGAAAACGACTTCCTTACATTCCGACCAGATGGTTTCGACACGGCCAAGACTGCGATCTCGAATGTCGGCAATTTGACCACGACCAGCGCAGTAGCCCACCAAAGCACAGCAGCTGGCGAAGGTTTGAAACAGTGCGGGGTCAATAAGCAGACCCTGGTGGTCGTGACTGCGAAAGATCGCACAAGTGACATTGTGCGAGGCGCCGGTGACGTATTTGAAGCCGAGTTGGTTTCGCCCGAGCTGTCGTTCTCATACAAACCCAAAATAGTAGACCAAAAAAATGGCAGCTATGATATGCTGTATACGGTTTCAAAGGAAGGAACGTATCAGCTAAGTATTAAGTTCCTAGGGCAACATATTTGTGGAAGTCCCTTTGTAGTGAAGTCGTACATTGAAGAAGAATCGTCTTCTAGTGATAGGCCAGTTAGCTCTAAAATTCCACGGACGACCGGAGTCAGGCAGCGGACTAGCAAGTCGTCGTCAAGTAATCGATCCAGTGGATCCAGACTAAGGAGTAACGCTGTAGAAGATGACTTAATTTTGAAAGTTGGAAACAGAGGTAATTATTATGTTTATTATTTTGAGGTTAAGCAGAGGCAATTAAAATACATGTAAATTTGACTGTTTACCTACATTTTAATTGGTATTTTGATTTAGTTTAAATTTTGGATTTCTATTTCTTTTTTGCTAAAATTTTACAACTTTCGAGGGTTCTTTTTGATGGCAAAGCTACACAATCAGATAATTCCAAACTTATTTATTATCGTTTCAAGTATTCAAAACGAATGTTTCAGTCATTTCCATGAAGAACCATGCCTGCTAATCATAACCTCAACCAACTGTGGTTGTTGTGTGTGTTTGGCGTGATATTCTTCAACTCCAATTTATCTTAAATGAAACAAATACTGTACAGCGTTTTACTTCATATAAAACATGCAGCTATCATTTGATAAACAAAACAAAAAAAAAACATTTTAATATATTTGTGGAAATGGTGACTTGTCAAATCCCAAATCATCGACTGTAGGATACTAGCTCAGGTGTTGACCTTGCCAAACCTTGTTGTTGAACCGTGATTCAAAATTACGAGGTGTCGTTCTTGGATTTTTTTCTTCGGGATTGAGCCGGATCGTCGCCAATAGCCCGTTGCAACAGTGTGATGTAAATTCAACTACTTACCTATCTATTTAAATCATCGATTTATTTCAAGAAACTGACAGATTTTTTTTTCAATAAAAATATGAAACTCTAACCTATAACTTTTCTGGTTCATCAAATGATAAAAAAATGTTTGCTCGACATGTAAAAGTTTAAGTTGATCAATCCAATAGTTTAATAGATTACATGCAAACCACTTACGAAGTAGGCTGTTCTGATAAATCATTACATCCCAGGCCTTCTATGGAAAGGGGTGTCTCAGTTATCATGGTACAGGGGTTCTACGGCTAGTCTACTGAGGTCTAGATTGCAGATGTAGAAGAGAGGCTGATGAATCCGAAATTTAACCACCTGCAAGTACTCCGTCTAATTAATTGGCTATTGTAATGTAAATTATCTGTTTCTTTAATATTATTTCCATTGATATGTGAACGAAATGGCTCACAATTCCGCCCCTGTAAATGAGTGATGAATATTTTTACTTTTACCTGGCATTGGAAAGAATTGTTTTTCATTGATATGTTGATTGATGATTTTAAATTTAACCTCTTTAATTGGCTATTGCAACATAAACTGTTTCTTTAATATTATTTTCATTAATGTGGGGATTGATAAATCCTAAATTTAACCACCTACAAGTACCCTGCCTATTTAATTCGATATTGAAACGTAAACTGTCTATTTTTCTTGTGTGTAAGGTGGGTGATGAATCCTAAATTTAACCACCTGCTAGTACTCCAATTTAATTGGTTATTGTATCGTAAATTATATGTGTTTCTCTATTATTTTCATTCATGTAAGGATTGACGAAGACATTTAAACACCTACAAGTATCCTGTCTATTTAATTGGCAATTGTGACAAACTATACGTTTCTTTATTGTTTTCATTGATTTTGGGGGTGATGAACTAAATTTAACCACCTGCAAGTACTATGTATTTTAATCGAAATTGTCTATTTAATCGAATATGGTAAAATAGACTGTGTTTCTTTAATATTATTTTCATTGATATAGTCGTTGATGAATCCTACATTTAATCACCTGCAAGTACCCTGTCTATTTAATCCTCTATTGAATCATAAAATGTCTATTTTTTGTGAAGAGGGGGGGGGGGGTGATGAATCGTAAACTTCATTACCTGCAAGTACCCTGTCTATTTAACTGGCTATGGTAATGTTGACTGTTTCTTTAATATTATTTCCATTGAAGTGGGGTTGGTGAATACAAAACTTAACCAACTGCAAGTATAGTTGCAACATTCAATAGTCTATTGCAGTGTAAATTGTCTGTTTCTAAGTTATATTATGTGTCCAATTTTCAATGATTATTGCCAGGTCGTGGACGAGGAGAATTCAGCAATCCTCAAGGAGTGTGTTGCACAAGAGATGGCCGAATAGTGATCGCAGACAGCAACAACCAGTGTGTCCAGGTCTTTGATTCCGCAACTGGGGAATTCCGTCTTAGATTCGGTGCCAGGGGCCGATCCCCTGGGCAGATGCAAAGACCCACAGGGGTGACGATTCTCTCGAATGGGAACTACGCTGTTGCAGACTACGAAAACAAATGGGTCAGCATCTATGATCCTTACGGGAAATATATATCGCGCATTGGAATAGGAAAACTACTGGGACCAAAGGGTGTCGCTGTCGACAGAAACGGCCACATCATCGTAGTGGACAATAAAGGTAAGTTTATGTTTAATTAAACGCATTTTTTTGTCTGCATTCAGGAAATAACTCTGATAGACTGCTGGCTTGTTGGTTTTAGGTTTCATGGAGCAAGTGCCATATTTGGCCAAGCTGCGCAAAACACAAGGCAGACAACGTCAAGTAAACGTTGTGCAAAAATAGGGATTGGAGAATAGGTATGAAAGTAGAAAAGGATCACTATCTCGGGAGTGCGTCCCCGTGTTTACTACAGACAGTAAACTTCATGGGAAAAAAAAAAACTAAATTACCTCGGGTCCGTAGCGCCCGTACACGCCTAAAGGAGATGTGCTCCTGAGAGCACAGCTAGCACGATACGTTTCACTGCAGTAGCATAGTCAACATTTTATGTCGTAGGTTTCCAAAGTTCAAGTTATTTGGTGCAAATAGGCCAAATATTGCTCTTGCGCCATAAAATCCTAAGACATGCCAATCAAAAGTTAAGAATGGAATTATTTTAGCTAAAGTAAAAATCTTGTGTTTTAAAAAGGCTTTTTATGTTATTTTTTGACATCAGACTGCGCGAACTTTTAAAGGATTACCATAAGCGCATAAAAAGTGATACATTTATGGTTGTTATGAGTACACACGAGTGACCGTACAGCGATTGTTCCACAAAATTTACAAAACAAGTTACATTAAATAGCCCAGTAAGCTAATATTAAAATCATGCTACCCACTAATCAAATATTAAAACTGTGTGATTTTATGTTATAAAAAAGGTATTTTTATGCTGTTTTTAGATAGCACGCAAGAACTTTAAAAGGATTACCTTAAGCGCATAAAAAGTGACACATTTATGGTTGATCTGAGTACACACGAATGACCGTACAACGATTGTTCCACATAATTTACAAAACAAATTACATTAAATAGCCTATTAAGCTAATTTTTAAATCGTGCTACCCACTGATCTAATATTAAAATCGAGTGATCTTAGGTTTTTAAAAAGGTCTTTTTTTTTTCATTTTTAGATAGTAGATATCTAACTTTAAAGGCTGCTTCTGAAGATGTTCACAGATGTAAAATAATGAATACTGCACCGCCATAACTTCTTTAAGTTATTTCAATAACGCCATCTATAGGAGAAAATCTGAATTATTTTTTTCTTACGCTAAAAAATTACGATTCTACGACATACCCTTTGGTGCAAACCGCATTATTTTCACCAATTGGTTGATTTTATGATTTTTCGAAAAATCTGCAAACTATGGGACACTTGGTTCAATTCAGGCTCTCTTCGACTACATGCTCAACACCGTAGGCATATCGTATGAATGTATGTTCTTTCTGGCCATGACCATCATAAGCTGAGACAAGTTGCCTGCTGTAATAGGGGGCCATGCATTCCCAATTCGACTCACGACTGCAGGCTGATTTCATTTATAAGAGTGTCTATATAAATGTCTTGTCTTTACGCTTTGTATATATACTGTAATTAATGTTTCTCTTCAGGCAATAATGTACTAGTTTTTCAAGAAAATGGGAAAATTCTTTACAAATTCGGCAGTCGTCCATCAGAACCAGGTCGCTTCACTGGTCCTCACTATGCTGCAATCAACAGTAGAAATCAAATTGTGGTGTCCGATTTCCATGGTCACTGCGTTAAGGTGAGTTCTTTGGTAATTCTAGCTATTACAAGTATTATCACTAGAGCCTGAATGTTGGCTCGCGCGATTCATGGGTTCCTTAGTTTGCTATTTGAAGCATCAATTTTCTTTATCTTACACCAGAACTCAGCTGTTTCGTCATCAGTCTGTCTAGTACTCCAATAGTATTGAAACTGAAATGAAATATGTAACTCTATCAAACACTATTAGTCATATTAGTCACATTAGTCACTATTAGTCACATCAATAAGATAAGTGCAACTATTGCAGTAGGTTTCTGTTAGCACCAAAGCTAAGCGGCGGTCAGTGATCCTGTGTGTGTTATTTGGTAACCTTTTTATGTGCCCACTACTTCCTCTTGCACTACTTTCGTCTGCTGGGAGGAAACGAGCCTTCCTGAACTGAAAGGTCCACAGGACTGGAAAAGACGGTCTTCCCAACCGATCAGATTGATCATCTTATTGGTCCGTGCGACATAGTAGTAGACTGTCGATTTCACCATTTACGTGACCTTTTGACTACTTTCGTCTGCTGGGATGAACATTCCTCATCCGATTGTTCCACAGAACGGAAGAAGACTCCAATCCATTTGATCCATCGTCTGATTGGTCCATTGATTGACTTTGGCGATTTAACCACTCTTGTGACCACTTTATAGAAATGCGTATTCACACATCCACCCTGTGTCATAAGATGTTCTACAACTATACGAAACAAGATGCCGAAGTCAACCTAGTCAGTTTTTCACAGAGCAGTCACGTGACTACTTGTCAACATGTTGGTCACACTTTTTGAAGCTCCTCTCAATAGCAATGCTCAGTCGATTTACATTTCACGTCTATGATCTATGTAAACTCAATTATTAATTCCAAAAATAATGTTGAAAATGTTAGTCTTTTGTCTTAACTATCTTCATATTAAATACGTAAGTTTTGTTTTGGACAAGACGGCATCCCTCCTATTTGCCACAGGTCCCAAAAAGTCTGTCTTCGGCTCTTCTGGAGTTATTGTAAGTTGGGTATTTTATTCAAAATCTTTTAGTAATATTGCAGATAGCTACTGACTTATTCTTGAACAATTTATAATGATTTATCCTATCTCCTAACTACGATTGACTTCCTCTTAGTTTTTGATTCACTAAGCGCCACTTGTTGTCCTATGAAAGTCAATTACTGCTGATGACTGAGAGAACAAAACACATGAATTCAAGTCATGGTCGACAGAACTCTGTGACCTCTAAAAAAGGCGTTTCAAGTAGTCTTGAACTTAGCAGACACCGCCTAGCTGTCATCAAGCGGACAAATGTCTTTTCAAACCAAATTCTCATTTGTCTTCATTTCTTTTTTAGCTGTCAGAAGTTGTTGTTTAATTGTTAGAAAAGCTTACAGCTTGTCAAGAGAAGATAGTCATCCAGTAATGAGTCCTTTTAGTTACTATAACTTGAATTGTGATGTGAGCAAGAAATTGCTGGCCGCCAACGACCGCTTTGCTCCTTATTGCTCAAATTAGCATTTGTGTAGGGGAACAATACCTTTAAACCACGGATGTTAAAACCAAGGGGCACATAGCTTCACACTGACTTACGGGAGGGACACCTAAAAAACAATGAAGTTTGTCTATTATATATTATTTATTTTACCTATGTTATTGATACTTATACTATTTATATTTTATATTGTTACAAAAAAAGAAGATAATAAAAATATATACAGAATATAATTCGATGTGTGACATTGCATTGATTTAACAATTGTTTTAATATTTTGTTCGATTTTTGTAGTAGCCGAGCTCAAAATTATATTTAAATTTTCATCAGTCAAGTTGCTCAAATTTTTTGTTTTGTTAATCATGACTGAAAAAGTTTGTGGGTTTAACGTATATCTGTGAACAGAGACTTGGGTATTTTAATGAATTATTTAGCAACGAAGTTTTAACCTAAACTACTTGTTTAAGTTAAAATAACACAGGGTGAGGCGGGCCGCATGAGGCAAAAGGCCGCGATCTATGCATCCGTGCTTTAAACGCTCAAGTTTAAGTGAAAAGAGGTAGAAGTTTCAAAGTTCTGTAGCGAAAAATTATTATTTGAAGGTAAGATTATTTTCAAATTTGAAAACTTTATAGCATTAATGTTATTTTTAAAAAAATCACTTTAAAGCTTTTATATCGGTTTAACTCGGTTCTTCAACGCCTTTCTTGCGGAGAAAAGAAGAACTACCCGAATCTGGACTTTTTCTACCCACGTGACCATGCCGTCAGAATTGGAACCATGCCGAATTATTTTTTTCGCGGAGAACGCTCAGAAATTATTTTTTTTCGTTTCCGCTTTGATTTTGCGCGGAGGGGTGATTTTCCAGCAGGGTAGAAACGAAGTTTTAACTTAATTTATGCAGTTCTTTTTTCTATCTCCTAGAACGTTAAAGATAGAGAAAAATTTCAACGGATTTCAAATCTGCGGAAAATTTCACTTTGGATCGATACATAAAAATATGATTTTCTTGAAATAAATAATTTTTAAATTGAATATATCTTTAATATTTTCGCATGAGATTGTGACGTCACATGAAACAGATTGCATCTTCTGCCCTTCGCGTTACAAAAAAAAAAGAAACAGATTACATTTCATGTCTTATTCCATTTCAGGCAATGAGAGCAAAAAAAAAAAACATTTTGACTTTGATTGTTTCTTTTACGTAAAATCGGAATCGCGAAAGACAGATTGAAAATTTAAATGGATTTGAACATTTTACACCAGATTAATAACTTACATCACGGCGTTGCCCGTGGTGTTGATTTGCGACCACGGGCACGGGCAACGCCGGGTTAGCCACGAGGTTAAGGTATGCGAACAAGTTTAAAATGTCCTTTTTGACCAAAAGTTCCAAAAAAAGTTTTTGATCTAATTTTATAGTTATTGATTATTTATTTGAGTATTTATTTGACTTTCCAAAATATATTTTATTTTTTTCTCTAAGTTAATTAGCTGCAGAGATATTAAGACTTTAATCAAGGTAGGAAATTCGTAAGTAGGTTTGGAAAACACCGGAAATGGACATTATAAGATCAAAACCCATCGAAATTTAAATCTAAAACACTTTTTTTAAATACAATTTTAGAAAGGTTTCTCAAATGTTTAAATGGTTTCTCTTTTAGAAATATTGTGAATATTTTTAAAGAGATGTGAAGAGCAAAATTGTTTACACAAACAGTAAAAGCAAGAGAGAGCAAATGATACACTTCAAACTATTTTTACTCAAAATTAATTTTTATGCAGTATTTCCTCACTTTAAATGTTCTAACACAAAAAGTTATTGATGGATACTCGTAAAACTTTGAGAACTTGTTCTTTATAATGTTGTCTTTACTTAATTATCCTTTTGATTCTAGAAATTTAATTCCCTTCAAAATGTATGTCGAAATGTGCATTCCCTAGAAAAATGTATGTAGTTTATTTTGGTAGCGTCATTTTTCAAATTGGTAGAATAGATTTTCACATTTGTAGTAGCACACTGATGTAGCACATTTTAAGTTTTTGACAAATTTCTTTAAAATTTCACACATAATCATCATATTTACAAAATTATTAATATATATTTTAAATATGTATAGCCTAATGCTATTGTTTAATAACACTAAACATAAAAATATCATTAAAATATTTATATACCACATTTAAAAAAAAGGGTGAACCTGTCCGGATACCTTAAAATGTATCGACAATCTTGGTCATTGTTACCATATTGAGAAGAATAGGCTACAGGTCAATAGTATCCCACCCATTTGGCGTCAAATTTACATGACTTCCAAGGCTGCCAAAGGCATCTTTTGCTTCTTTTTTTCAACTTTGGTGACTAGAGGTATCTTTTTAAGCAAAATCGTTACAAAAGTTACTAATTTGACAATTTTGATGAATTTTCGAAAACTGTGGCGATTTTTAATAAAATTTACCACAGGTCAACGAAAATTAAGTCCTCCCTTTTTTTTAACTAATAGCCGATGGAAGCATATTTTTCGGGTTTTTCTATAGTGAAAATTTTTCAAGAGATACCAATTTCGATGTTTTGTCGCCAAGCCGGGGCAACAATCATCAAAGAAAAGCACCTGAATCTGTGGTTATTAGGCAGTCAAACAGAAAAATTTAAAAAAAAGAAAATATTTATTTTTTTAATTCTAAAGCTTAAATTTCTTGTCTGAGATCTTTGTTTCAAGCTAAAAAAGCACTTTTAAGTTTTAGCCGATTCATTTTTGTAACTGTGTAACTAAAATTGCTACTAAATAGGGTTTAAAATGAGATTTTTTTGCTATTTTCAAAATAAATTCAACAAATAGTTATTTCTCAAGTGCTTTGACTACGGCAGCCCTGTTATGAGCATTGTTTACCAGTTATTATGTATCCTTAACATTGATTGAACTGCTATGCTTCTAAAATAGTTTATTTAGTAGAATTATTGAAAACATCTCGTAAAATACAGTGCAATTAGGCTTCTTTAATCAAAATAAACCACATTTCTCCAGATTTTTGACGCAGAAGGAGGATTCGTCTCGTCATTCGGATCGAATGGTGAAGGCAATGGTCAGTTCAACGCTCCTACAGGTGTAGCCATTGACAACCAAGACAACATAATTGTAGCTGACTGGGGAAATTGTCGAATACAAGTGAGTAAGCACAAGTATTTTCGTCACTAAAACGTTTTTTTTTTTTTCATACAAAGTGCTCCCAAAATTCCTCTTATAATAGCCGACCAACCGGTATAGTGGTTAAGATGTTAACCTCTAGATTGGAAGGTTCCTGGTTCGAATCCGTGTCCGGGCATGGATGTTTGTAAGCGTATGGTGTAGAGGCGGCTGATGCACCTTAAATCTGTCGTGGCCGAAAGTCCTCACGTTGGGTTGGCGTGGAAGTTTGGAGAGTGGGGTGCCAGCTCAGGTGTTGCTTCGTCATCTGACCGTGGTTCAAAATTACGAGGTGTTGTCCTCGGATCTTTCCCTTAAGGGACTGATCCCGGACCGTCGTCAATAGCCCGTTGTGTTGCTCTAGTACGACGTTAACTAAAATTACCATTACCATCCTCTTATAATACCTTTATTTCCTCAACCATTTGTTAGTCACGGGTACGTTACAATGTTTCAAGTACATTAATAATACAGGGTGATTCGGAACACACGGGGCAAACTTCAAGGAGTTCACACACTAATAGGATCATTTTTTGTATAGCAATGCATGGGCACAAGTGATGCGTTTAGGCGCAAACACTAGAATTACGCAGCAAATGAAACAAATGTTTAATTTGCATCATTATTTTACTATTACACCTTTACAATGATTTTGTACACTTACTGCTCAAAGGTGCGACCATCAATATCGATGCATGGATTGACTGACTTTTTCGCCGCTTTAGTGCAATGTTTGATTTAGCGTGTTTCAACAAGTTCCTTGGCTGTAACCCTGTAGTTGAAAGGTGGTTTTCGCATACTATGTGAACTTCGCCCTTTTACGAATCAGAGGCAGACATGCATCTAATGTATGGGGCTGCCAATAGTAACGGCATTACGATTTAAGTTACTATAAACGGTAATTATTCAAGGTAATATCTGAGTACCGCTCGCCCGTTACCATTGGCAGCCTTATACGTTAGATGTCTTCTCTGAATTCGTAAATGGTCCATCACGTGCGAAACCCGCCTTTCAACTGTCGGGTTCCAGCGCAAAGGGATTACTAGCGCGTCTTTCTAGGAATGGCTCTTCGTTACGTGGACGATTCTATTCAGGACCGTAGGTTGATCGGTAGATATTAACTCGTGATAAGTGAATCGATTCTTTCGTAACTTGTTTTGATCCACAGTGAGCTATGATTGATTATTTACTTGTTAAAATATTACCAGTACCGGACTGAGGGAAACCTCAATAGTTTTTGTGCATCTCCCGTCTTAGCTCTGTTGGCTATTCTTGTACTGCTGTCACCACGCAACACTTACATTTTTTCTACAAGTTTGTATTTCGACGATTTTTAACTGTATCTTCAAATATTTCCCATTTCAGATTCATTTTCCTCTTTTAGAAGTAAAAATCTCTCATCTACAATTGATTGAGTCCATGTATATCTGCATGTATTAGTTCACTAACTGTTAAGGCTCTACTTTCTACGAGTTTAATATCCACCGACCTACCTACGTTCCAAAATAGAATCGTCCACGCAACGAAGAGCCATTCCTAGAAAGACGCGCTAGTCAAAGGGATTATGTTCACGCCAAACCAAACCGTGCACTCTAGCGGCGATAAACTCCGTCAATCCATGTATCGGCGCTGCCAAGCTTGCATTATTGTTGGTGGTCGTACCTTTGAGCAGAAATAAAAAAGAGCCATTTGAAACGAACAATTGTGAAATATGGATGGAATTTACACTTACATTTTTTTTCATATATTGTGTAATTCTTGTGTTTTCCGTTTAAACGCATCATTTGAATCCATACATTGCAAAACAAAGTAAATTCTTTTAATGTGCTCTAACGCCCCTTGAAGTTGGTACCATGAGCTCCGAATCACCCAAATTCTTAGTTGGAGCGCTTCAGATATAGGGGTAGGTTCCGAGGTTGTTGGTTGGTTTGGGTTTTATGAGGAAGCCCCCGAGGAATTGGCAGAGGTCTCGACGAATTCGTACGATAATCGTTTTTCACGGGGTGTGAAAACCAAACTTTGGACTTTGCTCGCCGAAAGTAGTCTGACAAAATTTCCTCACATGTGTTCATATGAGACAGACCAGACAGTGGGCGACCTTCAGATCAAGCTTACATGGACCCCACTTGGTGTACTTCAAATCGGGGGACGGATATAGCCTTATCTCTATTTATTCGTTCCAACACTGGCTAGAGAATTAAGCTTCCTGGGTTGAGGTGAAACTTCTATATAGGCCTATATGCATTATTTAAGTGGTGACTCTCAAAGCAGTTGACTAACGTGAGCCTACACGCCTTGCCGCGATTCCGATGCCTGAACTATTTTTCTAACCCCAGGGGGAGGATTAGAAATTGTTTGCCACATAAATTTTACCAAAGCGGCTTATCACTCGGAGGCACTATGGGTGATGCTCAATGTCACTAAGTTGATTAATTCAAAGCCTTCTCGAAGGTGACGTAAGCCTGCAGTGAAGAGAATCACCTACTTTACCACGTACACAAGTGTCTGACTTCGGTATCCCATACGGAAGAAGTGTTCCGGGAACTTTCCGTGGTTGGTGAGTAGCTGGTTTGCAAAGAGTTCGTATAAATGCCTTTTGAGATCTGATGCTGGAATGAATTGTCGCGTCAAACGCTTTTCTAAGATATTGCCCATTTTACTCCCACATCAAGCTAGGTCGTTGCGGACTCGCGTAATAAGCCTTCTTCATTCTTGAGTGCACGACCTTAACGACATATCGTATAACAATGCTTTAGCGTCCATGGAAGCCTCAAAGTCCGCAATCCCATAATAAAAAATTGAAATTTGGTGAAAAAAAATAAAAATCTGATGCAAAAGCGACAATTGTTTATCGTAAATCTGAGTGAGATGTCAGTTTCTTTTTTAACGTCTTTGATTTTTACTTCGAAAATCCAACCACGGACTGCTGATAGATACTCCATATTTTCATCCACAGAGGATTTCTTACTAAGATTGGTTCTTGGTATCTATCTTGCTCAATCTGTACGTTCAGTGCAGACTCTTCTCTACTACCCCGTGCTTCCTACTGAGGCTAGCATCCACTTCAGATAATATACGCAGTGGGTCCTTGCGCGTGGTCTATCGTTCCCTGCCTTACTCCCGTCTTTGTAAAATATAGCCATGAACTCTGAGACAGCGCTTGGATCGTCTAGAGTTGTCAGGATGGAGTTCGAGTGCGACTTTTGGGCTCCTTTTTAACTTAGTGTTAATAATGACTCGTATTCTGTGTTGTCTTTGAAGATAGAATCAAAATCTACTCTAGTTTTTTTATGAGGGTCTAAAGATAAACATAAGATTTTTTGCTTTGGATCCAATCTTATAATCCCGAGCTTGGATCATCCCCGAAAGTGCCAGAATTGAGCTCAATTGGCCCAAGACCACCATGAACGTGAAAGGTTGGTTCAAGTTAAATCTGTCGTGGCCTCCTCACGTTGAAGTGGATTGAAAGTTTGGAGAATGGAATGCCAATTGAAAGGTTGAGCCCGTCATCTGACTGTGACTCAAAAATTGCGAGGTTTGCCATCATATCTTCTTTCCCTTTCGGATTAATCCCGGACCGTCACTTATAACCCGTTGTGTTGCTCTCCTTTCGACGCTAATTGAACTACCTACCTACCCTTTCATAAGCAAGATGGCAAAAATTTCACTCCAGTATAACATACCAAATTTCGTCACTTCCGGAATCAAACAAGTGCCGCAGTAGGCCAGTTGGAAGAGCAACGGATCAGCATGAGAGAGAGCTCCAGACAAAGACCATCGTGTACACGAGACCTGGTGCACGTTAGATCTGTCTTGGCATCAAACGTCCTCACGTTGGCGTAGTGTAGAAGTTTGAAGAGTAGGGTGCCTACTCAGGTGTTGTGCTCGTCATCTGACCTTGATTCAAAATGACGAGGCGTCGTCCTTGGATCTTTCCTTCGGGATTGATCCCGGACCGTCGCCAATAGCTAGTTCTGTTGCTCCAATGCTAACTACCTACCTAAGACTGACTTATTGAATTTTTATTGAAATACTTCTTTCATTTTACTAAACCTGATGTTTTTATCCTTTTAGGTTTTCGACATGAATGGTTCATTCTTGTCGTTCATCAACACCTTCGGCGACCCGCTTTATGGTCCACAAGGTCTTGCACTGACGACAGACGGTCACGTGGTTGTATCCGACTCTGGAAACCATTGCTTTAAAATGTACAAATATCTCCAATAACGACGTCCACTGCTACGGAAGTTTATCTACATGTATAAACTTATCCCTTTTTACATTCACCCATTGTTTTAACAACGTTGGTTTCTTTTCTCAAATGAATTATGCTTCAATAAAGACTGTACGACAACTTATACTTGTCTAAACGTGTATTTATTACTTAGATATAACTCAGAACTACCATTGGTGAGGGTTTTTTTTTTACTTTTTTCAAACTTGGCGACTAAGAATATCTTTTAAGCTTTATATCGTCTCAAAACCTTGTCAACTTTTCAAAAGTTTTGACGGCTGTTTTAGAAAATTCGCCAAGGATCAACGGAAATTGAGGTATTTTTTAAATTACACTCATGTCCATAAATTAAGGATAATGCCAGCTCCGGCAAATAAAGGTTTCGAAACAAAACAAAAGTGACTTATTCATAAAAACCATTTATTAAACAAAAGATAAGGAACAAAAAAGATTTTGTATGTATGATACTATTCATAAAAACAACGATTTTTGCTCACTGGAGCAATTACAAAAAATATTGAGCTTACAAAAACTTAACATGACATGGTTGGTATGATGGTTAATACATTGTATGTCTCCCAGACGATGAAATACAGTCCGTACAACGTTAGGCATGCTGAGGATCAAATTATCGAGCTGATCTTGGGGAAGATCACTCCACTCAGCAAGCAATGCTCTCCGAAGTTCCGGTACACATCTCGGTGGTGGTTGACGGGCTGCAACTCGTCGGCCAAGTACGTCCCTCATATGCTCTATCGGATTCAAGGTGAGAATGCTGGCCATTCCATACGGCATACGTTTACAAAGTTTGCACTGTGAGGACTGGCGTTGTCATCCATAAACACAAATTCTGCGCCCATGGCACCCCTAAACAAACGTACATGTTGTTCCAGAATGATGTCCCGATAAATTTGGCCTCTCATGGTTCCGATTTGAACATGTAGATCTGTTCTGGAGCCCAGTATAATTCCGCCCCAAACGAGCAATCCTGCACCACCGTAACGGTATCGTTCAATGATGTTGTTTTGGTGGTAGCGGGTACCTGGCGTTCTCCATATGAACGTCGGCCGTGAATCATTATAACTAGCAAGCTAAACCTGGACTTGTCGGAAAACATCACACAAGTGCACTGTGACGATGTCCACATTGCTTGTTCTCTACTCCAGGCTAACTGTGAGTACACACCCGACAGGCCTGCGAGCATACATGTCCCAAACGTCCGTAAACGGTTTGTCTTGAAACTGTCGTACCCGTGGCTGACGAATAGCTGACGAGAAAGGTCGGATGCTGTGCTCCGTCTGCTTCTTTTTGCAGTTACTGCCAAATACCGGTCGTCATTCGGCGTTGTAACTCTGGGGCGACCTGTACTGCAACGGCTACTGACATTTCCATCATTTTGGAATCGTTACCAAAGCCTAGAGATGACACTTTGGGCGATTCCAAGTTCCACTGAAACTTCCGTCTGAGTACGTCCACATTCCAGGCGGCCGATAATTCTACCACGTAAAAAATCATCGACATGCGTCCTCTGTGCCATAACTATTCGGTTGTGGCACTGAGTGGCTTACAGAACGCTTGTGAACAATTTTACTTCTTTGCTACCATTCCTTATATACACCTCTCTTACACTCGTCATTGTGACATACTATCGGCGTCATCTGATGGCTCCTGTAATTTGGATATTATTCTTGAAGATGTGTGCGATAATTCTACAGGTGAAATTTTTACTTTAGAGTTCGATTTCCGTGATTTTGAATTATCCTTAATTTATGGACATGAGTGTAATAGGGGACGGAAAAAACTAGAGAATTTCCGAAGATCGTCAATATTGATGTTTTGGCGGCAAGGAGCGGCAAAAAGGAAAGAAATTCATCGTAATCTGAGGTTGCTAGATTGTCATGAAACCCTTAAGAAAATAATTAGTTTTTTAATTTAAAAACTTGAATTTCTTGGCGAAATTGCCATGGATCTGCATTTCTCGCGTCTGTTTCATACTTAATTAACATATTTTGTGCTTTAGCAGATTCATTGTGTCTGAGCAACTAATGCTGCTACTAAATAGGATTTAAGAGGAGACTTTCTCATGGTTCCCACACCTTAATCCAAAAAAATTTCAAGGATTTTTAATAGGATAAGTGGGCTACTTGCACACATTTCGATTTCGGTCGTGTGATAAAATATCGCACGATAAATTCTATTGGGGGCACGAAGAAGAGTATGCGAGCTTGCACACAGTTCGATCTACACGACACAATCTCCATTTTGTTTCGTCCACTGCCTACAACGGACGGCTGTCATGGTTTATTTGTTTGAGAAACAAAACAAATCAAAAGTTTTGACTGGTGAAAGGGCTTTTTTATTATCTAGTCTAAGTTTCTATCTTTGCGATCGTTAAAGATAGTAAAAATTTCAACGGAATTGAAATCTGCAGAAAATTTTACAACAAAAAGATATCTTAAATGTGATCTTCTTAAAAAAAATTTTGAATTGTAACTTAACAAGAATTTGGCTTTATTTCTTTGAATGCATGCCAGGTGTCCAATTATGTCCTTACTACAAAAACATCGGTTTCCTAAGAAAGCGGTGCTATTATATAGCGGCCGTGATACGTCATGATGTGGCGGGCATAACAAGGCGGCCGTCTTAACAGAGACCAGAAGTGTCAACTTGGATAGAATACTGTGGAAAATGAACGATGTAGACGTAGCATCACTTGTATATCACGTAGTGTCAAAGAGCGAAACACCGGTTTCATTCAGAATGACGCTCAAATGGCGCACCAGCTGTGGAGGAAACTAGTCTTGACATGTTCCAATGCAAGACGAAATTACACAATTATGTACTAGTTAAAAAAATCAAGGAATTTTCTCCAAGTTCCGTAACTTTCAAGGACTTTCAAAGGCCCCCAGTTGGAGAAAAAAATTCAAGGACCATGGGAACCCTGTTTCTAGCTACTATGTTTAAAAATGTATGTTACTATTTTACATGTGCTTTGGCTGTGACAGCCTTGTATAGTGCAAATGTATATATCAGGTGTGGCCACAGCGCAGCTTTCTCAAACGAGTGTTGCGACTCTTACGCAAAATAAAATGTATGAAATATGGTAAGCTAAATTATTCCACGTATTATTTAGAGTGGCTTAAATAAACGATCAAATTTACAGAGCAATAATAGGGTGGCAACAAAATCCTCGAAAAAAAGTTCCCTGATTTCCATGATAGTGTGACAAATATTTCCCTGATTTTTCAAATCCCTTAAAAAATGTCAGGATCCGCAATTGGTATCGATATACAGTACCCACACGACAATATTTTTAAATATATAGTGTCAGATGAGGTAAAAGAATCATTCTCCACAAATATTTTGTTTTTTTTTTCTTATCAGATATTTTAATTGTTATTGTAAGGGTTGGAACCCTTAATGGAACTCTAACAATAGCAATTGAAAAAACTGGGAAAAAATATTTTCATTACGAACTTTTTACACCTCTCTCTCTCTCTCTGTCCCTACATTATCCAAATATACATCAAAATCAAATGCAAATATACATAAAAAAATTGGTACAGCTTCAGTCTACGTTTAAAGCGGTGGTAACGAACTTGGCGCTTTTTTTTGGTGCACTTCTAGTAACAAGTTAGGGCAGGTTAAGGCAACCCATCTGCATTACGATTATTATGGTTTCCATGGCAATCTCGGCAAGCGAAAAGTTTAACCTTTAGGCCCGGTGTGCTCATCCGGCTTTTCAACGTACGGCACCGCTGCAGTAAAGCAAGTGCGGTCTGAGATACATTAGATCCAATGGAGCAGTGCACACATGCCTCCGGAGCCACTGCGGCAATGTACGTCCACCTTGCGTGCAATTTGTACCACAGTTCCCCACGGCGCAGAAGCTCGCCGCACACGCTTCTCCGGTCTGAAGTAACTAATAAATGGTTGATCCAGTAACGTCTATGTTGCTACAAAATATACTTTTTTAACACTAAGTTAGCGAAATAAATACGTTTTCTTCGATAGAATATTTATCGCAAATGGCGCGAAATGTCTGAGTACTTGCGTCATTTCACGACTATGTGTGCATAGTTGGGCTTCGGTGTCGCACGTTGAAAAATCGGATGTGTGCACCGGGCTTTAGACTACGGCCGGTACAGCAGTTGTACCATGATCGCGCCAAGGAAGAATTTAGACAACGGTCAGTACATCAATTGTACCTGAAAAGTTATACGAATCACATCAAGAAATAATTCAGACTACGGCCGTTATAGCAGTAGTGCATTGAAAGTTATAAGAATCGCGTCAAGCAAGAATCGCGCTTGTTATATCGATAGTCGTAGTCAAAAGATTAAATTTTCATTTTCAATCTCTAATATTATAAGCGGAAGTGTTTGTCAATCTGTCTGTTTGTTTCCTACAAGCAAAGTCCTGACGAATCTATGGCACTTACATCACAGGTAGTCCAAATGTTTTGCAATTTTTGGGTCGCGGCGAATTTTAAAATTCAATCTAGAACATTTTAAAATGAATTTAATGAAATGCAATTATTATTGAATGCAACAGCATATATAGAAGATCACAGATTCTAAATTTATTTTTTTCGTTTCAGTTATAATTTTGCGAGGAGGAATGATTTTCCAGCAGACGATAAAAAAACAAATAAAACTTTTATCTGGAGTTATTAAGTTCTTTTTTCTATCTACTAGACCGTTAAAGATAGAGTAAACATTTCAACGGATTTGAAATTTGTGGAAAATTTCACATTATATCAAATGCATAAAGTATTTTTTTTAATAAATAAAATTTTTTAATTGAATACCTTCAAAATTTTCGCAAGAGATTGTGATGTTTAAAAAGAGTTTCAGTGAAAGAGGAAAAGAAAAAGAAAAAACATTTTGGCTGACACTATTTAGTTCTCTTTTGTAAAATCGGGATCGTAAAAGATGGATTGAAAAATTCAATGAAATTTGACACAGATAGATAGATACCTTATATATACTTTGATTTTCTTTTAATAAATCATTTTTCAACTAAATATTTATATTTTCACAAGAGATTGTGACGTCACGCCGAATTCCCGTTTGGTTTGCGAAGCAAACCAACACCATTCCCCATGATGGCTGTTATCCAATAGGCTACGAATTCTCATTTGGTTTATTTCTCAAACCGTATTCGTAGCAATCACCGGGGGTTAGCGAGCAGCTCCTAGTTAATAACCACCTGACCCCATGAAAAGATCTGTCACGGGCAACGCCGTGATGGCCACGCAGTAGCTAGTATTCTTTAAAGTTTTTTTTTTTTTAATTCGTTGAACTGTTGGCTGATTTCATTGTTTCATTTGAAATAATTCCTTCCTTGACAAATTTAGAAGTGCGGCAAAAAAGCGCTAAAGCCGTTATATCGCTATAAACGTAGACTGAAGCTTTACCAAAACATTCTACAAAAATGTAATTGCAAGCAAAAAATATTAATTTAATGCACAAAAAAAAACATCATTAGTTCACAAATTTAAAATTGTATACCACAAGTTGTATCGCTGTCCTCACGGCGACGAGACGCTCCAGTAGCGAAATCCACGGCGGTGGTTTTCGCTCGGTTCGAAAATTACGACGCCAGTGTTCTTTATTCGAATTACAATTTCAGTGAAAAAGATTTATTCGATTCTCAAAAGTACTTGTAATCGCGCATCTCTAAATAGGCCACAAACGATAATAGTTACAGTTTTCATAAAATTTTTTAAAATTCTCTGATTTTTTGTGAAATTTGGAAATTTTTCCTGAGAATTCCCTGATATTTCCAGAATTAAAAAGTTCCCTGAGAATTCCCGGTTCTGTTATCCCCCTGAATAAAACAAAAGTAATGCCGAAAATCAATATCTTGTGCAGCCGCCACGAGCAGCGATGAGAGCCTGTACACATCGTGGCATCGAATCATACAGATTCTGAATGTCATGCTGAGGAATGGCATTCCAGATGGCCTCTATCTCATGCCAAGGTTCAGCCGTACTCTGCGATCGAGTCGCCGATCGATGTAAACGCAGACATGCTCAATGGGCGACATATACGAACGGGCAGGCAATGGAAGCTGAACCTGTCGGGCCCTGAAGGCTTGTACACTCCGAGCAACATGTGGACGGGCTCTGGGAATTCGTTCCAGAAGGGTTGGACCTCGGAACATCCCTGATGTAGCGCCCGCTGTTCAGGGGGTCCCCACAATTAGGAGTAGGTGGGATCGTCCATGATATCCAATAGCACCACAGACCATAACGCCAGGCGTTCGTCCAATAAGACACTCCTTGAGAAGGCGTTCACCTCTGTACCGTCCGACGAGTACGCGTCCATCGTTATCAAGGCTACTAAAGGGAAAGGTAGGGTCCACCAGAGTGGTTTTGCAAGGGGAGAAAACGTGACGTCACTCGGCGGAATCGGCGGGTAGAGAGATACGGTTCTTACGCGTAAAACCTATGAACGACAAGCAGATTGTTTCGCTATTTGCTTTCATTGAAAGTCTTAAACAATGTTAATTAACATTGGGTATCTTGTATTGTCTATAAAGTTTTTTTTTCAGCATTTAACCTCTTGAAAATGCTTTTGTCATAAATTAAAAAGAAAATAAATAAGTTTTAAAAACAACTTACCCGATGAGGTGAAATATCGTCTAACATGGCGACAATTATCCTTTCATGTTGGTTTTTGCGATTTCTTAAAAAATTTTAACTTTTTTTTCACTTTTTCGTTTTTTAGAGGCAAAGTTCATATATTTAATTAGGAAAAATGTTCTTGTTCTTGCAAATAGTTTGAGAGCTGAGGAATTTTGCGCGGGAAATTTTTCCTGTAATATCTGTGTGAATTTATTTATCGCATCTTCACATTTATTTAAGTGCATAGGCCCATGAAATTGCACGAAACACTTCTTTAACCGTAGCAAACCAACACTCAGTTGGTAAAACTAAACCTCCTCGAGATAAAGCCCCGATCCATGTTTGATTATTTTCTTACTGAATATGTACATTATTATTTCCCAGGATTTCGCATGCGCCTTAAAAGCAATGTAGCCGGCATTAAATCTTAATGTTTCGTTTGAGCAGTCTTCTCTTATGTTTAAAGATGATGCAACTGTTGAAGTTCCAGGAATTTATGATGGTTTAATTCGGACATTATTTTCTAGTATTGAGTTTAATGACTGCATTGTACCTGTAAGTTGTGCGGACATTCTCACATTTTGTCTTTCTGTGTTTCTAACTTGAATATGCCCCTAAGATCATTTTGGGCACACTTTCTATTCGCCCGAATCGAATTCCAATAACTTTTTGAATCACTTTTTCAGAGGGTAGTTTAATACCGCTATCTAATGTATGGTTTTGTGATAACTTTAGAAGATGAGGGGGAAATCAGCAAAACCCTAGATGTTTCTTGTTTTATCCATTGGATTTGAAAATGAACTGTTTGTTGGTGTTATCGATAGTTCATTCCAAATACTGATGTTTTCCCCACCTAAATCTGACCCGACACCTAACATCTTAAATCCAATTTCTTCTAGTTTTTCTATTAATCTAAATAATATTAGTTTTGTCTTTTGCTGGTCAAAGTTATAATATATTGACTGCTTCCAATACTATATGAGACCTTTTGCCATGACAACTTGAACATTGCCGTAGGGCCCTAATATTTTATCTTTTGCTGAATCGTAGCAAACACGAGAGTCAATATTCATTTCGTCGAAACAGATAATTGTAAATTTTTCAGTTTCAGTCATGCTGTCGCCTTTAGTCTTCATGAAACTTAGAATTGGGGCTAAAACTCCTTCATAAAAGTCTAATCTTTTAAACCATCTTTTCAAAGTTGTAATGGATGGCAGCGGCATTTCCAAATGATTTCGAAGATGTAAGTCAGAAAAGAATCAAAGAATTGCAAGTTGAGAATCAAAAGCTAAAGAACTGCATCTTATAATTGGAAAAAAAACCTGGAAAAATTAAGCACTCAAATCTGTAAAGAGAAAAAGTTCTAGCTATTAAAAATAAATAATAGAGAAATTTAGAACGAAATTTTAAATATAAATTAAAAGGAGAAATAAAAAGAATAGTAGGAAAATTTTTCTCGGATTCACAACTTCAAGTTTTGATTGACGGCAAGCGCATTTAGAAATAGAGCAAAGAAGATGTTACCAATGTCATTGCTTTGAGAGCAATGTCTCATAAAACATATATATGTCATTGCTCTCAAACCAATGACATTGGAACATCTTCTTCGCTCTATTTCTAAATGTGCTTGCCGTCAATCAAAACTTGAAGTTGTGAATCCGAGAAAAACTTTCCTACTATTCTTTTTATTTCTCCTTTTAATTTATATTTAAAATTTCGTTCTAAATTTCTCTTAGGATTATTTATTTTTAATAGACAGAACCTTTTCTCTTTACAGATTTGAGTGCTTAATTTTTCCAGTTTTTTTTTTCCAATTGTTAGATGCAGTCCTTTAGCTTTTGATTCTCAACTTGCAATTCTTTGATTCTTTTCTGACTTACAACTTCAGTATCAAATTTTTCTTGAAGTTTCTCATCCGGAATTTCCTGATTATTCAATTGTTTCTGTTTTTTCGGAGATAGTTGAAGGATATTTTCTAGGGCTCGTTTGCTAATATTTCTGTTTTCTAATCTGTATGATGAAACGCTCCGTTTGAAATCAGCTTCAAAAGGAATATTTTAAGAAGGTATGGCAGTTTTACTCAATACCTTCCTGCTATGAAATCCAAAAAGTTAATTCCTCAGATCCCGTTCATAGTCGTTTTCCTTAAAATGAACAGAACGTATTCTCGAGTACTGAGGCTTGAAAGAATCTTTTCTTTTGCACTTTGTGATTCATACATTTTTGTAATACTCATCGGCGGGAAATCTATGAAACAGAACATCTGGTGTTTTCTTCTTGTAATTTTTGCAAGTTGCAACTTCACAGCTCGACATACTCGCTTTTAGAGACTTGTTATATAGAGCTCAAATAGATGAACTATCCTGTTTTCCGTTCAAATAGATGTAGAACTGTCAATGGCTCTTAAAACAAAGATACACAGAAAGGAAGTCAAAAATGTCTATTTACCTCGAAACATACATAACTCTGAATACCTGTGATCTACTTTTAAAACAGATGTATAACCAGGAAAGGTTCTTAAAACAGTGAAAAAACTGTAAGGGAACTTCCAGTACTCTGATAGCAATGATTTCCACTGTGACAAGGACGAGGAGGCACTTGCTCGCTGCAAACCTCATTCCACCACGTGACGTCATAAGCTCACCCCTCTTGTCGCGGAGCAGGGACAAAGGCTGACGGACCAACCTGTCCCCTTTACTAGCCTTGCATCGTTATAGTCCAGCTTGTAGCGGGACTCATCTGAGAAGACTATTTGTTACCAATCGGCACGCCACTGGCCGTGCTGGTGAGCCCATTGTAGCTGGAGGCGTCGGTGGTTCAGCGTCAAGGGAGGAGTTTGCTTTTTATACAAGGCTCCCGTGGAAGTTTAGAGTGTGTTTCTCGGCCCACACATGCATGATCGCGTTGTAATTCTAACCATTTGTATATCATAACCTGTTTTGCATTTTCTGCAAATTTCGTTTAATTTGCACGATTCCTTCATCGTATTGCAATTTTCACAAACAGTAGTATAGATACGGAGTGACAGTAGCCTCATTGCCTAAGGTCTCGTTCTAGTTTCGCTTCTGGCATTACGAATAACCAAACATGCATGGTAACTAACCTCCACACAAAAACTGCTCTCAACAGTCAGAATTAGATAGAGAAAAAGGTTTGACGGTCCAAATGCAATTATATATGCATTGGCATTTTGTCATACTGCACGAAAATACATAGCTAAGTTAGGGTCAAGTCTATTTATTTTGGTTTTCATTAAAGCATACACATTTGCCCTGAAACTATCGCCTAATTTTTAAATAAGATGACAGATAAGAAATGTAGACAATAAAATGTCAAATAAATGTTTTAAGTTAGAACTTGGACAAAAACGTTAGTCGTCGATCTGGCACCTCTCTTCAAACTACCACACCACGCCAACTTGAGGACATTTGGGGCTACTACAGATTTATCGTGCACCAGCCCCCCCCCCCCCCTCCCATGCACACGACGGTCTTTGATTGAACCTAGTTTCGAACTCGCAGCCATTCGGTTGTTAATCAAAAAATATTTTAAATACTATATTTGAATGCAATTAAACCAAGGGGTTCACACGCTTTATTCCACTTTACAACCTGCAATATTCCATACATGACCTTTCAGACCAATCTCTACAAAGAACTCTTTTCTAAGGAAAGTTCAGACAGAATCATTCCAAAGGATTATATTTGAAGGAAAAGAGCAAACACTCATTTTCAAGGGATTCTACTCCTTAGCTAGGATCCATAGGGAATTATGGACCCAATGGATTATTTTCTAATTGCAGGAGCAATAGAATCTTTTTAAATAAAAAATGGTCAATACAGAATCTCTACAAAACAAAGGATTCTATACAAAAACACCAACAGAATTATACAAAGAATGCTATTCTAAGGAGCAATAAAATCTTTCCAAAGGATTCTATTCAAAGAAAAAGGACCAGTAGTAAATTTTCAAAATATTCTTTTCTAATTAAAAGACCAATACAATCTGTCCAAAGAATTATATTCTAAAGAAAGGATCAATATACTTTCAAATGTTGAAGTAATCCATGAACTCTATCAATCAATAAGTATGTTTATTTGGTCCTCAAATGTGTTGTGGGGTAAAACTATTGCACTACTCGAAAATCGCTAGACGTTCAGAGAATTAATGGGCACTCTATAATTACTTATGGTAAAAAGAGAGCAGGCGAATGGATTAGTAATGACATTTAAAGTTCTGAAACAGAAAACAAACTTAAATTCTGAAATAAAATAAACTAAAATTATACTTTATTACAATGTATTAAAATCAAAAGACTCTTTATAATTCTCTCAATATATCTCGTTCTCTGTAATATTCAAAATTGTAATATAGAGGACGTCAAAATATATGCATTAATCTTACTGTGAACAATGTTTGGTTTCATACCTGATAATTTCAATATTAAGTCATTTTCGACTTCACAACTTCAAGTCTATTTCAAATCATTAAATACCTGAATGTCCTTACTGTTTAGAATTCCAAAATTTAGATTTTAAAAGAGAATAGGAGAAAATTAAATATTTTATATTTCATAGATGCTTTCTATTTCAGCAAGTGAAATTATGCATGTTTTTAACGAATCCACTAAAACCTTATAAAGGACCTTGGGGTTCACTGCCACATACGGAACAACTATTTCACTTATGTCAGCAAATAGGAATACACTGATAAAATTTTGAAGATGCCAAATAGCTTATTTACGTCTAATTATTTGTCAAGAACGTTGACCTTTGAAATCGATTAATTCTTCCTCATTCTCCTTATATGTCCCTCTACACTTTCTTGTGGGAGAAAAGTCTTACTATTATTCCATAGCAGAAACTCTGATATACCTGAGCATATTTAGACATATTACTAGTGTATATTCTTCATTGATTCAAATGTACCTTGTGGGGACTTATTATGAGTCAAGGTTGTCTATTTTTCAGCTATAATCGTAGTAAAATCGAATAAAAATATAGAAATTACTATAAAAAATTAAAAGATAAATTATGAAGTAACTGCTTAACTATGAGGTCAAGAACTTGGAACAAAATTCTGCACTGATTTCCCCTTATATTTCAAACTGCATGAAGGAACAGGAAAAGAATACAGATTTTTACTAAGAATGGTAAAATATTACAATTGATTTAGATGTCATTCAATAAGTATCAGTTTCAAAACTGTTTAATTTGAAACATTACCAATAAACCACATAAGCAAAGGTACAACCAATTCAAAATTTTATTGACATTCTTGTTTAAATCACATAGGAAAGGCTGTCAATATAAGTTACAATCACGCTACCAGTTAAGTGAAAGAATTGATTGATTGATTCTTAAAAACCTGATGGACCAAAATCTAAATTGAAAGAAATCAACATGCAATACATGAAAATGGTTAACACAGTTTTGAATGTTCCTTGCATTCCAAAGTTTTAGACAGTAGAATTGAATTATCTGGTAAAACAAATTAGGTGCTTGATTTTTATGAGCAACAAAATGAAGTATTGACTACATAATCAAAACTAGTCAGAATAAAAGTAGAAAAGTCAGTATAAAACTCAAAAGTCAGAATAAAAGTGCAAGTCCATCAAGTTCAGTATCAATCAATGAACTAGACTGCCCAAATTTCCGGAAAAGGTAAAGTTACATATTATAATACAGAATTGGCCATTTTAATGAACAAAAGTGGGTATTTATCATGTACTTCCAAGATTATAAAAATATGGCAGTCAATAAAATGCTTATTTGAAGGAAGTAAATTATGTATTATTTTGGATGAGGCACTTTGGGACACTTATGTGCGACACCTTGGATCATATCAGTATTTGATTTTACATCTTCAGTTACAAAGCATCAACTAATTCAGTGACTGGCAATTATAAAAGCAAACCCGTAAAAATAAATATGCTGTACATGTTACATCCTTATATTTGAGATGTACGAAGTGGTAACTGCAGTTGCAATACAGTAGAATATCATTTCTCTGAAAATTAATCTTTGTATAAATAAGTCAGACAATATCTTCGCTTGAGAGAACGACTAACCCGAATTTGCAGATTGCTTGGAAAATCAAAACCATCCAATTTCATTAAAAAACCAAAGACAATATTATCAATTTATTTAAAAAATTATTTCTAATGAAATTTGCTCATCAAGAAACAGCTAAAATTGTTTTCCATCAGAGCATTAATACGTAGTTAGATATTCCACTAATTGCACACAGCAACTCGACAGATGACAAGTTGGGAAAAAGAATTTCCAAACCTAACATAATTATTTGCTTATTTTTAATCATTGTAAAACTGTAGCTTTGATTGCAATTGAAGCATCAGCTATGCTACTATTATGACAATTTAGCTGGTTTTAGTTCATTTTTAATGAGTCCCCTTTGATAAATAATTAGCCTTAAGTCAGAATCCACAAAATTGAGTTTGCAATAGTCAAATAGTTGAGAACTATTATGTAATAGAGAATATTGAATCAAATTAGATAGAACAGTAAAATTGAATACTGTATGAATGTATGCTATACCAATCTAAAGTCTGGACGTTACCTTTTATTGAAAATATCATTTAAAATGGTCTTAACTGATCGAAACACATTTAATGAAATTCAAAGGACAAAAATATCAGTAAAAATGCATTTTCAGAGAATTCCAATGCTTCTCAAGCTTTCATGGAGTACAATCATTTTAAAAATAACTTTCAAACCAGAAATTCTACATTGAAGTAAAAACACGCTATAACACATGCAATGGCATATTTAAGGCACATCAGTCAAAATTAATAGTATTACAAAGAAACATAGACCAAAAATAGTCAATGCAATTCAATGACCAAATATACCTTAAATTAACATTCTAACTATTAAAATATCAAATCTGTTCATTTTAAGTAATATTATGCAACCTATGCAAGTGGAAAAGCTTGGTAAGTTTTTCAGTATTTACCCAACAGAAATATCTTGTTACCCTTCATTTGAGTGTTGAACATGTAATACAATATATATAGAATGCAAATTACAATTTTCTCATTAGAAATCAGCAAATAGTATGCACTATATTCTACATATAAACAAAAGAAATTTCTTATTTTACACTTCTTAAGCGTACAAACTAATGCAGAAACTTAATAACATTGACATTTTTGTGTTTGTAATTTATTTTACAGAAATATTTCATCCCTAAAAAATTTAAACCAGTGGACGAATCAAAATCTGCAAATGGGCACTCAATCAATTATACTCAGACTAGAATATTTTACTCAAGATAAAAAAATTAACACATTTTAAATTTCTTAGCATACATACATGCTAAAGACATGGTTTGATGAAATCTTGGATTTATGGTAGCAAAAACGTTTTTGTATTTCAACAAACTTCTTAATGACTCAGGCATGTTAGTACTCATTTCAAAAACATAAGTCCTTCTAAAGTAATTCTCAGTGGATTAAACTTAAAGCTTTCAAGGAAAATTTTTTAATTCAAAATCACAATTCATTGAGCCAATTATAATGAGACTAGAAATCATCTAAATCAATTTTCAGTCTTACCAAATAGAACATAAGACATCGAATGTCTGCTATAGTTAAAATATTGACGACTTCATTATTGGTCTTGTGATGACAGATATTGTACTATTCACATTTCTTGATTTTTGGAAAATTCAAACATTTTCCAACATACTTAGAAACTTTCAATGTACTGCATTATTTCAGAAACTGCACTATTGTGCATTTGTAGAACTCTCATAACAGATTATCCAGCATTATTCTTATTGAATAAAAATTTTTAAAGTTAGAGATGATATTGTATGTCATTAAATTTTATGCAATCTGACAATCATTTACTCAAGACTAGATATATTAACTAGATAAGACTACAGGAACCAATCTTAATATTCAGATTCTAACTTAAAACATGAAAACTAGGAATTTTGTCTGATTTTCTTTCAAGTCATAATACAAACATAGCTTTAGTAGAATTTTATTGCAGATGAGTGAAATGTAATAATCTGATTTACATTTGAAATGTCTCAAAGAATATAAAATTATCTGTATGCTATAATGGAAGCATTACAAGGTGCAAACAGCCTCAAAATGAAAAATAAAACTATATACTAAGACAAGTGGTTTTGTATCATAATTCATAGAACTATCACACCACAAATTAGACTGCCAGCAATTGGTATTAATACCAAATTTCAGGAATTAAGAAATGGGAAAAGACGATTCCTGATATGGATGGATATATTTAAAAATTTTAGATAAGATTCAAATAAATGTTTAGTAGAAATACTTACATTTAAGAATTTAAAGTAGTAATTTAAGCAAAAAGCACAACTTTTACAGTACAGAACCATGCTCTCCAAAGAACACCATTTTAACATTGATACTATAAATGCTTTAAAATTATTTTAAGTACAGTACAACATAATACATCAATAACACACAACTCAAACTTTTGTATAAATTTCAAAGAAACAATTTAAATATTTTAAAATAAAAGCTACAAACCACATGTGAATTACGTACTTTTTAGGAAATGTTTTATAATACTTAACTTTTTAAATGTCTGAACAAAAAACAATACTTCAATGTATCTTTATTATTTCTAAATGTTTGGCATTTGGACATTGGCACTAATGTTCTTGAAATTTTGAAAAGGTCAGTTTCCAACCAAAACAATAAATCACCATTTTATACACTAAACAAGTACTTTTTCTCACTACTGTTAAAACATTAAAACGCAACCAGTAAAACTAAAGTAAAGGAACTTGTATGAAAAAATATTAGAATACAGAAAACTAAAGATTAAGTAACTTTAATAACAAATCTAAAACAAAATATATAGATATACACTATAAGATTCTATAAAGTTTAACACTTGTCACTTATATTATAGAATGCTTTCTTGTGCTTAGCAGTATTACCGCCTGTTGGAGTGTTAAGGATTAAGTCTGTTTTATAGTAAGTCATTTACCAGAAAATAAAACATTGTTATTTTACATTTTGTATTCCATGACAGTGATTGTGGTTTCTGCTAAATGTTTTCAATTTTAAAATGTGAGCAATAAATGTTGAAATCTTTTTTTGGACAACTTAAATGTCATGAATATGTAACTTTATACAGGTATGTAATTAAAAAGCATATGTAAGTATTGCTGACTACATTTCCAAGGTGCCTAGATCCCTTTAAATTATTAAATACGATATAAAAAACAGTCAAATTTCAATACTTTTTGAAGTCACCAAAAAGTCTACTACAAAGACAGAATACTATAAATTATTCAAACATGAATACTATTTACATGGACTTGAGATTTCCACGAAATCAGAGATTCTCAAAATCATCAATATAACACATGAAGAACGTGGAAATATCACAGCTTTTAAAATCTTTAGGTAGACTTTTATCACCATGTCTAACCATTAATGCAGACATACAGAGTATAAATAATCACATTGATGGAATTCACTTAGTTAAATTTATCTTGCATAGATAGATTTAATAATATCTACAGAATCAATATGTAACACATCATAATTAAATGATGTTAGTCTCACAATTCAAGAAAAAATTAAATATTATTGCTCATGGAAAAGGAAGGAGCGATTTCAATCAGGAGTTTCAATTGAAAGTGCTGGCACAACTACCCTGAGTTCAGATTGGGAAGAGAGATTTTTCTTCTTAGAGTGAGGATACGCAGGCTTTCCACAAGCTAATACTTGTACAGGAGGTTCATTATCTTCAGGTTCATTACTGTGTAAGCTGTATGATATGTTACCATACTCTTGAAGCAGGGGGCAAATACCCAACAAAAATTGACAGAAATCCTTTCTTATTCCAAACCACCCTGTATTATAAAACAAGAATATTAACATATATAGATTTTTTTTTTAATTAAATAACTTAAATACGAGAACTAAATGTACTTGTTTCCACAACTTATTTCAGAAAAAAGATTTAAAAAAACTAAAGATAAAAATATCTCTTTTTACGATTTAATAAATATGAAGCAATTAAAATATGCAGCACAAAAAATTATACTCACAATGATTTCCACCTTTTGATCCAAAAGCTAAAAATATCAGAACAATAAAAGTAAAGTATAAGGGAATGCAAGTTGCAGCATAGGTCAAACTACTTTCACTATCCAGCTTATTGGAGAGTAATACCTATAAAAAAAGATAAATACATGAAACACCAATGAGGTGCTGATATCATTCGTAATGTTCATGAACATTGTTCAGGGATGATAGGAAAAAAAATTGAGATAACTCAAATAAATAAAAAAGACATTACACATTTGGTATAGCAACCCTTACTTTTCTATATGAGCAGTTCAAAGGAGTAACAAAAATGAATGTCATATTTAATCCATACTGAAATTAAACTAATGAACTGTTTTCAAAATTAAAATTATATTAATAGTTTTATCAATGTTGAGCCGCAGAGGATTTATTAATGTTTTGCAGTCTTCCAGGCTTTTGCAAATATTACTACATCAAGCTTACTTATGACACAACACAGCCCACGCTACAAATTCAAGACTAGTAAAACTTTTATAGATTTGTATTAACCCTTCTTTGCATAATGGTGGAAATTTCCATCATAACATTGAATGCCCAAAAATTTTATATAAAAGAACAAGTTCACTTTAAGTTGATCGTGTCTGGATACCTTTTTGATGTCCATTGCATAAAAAAAAAACATAGCTGTCAAAAATAAGCAAGTGTCACTATCAGTAAAACGAGCTTGAAGTTGTCATTCCGCTGTTTGTTGTAGTTGCAATAAACGTATGATTTCGTTTTTAATTTTCTTTTATTATATTTGAGTTTCTATTGCTAAAAAAGTGAAAATGAGTGGAAGAAAGGTTTGTAACATGTGTTTCTGTTATTTTTAGAGCAATTTCTGAAAAAGTTTGCGTTTATTTTAAAAAATACCACATGATACCATCATATTGTATTTTGCTAAATTTATACTATAAATATATACTAAGATTTTTTAAACCATTTTTCCTTTAATTTTGAACATGAATTATATCACCTTGATTTATTTCACCAATAAAGAAAAAATCATGCAAAGAAGGGTTAAAGCCTAAACTTCATGAAAACTTGATTTAAATATGTAGTGGGAAAACTTGACAATAGAATTGCTATTCTGTGGCTTGATTATGAATGAGAAGGAAGCACAGTAAGATTTAAAAAGGAAATATAATCTATTGTTTTACTTAGTTTTCACTCATTTATTGTTGGTTTTGAACATTGGTGAGTGAAGAGTGTGCCAAAATCGTTAATCATTTTCATTATTGGCAAATCTACTTGAAGATATTATGGTACAAATTATTGTCTGATATCGTTAAGAATACTTCTATCTCCATTTCATAGAAACGACTAGCTTAGTACGAAACCTGAAGGTAAAAACAGCATCATTCATTATTTGACAATCATGTAAAGTCAACCCATCAAAACATGAAAGGTACAAAATCTATTCCTGGAACCATTCTTTTGTTCAAAAATAGGGAAAGATTGTGCACATCAGTTTAGTTTTTTAATACCATATTTTAAATAAATTTGAACTCTAAGAATTCTGTTTTATACTTCTATATGTGCTTAATTAAACAGGTTTATGATTGCAACTTTCATAAAAGCATATAGACTAATGAAAATTGTAATTAGACATTTTTCTAAGCTTTGTTTTATAAAATCAGTTTCATAAGAAAGCTTAGTAGAAAAATTTGTACTAAATGAAATTTTGAAAACATTTTTTAGCCTCCATTACATCATATAATTGTCTTAATAAAGCTGAGTAACTATTGTTAGTTGACAAATTATTACAAATGCATATCAAACAATAATTTCAAATTAGTTATATAATTTATTGAAGGCACTACAAAAATTATTTCAACTTATTGTATTGATTATTTTTAAGATGTTAAAAATAAAATCTATACATATAAAAATTCTAGCATTAATGCAACTAACAATGAATTTGAAACTATAATAAAAATAGTTTGCCATATTGAAGGCAGTAAATATTTCCCACATTTACTTGTGTGTTAATTTTCATAAACTATTTCAATATGAAATGCAGATACATGTTTAAAATGGATTAAAATAACTACGACAAAATAATTAATCTATACTTTAATGAAGAAAAATACATACCAAATAAATTAAAAGAGGTATAACTATCACACTATAGGAAACAGCAGAATGCATGCTTGTACGTCGTTGTTCAGCACTAACCTCAGGGGTGCGCAGCAATATACTTGCAAAAATAATGGCATACAAGACACCAATAACTGCCATACACATTACAATCCAAAGTGGAACAAAAACAACCTGGAAAATAAATAAGTACAATACATGCGAAATATAAATACATACAAAACAGCATCTTACATTTCACAAATATCTTTTTTGATCACAACCATTTTCTATGTTTAGTTTCTCTAATGGATGAATAGATCATTCTAAAAATCAGTGAAACCAATTGATCTTTAATGACTGTTATTCCAAATGGCCAAATTTATGTGGATCCTAAAATTTACACATGGCATCTTCATTCTAAAGACTCTAATCTAGTAGTCACAGACCAATATTTAAGATACAGATACCCAGCTGCAGTGATTTCAATAAAAAAATTCTAAATTAGTGGAAAGAGGGTTTTGTTTCTGAAACAATACTGAAAATATTTCAAAGGACTGCTTGAAAGAACTTGTGAAATGTTTGGATAAGCATAATCATTATCAGAACCACTCAAAATACCCAACCACTAAAATGAAACAGTCAAGATGTGTAATAATTAGACATTTCCTAGTGGACAAGTGCTTCAATACTTAAAAATAAGAATGCCATAACTTTTGAAATTTTATACCAAAGTTTCATTTACAAAAACTGAAACCTAAATTAGTTGCTTAGATTTTCAAATTCAATGAAAAAAATAAAGAACTATCATTTTTATAGGTCTATTAATAAGTTTAATCAAAATAAGGAGCTAAATGGCATTTGTTGTAAAATACAATATATATTCATGTCTGTGGGGGTAACTCTTATTTGTTGGTACAGGAATGAGATGTTCTTTACTATTAAATGTGTAATTACAGTGGATAGGGAGAAACTATTTACAGGGGATCGTTATATTCACATAACTTAAAGATTATCATAAACAATAAATAAGCATTTATAAGATTAGATATTTAAAACTCTTTTTTCACGAAATATATGAAAACATTTTGGAAAATAACTTGTTGATAAAAATTTGGAATCTACTTACAACCCAATTCCACAAAATAATTTCATCCAGCCGCAAAGCCAAAAAAATAAATTGAAGAATGTTGACAGAACAAAACAGTTCTAGCTGAAATGGAAAAACAATCAAGATAGTGAATTTAGTTATAACAATCAATAGAGGTACAACTCAATAAATTTATAATTCTGAAAAAATACTACTACTTTACCTTTGTGGGTTAAATATTCATTCATACATAATATAAAGTAGAAAATATGGATGGGTTAAAGTTACAGTGGTGTAAGTCTCAGGAACAAAAATGGTGTAATGTTATCATTATAGGAGTGTCACTTGGATCCAAACTTAACATAGAGGCTTAAATCTGAATGAATTTGTACCATAATTACAATTTTACTGGTGATGAAAATGACTTAAATCACTGTGTATTTACAAAGCCGATGACTTACACCACTGCGTACAACTTACACCAGAGTTTTTGTCAGCAAAATAGATAAAAAAGTGAACTTGAGAACCTCAAAAAAAGATTTCATTAGTATTAAAAATAAGTAATTGTTATTACAAATGGATAAAATTCAAAGACTGAATAAATATTTTCTTCAAGCTCTGGATTCAGTTTCCAGTGGACCAAGATCGTCAGGTGGCATCTCCTCACATTCAAGAGTTGTTCGAAGAAAAAGGGAAAATCATGTTTCACTAGTGGAATGTGTTTCAGAAGGTCCATAATGTCCTTCACTTCCGTAACAGGTATTCCTCGAGGATACAGCGTATCTGGAAGAACGTTTGCTAGAGATGATGGTCTACCATCCCTAGCTTGGAGATCAAACACAGAAAATGGCATGTAATTATTCAGTGTTTCTTTATACAGAAGAGTGTAAGGATGATCTTTCAAAATCCTAGTCCACACATTGGATCTTCAACCAGTTACAGGGTTCCCACTCTTTTTTTTCTAACTAAAAATAAGGACTTTCTAAGCACTTTCTTGGACAAAATAAGGACTTTATAAGGACTTACATAAAACATTACAGAAACCCTATTACACTATGTAAATCTGACTTTCGACCAAATTGGGATGCTCTTACAGATTAGTTAATCTTATAAAAACAGTAGTATGAAAAAAATTTAATATTCAAGTCTATTTTCTAAAAATTATACACAAATAATGCCACGCAAAAATGAGATTTTTCAAAATAAGCAGTCCGATTTTTACAAAATTCAGCAGTTAATATGTGGGCTTTTACGTGTACACGTATCTCTACAATAAAAAAAGGAAGTGTTTATCTGTCTGCTTGTTTGTTTCTTGCCCGCAAAGTCCTGACGAATCTATGACACTTTCAGTAATGAGATTTGGCACACAGGTAGTCCGAATTTTTTCCAATTTTTGGGGTGAGGCAATATTCAAAATTCAATCTAGAACATTTTGAAATGAATTTAATAGTTTTTTCTTCACCACTCTTCATTCTACTGCGGTAAATCAGAGGAACAAAGAAACATCAAAATTTAGACTTTTCGCACTCACGTGTCACCTTGACATCAGCCTTTGGAACCATCCCAAGTTTTTTTTCATCTCCGAGGAGAGAACACATTCGAATGAGCTTCATTTGTTTCAAGATTCATTCATTTTGATTTCCTGCGAAATGGATTCCAGTAAAGCCAAAGATTACTTAAGTTATCACTGGCGTTCTTCAGTGCTTTTTTCTATCTCAGCAATCGTTAAAGGTAGAATAAAAATTTTAACAGATTTGAAATTTGCGGAAAATGTAACACCAGATAACAACCAAACATCACAGCGTTGCCTGTGGTGTTCAAGGGCAATGCCTGGCTAGCTACGCAGTGGCTAGTAGTTAGTATATGTGTAAGTACATATACAAATTATAGAATGGAGACCGCAAGAAAGAAACTTTGGATGTTTTTGTTTTATCTCTTTGCAGTGCATTTGCTTTTATAAAAAGGGAAAAGAAGAGTTAAGTTTTATGAGGACCGGACTTGGTGTTGTCGATCTCAAAGTTGATGTTGCAAGTTTGATTTAGTTTTCTTATTCTTTTCATATTGTTTTGTTTTTATTTTTTAATGGTCTTTAGGGGTGTGTATGACTTTTTTTTAAACATATTGCTGCTAATGGGTAGGAGACACCATTTTGTGTTGTCTGGGTCAGGCTCAGGCTCCCGTCTATCAGGGCAACTATTTTGTGCATTGCGAGAGCCACTCACAGGTCGAGAACAGACCGATTTTCATGGGTTTTCAAGTTTTTAAAATGTATTATGAGATCATCAAGATATGTGCTCATCAAGAGTCAATTGACGATTTGTATATGGTGTATCAAGGGTTGCCATTCAAGCAAGCCAGTTCCCGAATCATCATTAAAATCGTACTTGTAAGCAGTTTTATGGTCGATCAGCCGCTATAAAGAGGTAGGAAATATTGTGAAAAATATCGTCATTTTGAAAACTGAATTTTGTTTTCAAAGGAAAATAAGCACTTTCTAAGGACTATTGATGCAAAATAAGCACTTCTAAGGGCCCTTAGAAATGGAAGGTCAAAATAAGCACTTATAAGCACTTTCTAAGCACCCGTGGGAACCCTGAGTTAACAGGGTATTGTTCTGGTTTTTCTTTCTAGGTGTGATACAGTAGTAGTGATGTAAGTTAGCAAGATTTCAAGTCGTCACATCTCATTTCGGTCAACATGAATCTAATTTTTCTTCTGCCTATCAGAATACTACTGTGCCTATCATCAGGAGTATAAAACAGTCTATTCTTTGCATAAAATTCAATCGATCCGAATTTTGGGTCAGTTGGAAGGTAAGTGGCCACTTTACATAAACTTATGATCAAAAATTTCCTAACAGTTGTCATTGCTCTGATTAAATTTCATCAAGTACAATGGTAACTTCAGGTTATGATTCTGACCTGTTGTGATAATGTACATGTTTGGTGATGGAGCTCTTGATTCAAGATGTTTGATAATGCAGGAACTAACCTCTTGTTACCCACAAGAAGCAATGGTTTCATCCTAGCTATACATAATCCCAATAATCCCAGCACCTGTTCCAAGTTCATTACATACCAAATTGTAAGTGTATAAGTTACATTTGTAGTATGCAACAGATGTAGTCAATCCTGGGAAAGGAAGAGCTTTTTATAGGTCAAACGTCGCAGCATAGACAGAATCACCTTCACTGCATCCTCATTTCTCGCTTGTCGTGCTTTTTTTGCACTTTTAAGTTCAAGTTCTTTTACCATGTTCAGTTTTGTTGAATTCTCTCCTCATTTTCACATGCTTTAATTTTTATGTCATAGGCATCACATTTACTACAAGTATTTTTCAGTGGACTATGGAAATGCAAGTTGAAATCATTAAAGGTTTGGCAATAGACAACTTCAGAAACTGAATCAATATTTTTTAACATGAACTTTTCTTTATAAAAGTCCTACATTGCACAAACATTCATTTCGGCAAGCATTCATTTCAGTTTCTCCATACATTCATTTCAGTTGGCGAGCAGGGGTGGAGCCCCCTAGTATGTTATAAAAGTAGTGTTGTATGCTGAACTCCACTACAGGAATTATACTCTTTTGAAAGAATATATGAGTAAAATCATGATAAAAATAAATAAATTTCAAATTCATATGCTGGAACAAATATTTAAAAAAATATTTTTTGACATTTTTCTCATCTTCAACAATCTTTATTCGGTCTTGACTGTGCTCCACGCCATTCTTGGATTTTGTTGATCACTTATGCAATTTTTTGTGTGTTTCTGTGTACTTTGGATTACATATAGCTAATTTTGATCATTTATGCAATTTTTGTTTGTTTCTGTGCACTTTGGTTTTCGTATAGTTAAGTTTTTATCACTTTGGTTTGGATGTCTTTTAGAAAGTATACCAATATTTAATTTTGATCATTTATGTAATGTTTATTGAATTTTTAAAAGTATAAACTTTATTTTTTGGTTAGAATATACATTTTATAAAGTTTAGTGCAAATTAATTTTTTCATTTGTGCAATTTTTTGTTTATTACTGTTTAGTTTGTTGTTGTTGTTTCTTATGCCTACACTGTCAGACCGGAGGAGTGCCAGGCCCGTCAAAGACGGCAAGAGGCGAGGGGGGTGCGCCTTCCATGTTATTGAGCCCCATTTTTAGTTTGGTTTAAGTATAGCTAATTGTTATCATTTTGGTTCAAATGTCTTTTTTAAAGTATAGTAATATTTAATTTCATCTCATTTATGCAGCTTTTGTTAAGTTTCTGTGCCCTTTGTTTTTGACTTTTTTAAAGTATAGAGATAGCTTTCAAAATGCCAGCCTCTCAGAAAGACAAAAGAAATGTCTTAAAACATGACAGTGAGAGGTCAGAGAAATAAATCAAAGTAGAGGAGCAGCTGAATCCACTCCAGAATGAGAAACAAGACATGTTGGGCCAGCACAACTCTTATATCCGGAGTTTCAAATCAGCCATGGATAAGACCAGCTCTGAATTGAAAGTGGTATCTTAGCAGACAATGCAATAGACAACGCAATGACACCCAGCAGCAGAGCTTTTCTAGGCAACAAGCCGGAGGTGTCAAGTCCAAAAGTCTGAAATCGGTTTCACCAAGATAGCTTCTATGTACGTAGATCAATAGTGTGTATTCCTTAGACCGCAGGGCACTGTGCAACCTGGAGAAGATGGGGTGAGCGTGGATGCAAGGTGAGTGGAGTTTAAGTACTTTTCACTAATGAGACCCAGTTCAGTCTGAAGTTAAGACAACTGACATATTCTGGTCTAGAGGTTATGTGGCACACAAAATAACCTTGTTTTTACAGAAAAGATCACAGTACAGAAGTGGATTTATAGTCTGAGCTGGAATCAGCTTAGGTGGGTGCATGGACCTGTACATCCGGAACTGCAGTTTGCCAACCCCAAAGGTATGCAGATCAAATACTCAGACCTTAAGTCATACTATAAGCTGCAGTCATTGGTAATTTTTTTTTAATTAATGACATCATAGAGCTTGTCTAGTGAAGTGGAAATACAGCATATGGAGCAATGAGCATGTTTCACGAACTTATATCTATTGGAGCATGCCTGTCACAAACTCGGACGACACATTGCAGCTAGGCAGGTACCTCCGTTGAGTTCTAAGACAAGTCTTTCAAGCAGCAAGAGATTAGCATCATTAACTTGTCAGATAAAGCATAACTATCAATGAATCTGGGAAATTAAAACACACTTTTTTCTTTTGTTTCTTTTGAAAATACACAGAAAAATGTTGGTGTTTCACTTTCTCAGACAAAAAATATGTACATAAAAATTACATATCTGCCCATTTTCCATAATAGGCTCCAAAACTATACTAATTTTATAAGGCAAATATATCATAATCAAAGTTACACTATTTGCTGTACAAATATAACAAACATAATTGTATAAATAGTTATATTTAGTTTTCACTTTATCAATACATTCATGGTTGCAGTTTTAATATTTATAAAAGTATGTGAATTCTTGAAAACTTAAGGTCATGTTACAAAAATTGAAAATAAAACATTTTAAATAAGTGTTATTCTCCATTATACGTAAAAGGTGCATTCTTGCCAAAAATATTTTAAAGCAATAGACATAAAAGTTAAATTGATTCACTTTTATATCTTATCATTAGTTCCATAAAAATAAAGTGTACTTAGCAAAGAATATAAACTTCAAGAATTCAAAATCTTTTAAATAC
This sequence comes from Metellina segmentata, assembly GCA_947359465.1. NCBI lineage: Eukaryota > Metazoa > Arthropoda > Arachnida > Araneae > Tetragnathidae > Metellina > Metellina segmentata. The sequence goes on along the minus strand of OX375872.1, from coordinate 148,349,439 downwards.
CTTAATTTATAACTCTTAAGTCACTAAAAGTAATAATTTTTATTTGCAAGAGTTACATTTAATTCTATTATTTCAATTTTTTTATTGAAATGCGAAAATAAAAGAAGCAGTTTTTATTAGTACAGAAATGTTTATGAATTAAATGAAAACTTACCTCAAATGAGCGGTCATGTTTAACAGCCCAAATGCCAACAACAACAGATATTATTGAAATTAATATCAAAGGAACAAATACTAAAATCCACCAATGGCGATTATTTTCCAGTTTATCACACACCAAAACTTCAAACATAAGTAACAGCACTTGTAAGACAACACTGATCAACATAGCTTTGTAATGAACATAACCTTCGCCTTCAACTCTAGAAGAAAACAAATATGATAGCTAATTCCAAGTAAACACTTGACAAGTAAATAGTATATAATATAAATTATACTGTTAATAAATTGAAAACTAAGTAAATACTCAATATTAGGCAGTGGAAAAGACAGCAAATATGATAAAAGAATTAATATTTGCAAACTACTAACTATTGGGTCATCCGGAAAGTTCTGCGGTTTTTCAAATCGAAGCGCGCCTTGTTATTATTATTTTGCTACCGCCTGATAAGGAGTGACCTTGATTGAAGCATGAGTAAATTTGATCTTTTCTGCTTTCACTGCATAATTCTAGCTTCTGTTGAGTCACAATATTTGTTTCACTGCAGTGCTAAGAATGGAGAACCAAAAAGTTCACTTCTGTCATATTCTGCTTTTATTTTAAGAAAGAAAAAAATGCTAGTCAGACTGCTCGTAAAATATGTGCAGGATATGAACAAAGTACTGTTTCTGATGACGCAGTTCGAAGGTGGTTTGATAAATTTAGACACTGAACTTTCAGCCTCGAAGATGATGCTCACTCTGGACGATCATCCTCTCTAAACGAGGACTTATTAAAAGATGCTACTGCTTGAAAATCCACATTACACAGTTCAGGAACTATCACACAGATTAAATATTCCAAAAAGAATTAGTTCAGGATCATCTAAAGAAGATTGGGTATGTAAGACACTACGATGTATGGGTACCCCATACTTTAAACACAGAATATGCTTGCTCGAATTTCGGCATGTGATTCTTTGCTGAAACAAAATGAAGAAGCTTCTTGTTTTAAACGGCTCATTACTGGAGATGAGAAGTGGATACTATACTATACAATAATGTTACACGAAAAAGATCATGGGGTAAGCCAAATGAACCTCCCAAGTAACATCAAGAAGGAGGCTGCATCCCAAAAAAATAATGATTTGTGTATGGTGGGACTAAAAGGAATAGTTCCTTATGAATTGTTGCGATTTTTCTTATTAAAAAGATAATATTTTTTTGATTAAAATGATAACCTCTGTTTGGAAATATATGTCCAAGGTCTCTTGCTGTATCCTTCTAAATTTTTTTTTTAATAAAAAAAATTGATTTTCAAAAATGTCAATTGCAAAAAATTTTTTTATTTTTACAGTTGATCAGTACCATAGAGTACTACATTCCTTGAAAAAGAACTTTTCCTTCCACTTTTGAGTTTAACAAGTTTTATAAACAATGTTCATTTTTTTTTATTTGACTGAAAAACAACAATTTTAAAAATTCTAGGAATTATACAGGAGTTGTATATCTAAGGATACATGTCCAGAAAAGGAGAACACACCACTTTGGTTATGGAATTTTTCAATGTTTTCTTAAGAAATCCATTTTTAGACCAATGGGCTCAATTTGATAGAATGAAAATTATATTTTAAACAAAGTTGAAATTGGTGAAAGGTTTTTACTCTTCTGGATTTTCTTTACATAGAACCTTCCAAATCATTAAAGGTCTTCTGGAACAATGTGGAAGCTTCCAGATAATTCCACAATGTAACAGAACCTTCTAGAACAATCTGGAACCTTCCGGATAATTCCAGAATGTAACATAACTTTCTAGAACAATCTAGACGCTTCCAGATAATTCCAGAATGTAACAGAACCTTCTAGAACGATCTGGAACCAACTAGATAATTCTGTGTTTGGCCTAGCATATAAAAGAGAGGACACATGAATTCAGTTTAGTTCTCAACAGGCAAACAAAGAGAGCAGTTTTGCAGTCCAACAGCACTTAAGTAAGCTTTTGTGAGCATTCTGCTGATTGAGTTGTATGGTGTTTTGTGGAAAGGACCAAGTTTGAAATGTCTTCGGACTGGGGACACACGAGAGTGAAGAGTGTTGACTATTTGCATATCAGTAAAAGAGTAATATATAAGACTAGCAAAAAAAAAACATACTTTCTTAAGGATGGGAATAAGATTGACTCTGTTTCTGTTTCATTTCTTCAAGACTCTGTTTCAAAGTGAAGACGTTTACAGTGATGACTTTCTGTGTTCTAAATGGTTTTACAGAATATCAAAAATGATACTAACTGAACAAGTCTCCCATGGTGTGCATGATGCACATTTTGTATCAGCAGAAAAATTAGATTCCCTCAATAAGTCAGCTGTAGATTGGTGTTAGTCCTTGTGGTGACATCATGTGGCGCACTGAGGCAACAACCAGCAAACTCTTCGTATTACGATTTCTCTTGGCTCATGTGGCATCAGAAAAAGTTTAGAACAAAATAAAATAATAGCAAAACTAGGTTTTTCATCTTTTTCGCTTTGAAGTTTACCTATTGTCTTACGCATATATCTTTCGTTAATAAAAGCATTTAAAGAAGTTTGCTCTTTATAATTTATCCGACTTTATTCACCGAATTTCATTGGAGACCACCGGACGTGATTGATTACGATAAAATGATTACAAACGATGACGCCGGAACAGCATCGGAGAAATCGACAATCGCCAGGGTAAGCCTAAAAATTCCTCCTTTTTGGAAACCCGACCCCAAAATATGGTTCCTGCAGATCGAAGCCCAATTCCGCAACGCTGGAATTACAGTTGATCAAACAAAATATGATTATGTAGTCAGTTCGATCGAAGCAGGGACATTGTCACAAGTTGCAGATATCCTCGTCAAACCGCCGGACGACGAGAAGTATCCGGCCACTAAAAAGAGGCCGATTGAAATTTTTGCCGATTCTGAAACACAGAAAACTCAGAAGCTTCTGACCGAATTGGAATTGGGTGATAAGAAACTATCTCAACTTCTCTGCGAAATGCGCAATTTGGCGACGGATCAGGTGCCGAAATTTTTGAAAACCTTGTGGATGCAACGACTACCACTTAATATGCGGAGCATTTTTTCTGTAAGCAGCGATGATTTGTCCAAACTATCAACAATGGCTGACAAAATATGGGAATTAAATCCCAATTCACCTCAGGTAGCTCGCATTGAATCTACACCAACTGGTAACGAGATCGCCCTAGATCTGCAGAAACAGATATCAAACTTGGCACTGCAAATAGCGGAGATGAATAGACGTAGGGATTCCAGTCCACAAAGACGAAGATACAGATCTAATTCAAGAAACCGTTCAAAAAATAACAATGACCCACACAACTGTTATTTCCACCAACGCTTTGGCGAGAGAGCTTACAAGTGCACACTGCCATGCAAATATCAGGCTTCGAAACAGGAAAACTGAATCCCCGGCTTTTAATGACGACCGAAGGTCAAGGGGTTGAGCTGAGTCGTCTATATATTCGTGACAAAGCATCAGCAACCCATTTTTTAATTGACACTGGAGCAGAAATATCAGTTATTCCACCATCACTATCGGAAAAAAGAACTGTGTCTAAGCTTGAGCTATTTGCAGCTAACGATACAAAAATCAAAACGTATGGACAAAAATTGTTGGAACTGGATTTGGGGCCACGTAGATCTTTCAACTGGCCTTTTATAATTGCAGATGTAAATAGACCTATTGTGGGAATAGACTTTCTTTCACATTTTAACTTATTAGTCGACAGTAAAAATAGAAAATTAATTGATGGTACAACTTCATTGACAACTAAAGGTACTCTGTGTAACAATAGCGTCGCCCCTAAATTCATTGCTACCACTTTTCAAAACCCATACGCAGCCATTTTAAATAAATTCCCAAACTTACTTAAACCCAACATAAAAAATGAGAAAATTAAAGAACATAATGTGCAGCATTTCATTGAAACTAAAGGAAACCCCACATTCTCTAAAGCCAGAAGACTTTCTCAAGAAAAGTTGAGTGCTGCGAAAAAGGAATTTGATTATATGCTACAAGAAGGCCTCTGCAGACCATCCAAAAGCAGCTGGTCAAGTCCTTTACATCTCACTTTAAAAAAATCCGGCGACTGGAGGCCATGTGGTGATTACCGTGGGCTTAATGCAAACACCATACCAGACCTTTATCCACTACCATTTCTAACGGACAGTACAAATATTCTACATAAAAAAATGATGTTTTCAACTATACATCTTATAAGAGCCTACCAACAGATTCCTGTTCACGAAGCTGATATTCCGAAGACCGCCATCATAACACCTTTCGGACTTTTTGAATTTCCTAGTATGACATTTGGTTTACGCAACGCAGCGCAAACCTTCCAAAGGTTTATGAATACTGTGCTGAGCGGCCTCGATTTTGTGTTCTGCTATCTTGATGACATTCTCAGTGCCTCTCCCGACGCAGAAACACACGAAAAACACCTTGAATTAGTATTCCGAAGGCTCGATAACTACGGACTATGCATAAACTTTGCAAAATGTAAATTTGGTCTGAGCAAATTTGAATTTTTAGGATACGATATATCATTGGAAGGAATTAAACCTCTTCCATCGAAAGTTGATACAATTAAACAATACCCTAAACCAGAATCCTTCACAAGCTTGCGCAGATTTTTGGGAATGGTGAACTTCTATCACCGTTTCATACCAAACTGCAACAACCGTTGACAGTCTTGCTTAAAGGAGTAAAGAAAAACAGCAAAAAACCTTTAGTTTGGACCGAAGTTGCGCGGAATGCTTTTACTGATATCAAAAGCGCATTGTGCAACTCAACAATGTTGGTTCATCCTAACCAGACGGCGCAAATCACCCTAACGACAGATGCATCGGATTCCACCGTGGGGGCCGTAATTCATCAGCTATATAATCGTGAAAAGCAACCGCTAAGCTTTTTCTCTCGATCCCTAACATCCACGCAAAGAAACTACAGTGCTTATGATCAAGAATTACTTGCAATCTACCTAGCGGTAAAGCATTTTAAGCACATTCTGGAAGGACTGCTATTTACTATATTCACAGACCATAAACCAATCACTTTTGCCTTCCAACAGAATTTAGATAAAGCCTCCCCAAGACAAGCCCGACAGTTGAATTATATTGCTGAATTCACTACAGACATACGGTACATTTCCGGAGAAGAAAACATCGTAGCAGACACACTGTCGAGAGTTGAATCCATCGCTACTCCAGCTCCAATTGATTATACAGTTATTGCAGATTGCCAGGAGGATGACGACCTTATGATTCTTACATCAAATTCCAGTTTCAAAATAGTACAAATTCCTATTCCGGATAGCAGTAAGAAAATTTACTGTGAAACCTCCACTAATTTTAACCGGCCATACATTCCTAAAGAGTTTCGCCAAAGAGTATTTCTCGCTATACATAACTTATTCCATCCGGGAATTTGTGCAACAATGAAGCTGGTGACAAAAAGATTCATTTGGCCCGGCATAAACAAAGACTGCCAACTGTGGACTAGAGCATGCTTAGCATGTCAGCGAGCCAAAGTTCACAAACATACACATTCTCCAGCTGCGGAATTCAAAGTTCCGAATCAACAATTCAAGCACCTTAACATTGATATTGTTGGCCCTTTACCATCTTGCAAAGGTTTTAGGTATCTGCTTACTATCATCGATAGGTTCACCCGTTGGATTGAAGCTGCAGATTCCGTCGCAAATGCCCTTATCGCGAGTTGGATTTCCAGATTTGGAATACCTGAAAGAATAACATCTGACCAAGGTCGCTAGTTTGAGAGTCAACTCTTCCAATCCTTGAGCAAATACCTAGGTTTCAAAGCTAACACCACCACAGCTTATCATCCACAATCTAATGGTCTAATCGAACGGCAACATCGAACTTTGAAAAACAGCCTTAAATCCCACCTACAAACGTCCAATTCTTGGACTGATATTCTACCTTTAATTCTCCTTGGCATTCGATCCGCCGTTAAAGAGGATTTGGGTTGTTCTTCCACTGAACTTGTGTACGGCACACCAGTCTGTTTGCCTGGAGAATTTTTCAGTAACTCCCCAGCTGCCACGCATTCAGATTTTATACAAAAATTGCAAAGTCACATCGAAAACCTAAAACCAACTCCAACAACCAGCCATGGAAAAAAAACCAGTTTTCGTACACAAGGATATAGCAAATTGTTCACACGTATTCATCTATAATAACATAATCTCATCTTCTCTTCAACCAACCTATCTCGGACCATATTTAGTTAAACAACGTTTTGAGAAATTCTTTGATGTTGTAGTTTCGGGTAAAATTAAGAGAATATCAATAGATCGACTGAAACCATGTTTCAAACTCAAAGATGAAGTAACACCAAACTTTCGGACGTGAATCCGATAACTCCAAAACCTCACAACCACTTCCCAGCGACAATGATTCTTCCATCGAATTTGCTAGAACCACAAGAACTGGTCGAAGAGTGAGATTTCCTGCATACCTGAACGACTATGAGGTGTAACGCTATCACTGGAAAGGGGGTGTGTGGTGACATCATGTTTCGCACTGAGGCAACAACCAGCAAACTCTTCGCGTAACGATTTCTCTTGGCTCGAGTGGCATCAGAAAAAGTTTAGAACAAAATAAAATAATAGCAAAACTAGGTTTTTCATCTTTTTCGCTTTGAAGTTTACCTATTGTCTTACGCATATATCTTTCGTTAATAAAAGCATTTAAAGAAGTTTGCTCTTTATAATTTATCCGATTTTATTCAACGAACTTCAGTCCTATTAGGAAGAGGCTGTAGAGGTTTAACAACTGTCTAGTACTTTATTGTGGTTTAGCTGAGAACTGGTCTTTGATTCTGCCACAAGAAGAACAAGGGTATCACTGGAGTATTGGAATTCTGAATTGGGGTGATACCCAATTCAGAATGTTGAGTATTTTACAAAAGTGGTGAAGTCATATACGTCAACAGCCCTCATCCTGTTGCCCAAAGAGGAAGTTGAAAAATTCCACCAGCAGAAAAAAGAATAGTCAAACCAAACTGCCCCTTGTGAAAGGAATTCAGAAGACACATTTGTGGACTCACAGTGATGAACAAACCTATACTACATGAACTTTTAAGAGCAAGAAAGAAGAAATTTCCTTTATCCAACCAAGGTCTTGGAAATGACCGGAGAATATCCAGATTGACAACCTACAGAGACTGATGTTTGTTGGATGTGTGTATGACTGAGATTGATGGATTGCAGAGGTTATAGATATCAGTTGTGAGCTAAATGAAATCACTGTGAACTGTATGCTTCCACATGGACTGGCTGCTGGATAGATTCCAAGACAGCAACACCACAAGTGCTCACTTGATATTTGTGATGTTTTAAAGATAATAGGTGCCCAGTTTCTATTGGTTCAATAGAAAGGTATCAGTCAATATCAAATGCAGATATTGATACAGTTGAACAAATTTTTAGTTCATTGAATTGTTAATTTCGGTTCTAAGCAGAGTGCACAGAAGTGGTGTGCATAGATGTTGTTGGTGGTAATATGTGGTGTAATATGTTTCGGAACGCACATATATTTTAGAAACTTTAACGTTTTGAAAGCTGCGTCTGTTACTTAAGACTTATTAAGAATTAAAATGTCATGGCAAATAAGACTTAGATTTTGAATTCATGACACCAATGTGCGAGTAAATAACTAACTTTTACTGGAAGAAAAGACCTGAAATTTTGCATTTCGTAAAAGATATACTTCTGAATTGATTCCTATCAAATTTTATAGCATAGTAAAATTAACTTTTATTAAAATACAGTAGAACCTCATTATAACGGACATCGCTTTTATCACAGTGAATGAAATGAAAGACCATTTAAATTTTGTTATTCAATATGATGTTGAACAATCGACAAATGAAAATGTATTTGCTTATTATGAACACTTACAGCATCTCCATAAGTTAACGGAAGAAATAAGCAGCAAACAAACCTAGCAGAAAATATATTTTCAAACCAATGAATGCAAGCAATCAACATAATCAGCAAGCAACAAACAACAACAGCAATCAACAACCTTTTTGTTCTAAAGATTATTGCTGTATATATACTACCCAACAATAATTGACCAGATGCCAGCAGATTTGCTTAAAATCTGACTACTTGTTTGGGTGTTGTGGTATGGCCTTTTCGTGGTATGGCCTGGGACCTTTGCATATTGTTCCTGGTAAAGTGAACGACAATGCCTACATGAACATTTGGACAATCAGGTTCTTCCTACACTCTGGCAATTTTATGGAATGGACGAATGTTACTTCCAGGACGAAAACGCTCCATGTCATGTTGCAGCCTCTGTCAAGCAGTGGTATTAAGATATGGATGTAAAACGTCTTCCTTGTCCTGCTCAGAGTCCCGACCTAAACCCCATAGAACATATGTGGGACGAGTTAAAGCGACGCTTACGGACCAGGGAACCACGCCCAAAATCTACATCTGATCTGGCGACATTCTTGCGGCAGGAATGGACACAAATACCCATAACTGTGTATCAAAACCGTGTTGGAAGTATGCCCAGAAGGGTTGCTAGTGTAATTGTAGTACATGGGGGACCATCCCCCTATTAAAGCATGTATTATTTAACTTATATGATCACATCTTACTGTCCGGTCCATTATTGAAAATGAGTGTACATTCAACACGGCACAGACACTATCTGCTATGTGGTATAGTAAACAAGTTTTTTATTTTATATATAATAAACACTTTTTATAGTTAATTACTATACTTTCATTGATGTACACCGTTGCATTACACCCCTTAAAGAATTATTTGTTATAAACTGGACTTTCATTATAACGGACAACCTTCAGTCCCTATTAATTCTTTATAATGAGGTTCTACTGTATTACAACATTTCAGCATAATTGGAAGCTTACTTCATGAAATAAAAAAGATAACTGGTATCAAAACCCTTAACATAAGATTTGCATTTTTATTGATTGTAGTGACAATGTCTCTTAAAGGAATTCTTCACTGAATATTTTTAACTCATAAAACACAAATTTTACTTACATCATAAACTATTTACAAGGAATTGTAGCAAAGTGATGGAAAGACATTATGTACCTATGGTCAACTGACCTAGCCTTTTGGTGTCATCCTTATTAATCAATATTATTATTAAGGTCAAAGTAAACAACAGTCAGATTTTGTGAATGCAGTTAGGGCACCATTAGAGCAAAAACAGAGAACTTGTTCACAGGAAGCTATTTGCTGAACAGTTAGCAGTCTATATTTATGATAGCAATTGTAAATTTTGTTGGGTGTTTTTAAGAAAATTTCAGGTCTAATGATATTTACAGTACATCTTGAATTTTCACTTTTTTTCGTAAAATTCATCAAAAATCGTGAATTTCATTTGCTTTGAAACATATTGTCATACTAATTAGTATAACTTGTAATTGCTATACTTTAACGATGCAGTTACGAGTTTTGCTAATTACAGGGCTCCTAACAAGTTTCAAGGTTTAAAAAGGTGACAAAAGTGACTACTTGAACCAAAAAAGTGACAAAAAGTGACTACTCGAGCAGAAAAAAGTGACTAATCAAGCAAAAAAAAGTGACAAAAATTAACAAATAATAATTTCTACTATTATAAAAGGAAGTGTTCGTCTGTTTTTTTTTTCGTGGGTGCAAAATCCTGACGATTCTATGGCACTTACAGCAATGAAATTTGGCACACAGGTAGTCCAAATTTATTGCAAAATTTGGGTCGTGGCGAAATTTTAAAATTCAATCTAGAAGATTTTTAAATGAATTAAATAGTTTTATTCTTTATTTATTTATTTTTCTTCAAACGCGTTTCGTCCGGACAAAAGAAGAAACCCCCTGAAATGAACTTTTTCTCCCCCACGTGACCTTTTTTTTTATCTTTTCGCAAGAGATTGTAACGTCACATGAACTTTCTCTTTCCAAAAAAAAAAAAAAAACATTGCACATTCTGCCTGTCTTTGTTGACCAGCATCATCTGAGACTTTTGACGCTCCTTCAATCATTGCCTAAATATATAGGACATATATCTTCCAATTTATCCATTTTCAAATCTCGAATAAATTCCTCTTTGTAGATCCTACCCAAAATTATTCATGTCTACAATTCAAGTTGAGAATGAAGGTTATGTATTAGAGGTTCCTTTTTCTGAAGAAATTAGGTCACATGACTAAATATACTTGCACTTGATACGACAAATATCACCTCTGCCTCCATAGGTTCTATTCTAAGTAAGTTAACAATTTTTTGTAGCATGGTCTTTGTATCATGTTTGGCTTCTTTATTGGAACGTAGTCAAGGAAATACTTTCGCACTGCAATCCAAAGTTCAAGCAACCTTTCAGCAGCTGGCCTTAGGCTTAGCCACCTGCTAGAACAATGCTTGATGAAATGGTAAGTGGGAAGTTTCAAGTCTTCTTGAATTTGTTTGTATGTTGACCAACGCTTAGGCCACTGATTAAAAAATCTGTGAATAGTAAAAACTAATTCAGACACATCTTCCCCTGACTCTTTTAGACCTTTAACCCTCTGAATCCGGAGGCAGCCGAAAGCTCGGTACAGTTGTGTCCTGGGGTTTGTTTACTAACGAGTCTGTGAAATGGACTGGCCCGTTTTCACCACTTTCATGGGTGGTCCTTAAAGCATCAATGGTCTATTGTGGTTCGAGTGTCAATTTGAATCCCTCCACCCCAAAGCAAGGGGGAAGCATAGAGAAGGGCAGAAGATGCAAGCTAGGGCGAAAGAAACGAAAGGGGGTTTATTGCGTCTGATTGGGTTGTTTCTTATATAGGGTTATTTTCCAAAGGTTATTACTGCTTTTCGAAACTCTTTTGTGCCCGTTAAAGAGTGGTGAATTACAATGAGAACAATACAACCTGTTTCCTGTGTGTTGAATCCTAGGTACGAATACATACAAGCATTTGACTTAAAGGAACTCTGATCACCTGAAGATTCCTCACAGGTGGAATTTAGTTTCTCACGCTCTGCCTAAAACATTTATTACATCGTATAGAAAGCAGGGAAGCTCTTGAAACTTCAAACGTATTGTGTGAGTTTCACTAATGCTTGTACTTCAGACTTTACTATGGACACAGCATACCTTCTTGCTAACTTGGTCTGTGGGATATAACATAATATCCCCTCCGCTACGACAATAGTAGAATGGCTAACAACACATCCCACTGCAATTTGACTCGAGAGGGTTATTTGTGACCCTAGAAAAAATGTTTTTCTTTTCTAATGTTAAATCTTTCATTGCTAAGTATTTTTTTAACAATACTTTTTCCCTTAGTTTTCGTCTTTCAAATACTCTTTTACAACTTTGGGGATTCAATGAGTAATTTTGGCACGAATATAAGGTTCTCACGTTTACGACCTGAAGATCTGTTCTTCTTATTGTTATAACCGCTTATTAAGGAATCGTTATAGCACTTTTACTTACGTACTTTACTCACCACCTACGTTTGATACTTTTGAATTGTTTGCGCTAGTTTCAATCTTCTTACTTTCAGTCGGTCTAATGTCTAATAAGCCTTCGTGATATAAAAAATTTTCGTACAGAGACGAATCAAATTATTAGACTTTCAATAGTTTACAGATATTAAATCCACTTATTGTTTGCAATATCACATCTAATAGTTATTGACCTAAATTGTAGGTTTCAACTGTTTCCATAAATTTAGACTTTCAATTTAACTAGACTTTAGACTTTACAAGTAATAAATGTTGATAATCGCTATTCGATGCAAATTTTTCCAATAACTTTTAATATTTTACTCTAAGAATTACAAATTTTGTACTGGCTAATTTTTATCTGATTTACTTAAGAGAATCTATCAAAGATTGAGAAATCTTTTATTTTCTATGTACATAGAACATTAAAATTGCAGCATTCACGTTTCTTTAATCTTAATGAAGCCTTAACTCTTCACTGTCAAAACAAAATGGTAGAATGGAACGATGTTTTATTTATATATAATTAGTCTAAAATTATACAAGAGAAATATTCCAATAATTTATTTTTACAAGCTTGATTGTAAACAATCTTTCAATAATAGATTTAGACAGACGAGTGAATTTCTATGTTCTTGGGCCAAAAGCTCTTTATCCTCAGATAGCCAAGTTTTAAGTTCAGAATACGATAAGGCCAACATAACAACCTTTAGCGGTATAATAAAGTCTTGGGCGTCAGGTGATGAAGGGGGATTCAGTTAAAGTTGATGCTGTTAGAGAAGACCCTACAGTGGCCATAGACAAGCCTATCATTTCAGTAAGATCTTAGAAAATACCAGAGTTCAAAATATCAGTGACTACGGAGTTTAAAAACGAGCAAGAATTTAAAAAGTTAGAAGGTTTTTTAAATTGCATGGCCTTCTAAACAAGAACTAGGAAAGGAAAAATTGTAAAACATAATAGATTAGATATCAAAGATATATATATTTTAATTATTATTTACATTTTTAGCACGTTAAGAATAACTGTTGGTCTGTGTTTGTTACTAGTCATATCTGGCGATTTGCGCTAGAGCTGAAATTTTATTGCGATGGAGAGATCAGGAAAAGTTTTACTTCTAGTTTTGAATCATCTTTCGACGCATGACCGATGACATTGTCAATGTTTATGGGGAGTAAATATTCATATAGAAATTTATTATTTACAGTAACCAAAATGATTTTCTAAAATCCAATGGGAACTACACTTTTGTGCGAATACTAAAAGTAGGTAAAAAAAATATTAGAGACTAGCGATATTAACCTCACTTGATAAAAAAATACGAGGGCTAGTTAATGTCTTCCTATTATCTACTATAGAATCCTAAAACTGTGATTTTTAAAGTGAATTAAAATATTGGCAGCAATAAAAACAACAACCTATGTAACAAGTACTTTCTCTACAAGAATAATTTCCAATATGTTTCGTAAGGATTGACATGAGTTTTATTCAGTTCAAAATATTATGAAAGCGGTAATAGTAATGGTAATATTAGTTAACGTCGTACTAGAGCAACACAACGGGCTATTGACGACAGTCCGGGATCAATTCCTTAAGGAAAAGAACCGAGGACAACACCTCGTAATTTTGAACCACAGTCAGATGACGAAGCAACACCTGAGCTTGCACCCCACTCTCCAAACTTCCACACAAATCCAACGTGAGAAATTTCAGCCACGACAGATTTAAGGTGCACCAGCCGCCTCTACACCATATGCTTACAAACATCCATGCCCGGACCGGGATTCGAAACAGGAACCTTCCGATCTAGAAGGTAACATCTTAACCACTAATATCGGATGGTCGGCTTTTTGAAAGCGGAGTATTAAGATTTTTTTCATAATGTACTGAGCCTATTGAATTGTGTCGGTAAAACAAATATTCATTTCTCACAAAGAATGCAAGACAAAATATTCATAAATTGTTATATTTGCTGAAGTCTGAGTTGCATGCTGATGAATATTCAGGACATACTTTTACTACAAAAAAAAAGATTTCAGATATTAGGAGTTACGTAAAATTATACCGTTTTCAGAAATATGTTCTAGAAAACACGTATTTTCCAAAAAATTATGTTATAAATGTTGGTCTTATAATTTTTTCTATCATTCTTACTACTGGAAACATCCACCAATTTGAAAATAGAAGTGTGAAAGAATTTTTTCAGAATCGGTACTTCCACACTTTGAATGACTTCTCCAAATGCAAAAGGCACCGCCGCCTTTGTCGATGTTGTCCATTAAAACTATCCCCAAGCAACTTCACTACATTACTGTCAAGTGTCAATGGATTACCTTTGACCTTGAACCGCTCCCCGAAGGAACTGAAAGAGATCTCTCGTCTAACTACCTACTTCCCTACTATGAAAGACAACCGCCCGACTAAGCGCCTCTCAGGACTCTGTCGAAGAATCTCTTTGGGTACGGATTGAGGCGGTTCAGGATTCAGAGGGTTAAGAAAAGCATTATGTATTGTGTGAATTTTTCATGTTCCAATGTTAATTAGTTCTTTTTTTTGGGGTAGAAAGTAATAAGTCATTAATCTTTTTAAAAACTGACCTGCACTAATAAAACCTCAAGAATTTGTAATAATCAACTTCGATGATAACAGAGAATGATTTTCAATACGATATTTAACCCTCTGGATACAGAGACAGAGAAAATGTTTGCATTCTCTGGTTACGGAGGGTTTCGGAATCTTTCAGATCTTGAACTCCTGAAGAAACGGCTGAAGGCCATTAAGATTTCCATGCCCTCATTTCTGTGCCACAAAGAGAGCAGTGTGTGAATAGCCTCCATTCCGTAGACAGGAATGTTGGGGTTCTTGATGGGGAGCTTCGAGCACTTGGAATGTGTGAGGTTGATGATCTATTCCCTTAAAAACTTTGCCGAAGACACCTTCGAGTATAAATTATCATACATATTGAAGATTCCACCGTCCTTTCAGAGTTTTCCCTGATGTATATATACCTGTTAGACATAATCAAACCCACAATAGAAACTGTAACATGTGATGACAAAGATACTAAACGCATGACCTCCTCCTGGGTTAATGTTGAGTTAATATCAGCTTGACCCATCCGGTCTCTTAACCTCTCCATTCTCATCTTATTACAGAATCCGACAAATAAAATGGGTCTGTTGAGACTGCCCTCAGATCTGTGTATGGAGGATGTTATCCCTCCTTTTAAGTGACCACTGGAATCGATCACCATTTACGAGCTGTCAGCGTCTGACCTACTAGAGGGTTCCTCCTTTTGTTCGACTGGTGATATCTATCTTGGCCCAATGATACGCCACACAATACTATGAAAGGAAAATATTAGTCATAAATGCCACTCAAGTTCTATCATTCAAGTTAGGTAATTAGGTAAGAGGGGTCGGACATGCAGATGGCCCTGCTTCCTTTAAACTTTGCTGCTTCGTTTTACTGATAGCCTTTATCCGTGGGAAAATTTCCAGAACTTGCTGCTAATACACCGCGGGCACGTATCCTTTTACAATTGAAACGGTACGTTTTGAATATGTTTTTGCGGTGGAACGTAGCGCGCATTTCGAAATTGAATTCGTGCAAACCCTGTGTTTTTTTTAGTGGAAATGAATTTTTTTAACTGCGCACCAAAAAGTTTTCTTCTTTAAATAGAATTTAAGAACTTAAAACCCCTGAAAAGGTGACAAAATGTCAAAAAGGTGACATGTTAGGAGCCCTGTAATTAGCATAATGATATAACAAAATTGAAACAATGCATGAGAACAGCTACTACTCAGATGAAACAGGTAATGTTGCAGCTTGAGCCAAATTGATTACAAGATAAAAGTTTGTAGTAAAACGGTAGTTGAAAGGTGGACACATAAAAAACTTGCAAGGTAAGTAAAATCTGAATACTTCTTTTTCATTACTGTTACCCCATCCCCTTTCATTGTAATGTAGTTAGCTGTACACTAAAAATTCCAGAGATCACTAACACATATTGCGAGATAAATTACAGAGACCTATTCAGAGGAATTGTCCAAAGGACTCAAGTCCACCAGTATCTGGGTAATCTGTTTTGTTATTAAAACAATTATTGGTACTTTTCCGTTATAAGCCATACCAATAAACTTCGGCACCAATTTACCCCATTTGCTTATTTCTTGGCACTATTTATTTTCATACCAGTTTTCTGTTTTGGGTGCAATTTTAGTTTCCTGTTAGGATGAGGTAACAAATTGGCAAATACTTCTCGCATATAATTATTCCAACTGTCAGTTGTGTTGCGATTCATTTGAAGCTGTCATCGACAGAATTTAACAGACTTTAACTCTTGACATCATAAAGTAATTAATTGTACTGTAGTAACAAAAGGAATGCATGATCCTTCCTGGAATGATTGAAGGCTACTTAACCATTTCGGCTTCAAATTGCATAGTAATTTTATTAGCTCTCTCTCTGGTTATTCAAACACAATCTTTTTTTGTGAAGAATATTTCTTTCTTGAAGAAATAATATTGCTGCTAGTTCATCTCTTGGCAAATCCTAAATCATGAAATATAACACTAACAAATGAATAAGCTAAAATAGCAGAAAAAGCTGGTATGGAAATAAATAGTACCAAAAAATAAGCACAAATATGCCGAATTGGAGCCGAAGTTTATTGGCATGGCTTTAATGGAAAAGTATCCAGTTAAAAATAGGTGCTGATGTCAGTTGAATCAGCGTAGATCTAAGTTTCAACAAGGTAAAAGAACATGTAAGCATATCTGAAACCAGTCAAAAAATCACAAAAAGCAATTTTCATACACTACACTAATTCAATTCAGATACAGAACCAAGAGGGTAAGAGTTAAGATAATAAGATAAGGGTTTAGTAAGACCACATCTAGAATATGCTGTACAATTCTGGGCTCCATATATGAGAAAGGACATAGAATCAATTGAAAGGGTTCAGCACAGAGCTACAAAAATAATAAAGGGGCTAGCAAATTTCGACTATAATGAACGTTTAAGTAAGCTAAACATGTATACACTGGAAAGAAGAAGGAGGGGGGATTTGATTCAGCTTTTCAAGTTTGTAAAACAAGGGGACACAGAGGGCTTAAATTTCAATAGGGATAACAGAACAAGGGGCCATGGGTATAAATTGAATAAGACACATTTTAATCGGGATTTAAGGAAAAACTACTACTTTAATAGGGTAATAGACAGTTGGAACGCGTTGCCAGAAAATATAGTTAATTCAAAGGGAGTGTACGAATTCAAGACACAATTGGATAGTCAGTGGGAATTGGAGAATTCATAAACAAAGGACCAGCCTTGTTGGGCTTGAGCCTGTAGCTGGTCATCAATATTTGTATTTGTAAGAGAGTAGATTGGACTATCCAAGAAATTATTTTCTGAATACATCTTGATAGCTGGATCATTACAAAACAGCATAAAAAGTTGGTAACATATCAAAAAATATTACACACAGGTTTTTATATCATACAAAGCTTGAATAAGCACAACAGTTGACCAAAGATGGAGTTAAAAGCAAAAATAGATTTATTACCTGTATTGAGGATGCCTCCACCAGACATAGCTTCCAACACATGCTCCGGAAATAACCATAGCTTTCCATATCCATAGTGGAAGAAATACAACCCAATAACTCCAAGTGATCGCCCCATCAAGTCTCAAGCAAAACAACACAGTAAAAAGAAGGAGACAGGCATAAACTAAAAATTTGCTGGAAAGAATAAATTTAAGTTAAATACAAATATATATATATATATACCAGGTGATCATAAATTAACGTGAGATGTTCAGAGCTGTCTAGCGAATAATGTTTTGCACGAAACATAACAAAATTTGGTGGGCGTACACAGTGGAACATGGGATTTTGATTTCTAAAAAAAAATAGTTCCGAATGTCGTCTCATGGGGATATTTTGGCACTACAAAGTATAGCAGTGTGAATGATGAATGAGTAAATGCCAAATGAGACAGTTCAGATCAATTTTGTTAACAATGCATGACAATGTGTTTATTGTTAATTACAAATGAGGTTCAATATGACCATCATTGTAATGTGCCAAGAACTGCATGCGTTGCACGACATTTTCCATAGCAACTCTCAACATGTCAGAAGTGATTTGTCTTAAGTGTAACGTTATTTGGTCTTTCAACGTTGCAATATCGGGGACATGTCCTTGATACACAACGCTTTTAAGAAATCCCCACAACCAAAAGTCACAAGGATTGAGATCGTGTGACCTCGGTGGCAATGCAGTTGGAAACACATGTCTAATGATTTTGCAGTCAGAGAAATGTTCCCGCAACAAACGCTGTACCGCAAGTCCGATGTGGACATCTTCAAGACATCCTCGTTGCTGCAGTTGTGGAACCACGAAGTTGCGTAGCAGATCGACATACCTGTGAGCATTGATGGAACAGGTCACTGGTCCACTATGTCGACTTTCCTCGTAAAAGTAAGGACTGGTGATAACAGATGCCATAAGGCCACACCACACTGACTTCTGGCAAGATTTCTGCAGACATGCATGTAGATTAGTCGCAGCCCAAATGCGGCAGTTGTGTGTGTTAATACCACCGTTCAAATGAAAGTGTGCTTCGTCACTCCATAAAATGTGCCACAACCATGCATTATCCACTTCCATGTGTGCTAAGAATCTCAAAGGAAACTCAATTCGATTGGCCACATCACCAGGGAGCAATTTCTGAACAGGACAGATTTTATAATGGTTAAAATTTCAATATTCGATGTAGGATATTCCACACCATTGTGTATGGGATATACATTTGCCGTGATATGGCCTCTGCAACACTGATAACCTGCACATTCGTCATCTCCTATTTCACAATAGCAGTTGCAACTTCTTCAACTTGTTGCTCACTGACCGCTCTGTGTCCCCGGCCTGTTTGCCGAGCTAGAGTTCATGTAGTTACAAATCAAACGTACGTAAGTTTGTTATGCTCATCGGTCCTTTTCGTAACTTCTTCAACTACTGAAATTCACAAAGGGCAGCATCAGCATTCTGGTTCCGCTCATAGTAAAGCTTGACTAACAAAGCGCGGTCACGTAAGGCAAGAGCCATCTAAAAGTACTAGATAGTTCCACCTCCAAATGATTAGAATTCTCCTAGGCTTTCCTTCCATCCACACAATCGCTACACGGAACGCGATTATGCAAATTAGTGCATTTTACTCAGCAAACAGCGCCAAACTTACCTCTGGAGGCAACATTTGGAACACATTTTTTTTAAGAAATCCAAATCCTGCGTTCCCTTGTGAATGCCCACCAAATTTTGTTACCTTTCGTTCAATACATTACTCTGGGCTCTGAACACCTCACGTTAAATTATGATCATCCGGTGTATATATACAAGGGTTGTATAGTAAAGAATTATCATAATTTTTTTTCAAGGTGATTAAAAAATCAAGTAAAATAAAATTCATATTAAATGTGTAGTGGGATAAGTGGAGAATAGATAACGTAAGTTTCACTGTCATGACCTCATTGCTGAGGCCTCGGTATCCGGCAAAGAACACCTAGTTTTACTTTCGCCTACGGTAAAAATGGATGTGACAAGCAACGAACAATAATTTGCATCAAAATTGTTTTCACCTTAAAAAATTGTCAGCTGAAGTCTATGTGATGCTACAGGAAGATTATGGGGAGAGTGTCATTCCCTATAGCATAGCTAGAAGATGGTTTAAAATGGTTAAAGAGGGGAAACAATCGATTGCCCAAGCAACAGATCTCCTTCCTCACCAACACAGAAGACGAGTGCATGCTTCTGCTGGGAAAGTTATGAACATTTTTCAATAATCGAGGAATGGTGTATCAGCATGCTGTACCACCACATACAACTGTAACTGTAGAATACTATAGAGGTACACTGAAAATCCTCCAAGGCCACATCCATCACAAAAGAAACCAGTTGAAAGCAAGAGGATGGATCCTCCACCATAACTCAATGCAGCATATTGCCAATGTTGTTGTTGAGTATCTTTCAAAAATAAATGTTATGTGTGATCCCCATCCTCCCATATAGTCCTGATTTAGCACCATGAAAATTTTTTCTTTCTTTAATTGAAGAAACACCTCCTGGAAAAACGGTTTTCATCAACACAGGCAGTGGTAAAAGTTACGGTGGAGATTTTGAAGGAGCTGTCAAAAAATAGCTTCCAGCATGTGTTTGAAGACTGGAAAAGAGGTGGGATAAGTGCATTGCAAGTTATGGGTCATTTTGAGAAAGACCATCAAAATTTGGAGGATTAGTACAGGCAATTATTTTTTATTAATTTATGATCATTCTTTATTGAACAGCCCTCGTATGTAAACAGATATTTATTGAAAATAAGTACTTAAAAAATTTTTTTACACATGCTTAAGTAAAGAATCTCTATTATAAAAGGAAGTGTTTGTTCTGTTGTACACAGTGTCCTGACAAATCTATGGCACTTACAGTAATGAGATTTGGAACACAGGTAATGCGAATGTTTTGTAATTTTTGTGCAAAGCCTAAATTTTAAAATTTAATCTAGAACATTTTTAAATGAATTTATTGGAATTTAATTATTATTGTTTTCCTTAGAATGGCAACAGCATAAAGAGATGACAGATTCTAAATTTATTTTTTTCCCGTTTCCGTTTGATTTTACAGAGGAATGATTTCAGCCAACAAAAAAAGAAATAAAGTTTTAACTGGAGTTTTGTAGTTCTTTTTTCTATCTATTAGATCGTTAAAGATAAGAGAAAAAATTTTAACGGATTTGAAATCTGCAGAAAATTTTACATTTAGATTGATACCTAAAAAAATTATTTTCTTTAAAAAATTATTTTTAAATTGTAACTTTTATATTTTTTTCCATACGAATTTGACCTTTGCTGTTGAGAAATCAGATTCCATTTCCTGCACTCAAACAATTCCAGCAAAGGAAAGCAAATTGAATAAAAAAATTTTGACTGGCATTGTTTTGTTCTTTTTTGCAAAATCGGGATCGTTAAAGATAGATTGCAAATTTCAACAGATTTGAAATCTGCGAAAAATGTAACATCAGACAGATACTTTGTATGTTTAACTTTCTTTTAATAAATAATTTTTCAATGAAATATTTTTTTTCGCAAGAGATTGTGACTTCATGCCGATTGGATCTCTTAATAATTCGAATTTGGCCGCATATGACAATGCTATGATGGCTGTTATCCAATAGGCTACGAATTCCCATTTGGGTTTGTCTTGCAAACCAAATGGGAATTCATAGCAATCACCAGGGTTTAGTGAGCAGTGGACACACCTGACCCCACAAAAAGAACTGTCACGGGCAATGCCATGCTGTTGCTTATTCTAGTACATACATTAAATATCAAACCCATCTTCCATACTAAACCAACCTTTATTCCCTATGTAACTAAACCAACCTTATTTCTATGAACCTAAACCAGGCCTCGAAAAATAGATTTTTTAATACAGGCGCACACATACCTAGTGCACATAAGTTTTTTAATTAGGTGCAGATTATATTTTAGGTACATTTAAAAAAAAAACATTATATAAGAGTATTAATGTAATGTAAACTACTTTATTAGTTGGGTATGTAAATATAGGTTCGTAGTAGATTGTAAATAAAAATATTTAGAAATCGAAATTCTCCCTTCTTCAGTATATGGGGCTTTATGGCACAAGACACTCGGAAGTAATTCAATCTGTGCAGTTGCCGTGGTGCATGCCAGCAGGTTATCATCGTGGCTCAGTGGGCAAACCCACTGAGCCACGACTCTGCTGCTTGATAACAGCAGAAAGAACTTCATGGCCATCACACTTTAGAGTAAAAATCAGAACAAGGCTATTTCAAAGTTTTTCAGTTCATCACCACTCAACCAGTTGAAGTATTGGAACAGTTCGATTTGTAAGTGAATTCCTTTTTGAACTGGCTGTGAGCACATTAACCAATTTTCTGTCAAGAATTAAAGGAGATTTAGTCACAACAAATTTTGAGCATTTCATTCTTAGAAATGTTTATGGAATGTACATGAAACAAAACTATTAAATTACATTGTATACTATACAGGTCATAATATAGAATAAAAATTTCCCTTTTGCACAATTCTTGGTTTAAACCAATATGTATTTGTCCGCTGATGCCTTCAGAACTAAGCATTTTTATCAAGTGCAGTATTAAAAAAAAAACTATTTTGTCGTAGTCAGTTTAGAACGTATTAAGTTGGAGAGGAAATGGTAGCAATTAATTTCTCTGATCAGTCCATTTATTGCTCAGTAATGAACTCTGAGTATGAGGGGGCATATTGATTTTCACTTCAATCACTAATATTGAAGCACTTTCTGTTTACAATACAGAAACAGACATTCAGTTTTCGACTCAAGTACGTTAAACTTTCTACGGATTAATATGTATATTTTCGATATGAAGTGTCAATGATCACAGTTGGTTTGGGGTTTTATGGCACAAGGGTCAAGCAGTGCCAAACACAAGACAAAGTAATTGTGAAAAGAAAGGATGGAGAGAAGTAGAAAAAGATCACTTGGGCTTCCTAGGTCATGAACCACATGTTTACTGGAGGCAATCAACTCCATGGAAAAAGAATATATCACTAGAGAACTTTGGGTTTGAGAAGCGCGTTCACACCTAAAGATGTGTACCAAAGGGGGTTTATGATTATCCAAGTCTAGATCACAGTACGTTTGCTGGGAATATAACTTAAATTGTGTATTTTATTACTGATAAAATATATATTTTCAGAAAAGCAAACATTGAAGTCTTGAACAAAGTTATAGCAGAGGTTTCTTATGTTTTCACATCAACCAATTTGTGAAATTCATATTCTATTTGTCCTTGTCTTATTTATGAAACCTTGACAGTTTTAACATTATGTCAATTCAATAAGAAATAAACAGTAAATGTCTATGTGAAATCTAGATCTTTAGATTTCGTTATTTAAAAAGCAATTTTAAGCATATAAAGAGAAATAAAAGTACAAATGGTAAAAATATTCACTACAAAACAGTATGTTCAAAACAGTTTCAAATCAAATAATTCTTAGTTATGTAAAGCTAAAGCTACAGAAATTTTAGCAAATAAACCAAGGATGCAACACGTTCCATGAAACTCCTCCCTTTCTCCACGAAAACTCCTGTTCTCTAATCAAGATTTGAAGGATAGTAATTTAATCACCTCATGATTGCAATTGGGAGCTTTTTCTCTACAAGCCAAACACTTTTAGTCACAGGGTAAATGTGGAGTAGACATATCTTGCAAATAGACACCATTTCAAATAGCTATAAATGCATCTACTACGACATAAATATATTCGTATGAAACACAAGCAGAAACTAACAATATTTACAAATTAATGTCTACAAATTGTATTTCTGTATGATTTGATTTAGTACGTATACAATGCTTATCAATATATAGTTCATTTCCAAAATAAAAATGTTCTACCTGGGATTAAAATCTTGAAATAGACTTTGTAGATTCATTTTCAAGCAAAAGAAAATTTAATTGAAAACTACTAATAAGGCTAACGATAGTGTCACATTTTAAATTGTAAGCCAGCTATTAGAGGAGGGATTATAATGCTTATATATTTCATAAGTTCTTGTCTTGAATGGAGACACATTGAAAAGAATCGTTCTGGAAGAGATCATATAAAAATTTAAAAACACTTTTCAACCAACATAAGACGGCGTAATTAATGTCGTGAAAAACAAAATTTTGAAGTACTAAAAACTTAAACAACGAGATCAGACGGGTAGGTGAAAGAAAAACAAAAACCCACAACAGAGATCACAACACTTCTCACAGAACAGAATCTACAAATACAAAGAAAAACATCGTTCGAGTAGAGTAGGATACATTTTCCTACGCAACATATTAAAAATGTTCATAGAGGGCACTACTTACCGTAGGTGATGAAAGCTATATACATGAATAACTTTTTCGACTAGTATGACTTTGTTTAAATTATACTGAACACATTTGAATGCACTTTAACAGTGCTGATAAAAGGATTAGGTTTGAGAGTTGTTTTGAGAGGTTTTTAGTTCAAACTAGTGTAACACAGGGCCGTCCTAAATATATAGCGCCCGTTGGCTACTAACAATAATGCGCTTCTCTTCATAAGAAAATACATGGGAGGAGAAGCGGGTGAGAGTGGTCACTGGTGAAGTTTTAGAAGTTTGAGAGCTAGAAAAAATCAATATAGAGTAGGTGTCAAAATATCGTCCCTGTGCTTAATATCGCCTACTCGTGTTTGCAAGCTACTATGCGCGACATGAGTTTGAGTTTATGTAGTTACCTTGTCGATCTAGAACTTTGCCACACTTGGTTCCTCCGGCAGGTATCCTAAAAGTTATGCCGACCAACCGGTATAGTGGTTAAGGTGTTAGCCTCTAGATCGGAAGGTTCCTGGTTCGAATCCGGGTACGGGCATGGATGTTTGTAAGCGTACGGTGTAGAGGCGGCTGGTGCACCTTAAATCTGTCGTGGCCGAAAGTCCTCACGTTGGGTTGGCGTGGAAGTTTGGAGAGTGGGGTGCCAGCTCAGGTGTTGCTTCGTCATCTGACCGTGGTTCAAAATTACGAGGTGTTGTCCTCGGATCTTTCCTTCAAGGGACTGATCCCGGACCGTCGTCAATAGCCCGTTGTGTTGCTCTAGTACGACGTTAACTAAAAATTACCATTACCATTACGTTTATATGACTTGAAGTTTTACTAGTTAACTTAAACTGACATAAGTAATGAAGGTATATGATCTCTGGAAACCCAAAGAGAACAGTTCCAAGTCATATTCATTCAGTTTCCAGCTTGATTTCCCAAGTCAGGAGACTGAAATACAGAGAAATAATTAGGGTAGGCGATATTTGGAACACCTACCCTAGTCAGTCATGCTCTGGTCTCCAGACGTCAAACTTATTAAAACGAGAAGAAACACTATATCCTTTCTTCTCGTTGTCTTTTTTCAGCCCCTCTGTCAATCCTGGCAACCCTTCTCCTGGTTGTCGCGCTCCTCCACTCGCCAACCGTTCCAGTTGGCACTTGCCAATCTCTACAGTTGGCGACAGCTTCCTGACACCCACTCTCCAAACTTCCACACCAACCCAACGTGAGGACTTTCGGCCACGACAGATTTAAGGTGCACCTTCCGTCTCTACACCATACGTTTACAAACATCCATGCTCGGACCCGGATTCGAACCAGGAACCTTCCGATTTAGCGGCCAACACCTTAACCACTATACCGGTTGGTCGGCAATAATCAGGTAGAGTATAAATCCAACATTTTTCCACCTAAGTTAACTTTAATCTTAAAATTTAACTTATTACTAATTATAGTCACAATTACAATAACAAAATTATGTAAACAGTTCACAAGTCCAGCTTACGAGGCATCTTAATGATATGGCCACCTCTAGTTTTTCTTGCCTCCTCAGAAGATTCAATATTGCAGTAAACTGATTGACAGACTGCTGGTTGCTCACTTGATTTTGTACTTGGTAACTTTTCTCTAACTAGAACTGACTCTGCTGCTGACACTTCCTAAAAGATAGAGGCGTTGTATCGGTCGAAGCAACTCACCCTTTACAGTTTTTAGTCTTACAAGCCTTGTAACACCATCTTTACCTGGATTACCTCCACTATTTTCCCAAGGGGCCAACTGGTACGTTTCGTATTGTCGCTTCCAATCAAGACAACGTCACCAACTACTACTTCGGCAGCCCTTTTACGTTCGGGTCTCTGAAGCAGAGCTCCCAAGTATTCCGATCGAAATCTATTTCTTAAGGCTTTTTGTAAATTTTGTCGATACTTAACACGCTGGTTAAGACTCTGGTGATCAATTCTATCACAGTCAGGAACACCACTCACTTTGATGTCTTGTAGGAACAATGAAGGAGTCAATGGAACCAGCTCTGCGTCATTATCCGTGACATACGTCAACGGTCGAGAATTTATGATGGATTCGCAATCACATAACACCGTCGTCATCTGTTCATAAGTTAAAGTAGATCGGCCCAGTACTCTTCTACATAACCTTTTAAGAATACCGATCACTCTCCCCCACCATCCACCCCAATAAAAGGCAGTCGGTGGGTTGAATTTCCACTTTATAGGATGAAGAGCAGTGTCACTCACAATAAGGTTCCAATCCAGAGCACTTAGCAATTTTGAAGCACCCACAAAATTGGAGCCATTATCACAATAGATAGTGCTGCCTCGTCCTCTACGGGCTATGAACCTGCGCAAAGCCATTAAAAAGGATTGCGTTGATAAAGAATCCACTAATTCAATGTGTACTGCTCTATAGACAGATCATGTAAATAGACAAACCCAAGATTTCTTATTATCTATGAGAAACAGTGGTCCCGCCAGGTCAACACCGCAGATCTCAAACACACGGTCTTCTGGAAGAGATGCAGTGAGAGCATCAAGCTTATTTGCAGAATGTATCTTACAGACAATACATTTGCATAAGATAGATCTCACTGTCTTTCTACCAAGCACTATCCAGAATAGCTCTCTTAAAATGTTAAGCTGCATTTGAGTCCCAGCATGAACATTTTTTACATGATAGTGCATCACTATAAGCTTTACAACTTGGTGTTTAAATGGTAAAATTACAGGCATTCTAAAATCTTTACTATCTGGTCGATATAAAAGTTTGGTTTTCAATCGGATGATATCGTCTTTATCTTTGAAGGCTCCCACAGTTTTCAACTTTTCATCTTGTTCATTAACGAAGCTTTCTTTCTGTATTATTCTGATAACTGCATACTCAGCTACAGAAATTTCTTCGGAATCAAGGCTACCATACTTTCTAGTATTTCTCGGAATACGACTATTATTAATGAATCGAAGTAGCCAGGCAATAATTATGATAGTTTTGTTATAGCTTGAAAACTTATAGATGAAGGAATTGTCGATATTTTGAAGGTTCATTATAGATAATACTATTTCCTTCCTCTTTTCTTTCAACACTTCTTTATTTACGGGGAATTCAGATCTAGGCCATTCATCAGATGGGTAATAGAGCCAAGTAGGTCCTTGCCACCACTCTATCTCCAACAATTGTCGAGCGGAACAACCTCTGGTGGGTAGATCCACCGGATTGATCGATCCAGGTACATAATACCAATTTTCCGGTTTACTCACTAATCTAATTTCTCGTACTCTGTTATATACAAATGGTGTCCAGATTTCGCTGCCTTTTATCCAATACAAGGCGTTAATGGAGTCAGTCCAAAAGAAGGTTGGAATATTTCCTAATTTTAAATCTGATATAAGTCTTTGCCACAGTCGGGTACCAATAGTGCAAGCTAACAACTCTAACCGAGGAATTGTAGTAGACTTCAGCGGAGCTTCCTAGCACCGTGCTTGAACTAGTTGACATGAAGTTAAGTTTTTACTTTCATTCCTTAAAAATATACAGGTAGCATAAGCCATTTTGCTCGCGTCAGAAAAAACGTGTAAACTTAAACTGCAGGTTACATCAGGGTCTTTTATTAAACATCTAGGGATAGCAATTTCCTTAAGTAGATTCAACTGTTTTCTCCACTTCTCGAATTTTTTTAGATATTGCTGGTGGTAACTCCGAATACCAAGTTGTTTTCATTTTCCACAATTCTTGTAACATTAGTTTCGGGTACAAAGTCACTAGACAGGTAAACCCAATAGGGTCAAAAATTTTGTGGACTTCTGACAGTATTTTTCGTTTAGTAACAGGTCCATTATCTTCGCGAACTTCTTTTAAATTTACAGAAAGAGTACCTCAGTTATATACCCATTGCAGGCCTAATACCGGGACAATTTTATTTTTTACACAAGAAACCTCTTCTGTTGAGAACTGGGAACAATTATGCTCCCACCCTCTAAGGTCAAACTTCCTTTCTGACATAAATATCTGTAGCTACTTGAATGAACTCATGCAATTATGTCTCAGTTTTTACACTAGTTAAACAATTGTCCACATAAAAACTGTTTTTAAATTTCTGAACGATATCCACAGGATATTTTGAGTTCCCAAGTTGAGCTTACTCCAAAATCGTTTCTAGATTATATTGAATCACAGAATTAAGTAAGAAAGGGCTACTAGAAATTCCAAAGACGACCTGACAGTGTCTAAAATACACTCTATAACAACAACAACAAAAATCGACGCACCAAGAAGGAGTTGTCCGATGGAAACAAAAATTGGTGGATAGGAAAATTATGTACAGAATAGAAAATCATTAAAATTTCAGAACAATTGAATGATTTATTTCAGAGTTACAGTAACGAGCTCAATAAGGTGTTGACCCGCCTCTAGCCTGGATGCAAGCTGTCACACGGCGTGGCATAGACCGATAAAGCTCCCGGATGGTCTCCTGCGGTATTTCTTGCCAAATTTGCTCCAATTGTCGGACTACGTCATCAACATTCCCTACCGGATGCAGTCGCCTTCCCATCAAATCCCAGACATGCTCGATGGGAGAGAGATCTGGTGATCTGGCTGACCAAGGAAGTGTATGACAAGCTTGAAGACAGTTCATAGCAACACGTGCCGTATGTGGTCTGGCATTGTCTTACTGAAAAATAAGCCCAGGGTACTGCGAAAGGAACGGTAGCAAAACAGGTCTCAGAATGTCGTCAACGTACCGCTGTGCAGTAAGTGTACCTCTAATGACGACCAAAGAGGTCCGGCTATCAAGGGAAATGGCACCCCAGACCATAACTCCTTGTTGAGGGCCCGTGTGGCGTGCAATAGTGAAAGCAGGATCGGCACGCTGCCCTGTGCGTCTCCAGACGCGTCTTCGATGATCGTCAGGACACAGTTGGATGCGGGAATCGTCGCTAAAGACTATACGTCCCCAGTCAGCATCATTCCAGCCTGATCGAGCCAAGCACCACTTTAATCTGGCTCGACACTGTGCAGTCGTGAGTGGCAGGTAGCGTAACGGTCGATACGAGCTTAGATTCGCTCTCTCAGCCGTCTGTGAATGGTCATGGTGGACACTCGTGTGTGGATCGCACGACTGATGGTTGATAGCGATGAATCAGGCGCTGTGACAGCTGATCTGACAATCACTCTGTCCTCACGATATGTTGTGGCCCTACGTCGACCGCTACCATCATGACGCTGAAATCTGCCATTGTCCACCCACTCTTGCCAGCATCTTCTAATCGCCGCATCGCTTCGACTCACATGACGAGCGATTCTACGATTTGCCAAACCTGCCTCTTTCAATCCAATGATACGACCTCATTCAAACTCTGAAAGTTGCTCGTAATGAGCTCGAATCCTGCGGCGAGGCATTTTTTCAGTCGTTGAAAGGTATCCTAAATCTCAATGCAGCAGAAGTTTTTAACAACAGTTCAAGAACAACTCCTTATATACATCTGCTGGATGCGCAGCTCTGATGCACTGGAGACCGCACTATTCATTCATTGGACACCAAATTTTAATCATTTGCATATTTGGTCAAAACATTTTTGCATACGAAATTTCAAAGCAATCGGATGATTCCTTCTTGGTGCGTCGATTTTTTTTTTGTTATAGTGTATTGCAGTTCATTGTTTTCGTTACACCAAAGAAATCTCAAATAGTCTTTGTCGTTTTCTTGTGGGCAAATTTGTAAAAATGCTTTACGGATGTCCGCCGTAACTCCAAACTTGTTCATCCGAAAACGTGTTAATATAGTGGGGATTAACTCAACAAGGTTTATTCCTTTCTCCAGGCAGGCATTAAACTTGGGGAAGTTCTCAGCTTCGCTGAAGTATCAAACACAGGTCTGATTCTGGTTTTGCTATTTTCTTTCACGACATGTCTGTGTGGTAAATAATGAGACGGCAATTAAATCTCATGCTTAGGAACTTCTTCAATCATCCCTTCTCTTGTCCATTCTTCAAATATTTGATTATAATCGTCATACAAATTTTCTTCTTTTAACTTTCCCACAGTACTGTCCAGTCTCTTTAAAGCCAAGTTAAAATTATCAGGCAGGGGAAGGTGATCGTCAAGCCAAGGTAAATGTACCACAAAACGATTGTCGCTGTTGACCTGAACTGTGTTAAGAAAATGCTCTCTGGCTGATTCCTGAGGGTCTTCTTTAATTTTCTTCTCAGATGGATTGGTAATGCCAAGTGTGTCAAGAGTCCACAATTCTGTTATTGTCTTAGTTGTAGAAAGCATAGAATTAGCTACAGAGATTTCATTTTCCTCTGAAGAAATCTGGTGTGTATGTCCCATAATAGTCCACCCTAAACGTGTTTCCATTGCTGTTAAACCACAAGGTAGGGATTTGTAACCCCCGGTAATGATTTTTCCAGCTACATCGGCTCCTATTAACGTTTCAACAGGACCTTTATAATCATCATTCACATGAATACCACAGTCAGTAAGCTCTTTTAAATAAATCGCAGGCATTGCCAGTGGAACACTTTCACAGACAACAGGTTGACTCAATACTTGGAAATGACAGTTATAAGACCCATCGCAACTTGTCAAATACAAAGTAAACATATCATGCTTACACACTTCTGTATTTTCTCCACCGAACAGAGAATGTTGAAGATATTCCCAGCTTTCCCTTTTATATTTAATCTCTTTCACAGTATTTTTTTAAATGTAAGAGCGCTGTGAAGCAGAGTATATAATGGCTATTGCCTTCCGTTTTCTCCTATCACCTCTAATTAAAACCGATAACGTTAGTGGTGGAGTGGTAGCATCCGCAACGTTAGGCCGCCAAAGCGATTGTTTACGCCAAATCAAGATGGCGGCCGATGTAAGCAATTCCAAGATGGCCGCCATATACAACGTGAACCTTTGCATACAGTGCATAAATAATAATAATTTGTTTAAAAATTAAGAAAAAAGCAATATAAATTTCACTTGAAATTTTTCTAATATTTCAGTCTGGTTTTCTCCGAACATGTGCGCAATTTTGCGTCAATTTCATCCTAGTTTTGTCACTTAAAAAAAAAAATATTAAATAAAAAAAAATAAAAAAATTATAATTGTTAAAAAATAATAATAATAATAATAATCATAATAAAAAAAACCGTGATTTTTTTAAAACGTCCGGATTTTCATCAATTTTGAATTGGAAACTTTGCAATGCATAGAAAATTCAAAACAAGAAATCTTTTTTTAATAAGGTAGTTCTTTTCTGTGATCATAATCCACACAAAGGTTTTTGATGAGAAACCAAAAATCTAAAAATTCTTCTGCTATCCATAAGTGTGAAAAAATATTTTTTCACAATTTTTCTAGCAATAAGCATTATGTGAGCAACTCAATGGGGATATTCCAGGTTATAGAGCCATATATGGAAAAGCAAGACAAATATTTTTATTGTAACGACTTTACAAGAGGAAATTGTTTTTTAGAGAAGTCAAAGCGTATTGCGCTTAAGGTTTCAATGCGTTTAAACCAGTATACCGGGAGAAATTTGTTTGTAGATAAGTCACAGCGTATAACGCGCGATCCCCGCCTGCCGGCTACCTCGCCGCCCCTCCGGGGCCGGCGAGGACCTTTCACCGTTGGCTTCCATGCATATAAGTCACCGTATTGGGTGCCCACCCAAGCATAGTCCAGTGTTTGTATAATATAACCAAAAGCTAAACAAAAATCAACTTACCCTCATAGCCGGGTCCTTGAAATTCTGACAATGGTTAACAGTCATATGCTCGAATCGATAACCCTTGAACTCTTTGTCCTTCGGGTATTGATACCAGCATATGACTTCCAATAGTCAGAAATTTGTGTAGTTCCTTGCAAAATTCAGCTCTGAATTACCTCAGCCAAAACTTTCTGGTTCCTATTTTTCACCTCAACCATAAAACATTTATCCGTCCCTCGTTCAAGTCCTCCAAACACTCATTTACCCTCCAATTTCTTACTCCTGTTATACTTTCTTTTGCCAAATTTTTGTCCTATCTTTCTACATTTCCACTCCTACCTATCACCAGCATCCTTTCTCAATGTTAAAATCATATCATTCTCACATGAAAGACATTTCACCTTCTTCCCAATCAAGCTACTACATGTTTGCAAAAAAAAAAAAAAAAACATTTTCTAACGTTCAATAACACTATCCACTGCTATATCAAATCAACTAAGGAGAAATGAGCAACCAAAAGAGGAAAAAAATTCTAAATTCCAATCTGCAATTTCAAAAATCAAATTTAATCCAAATTTTTTTTCGAAATTTTAATTGAAATTTAAATAAAGTGACAAATTTAAAAAATTGTAACTTACAATCTGCTTTCCAAACTTATCCTAAAAATTTTGAAAATTAATAAAACAAGTCGATTTTATAAATCAAGAGCAAAATTCATATGCACCCAACAATTTCAAAGACTGTCTAAATTTTAATTCCGTTCTACATTAAAAATAAAAGTGGAAAAGCGTATTTTCTTCCTTAACCAATCATGAGACCCGTTTATTATCGTCAGGAGAAAATATCTAGGGTTGCCTTAAAACTAAGAAAAAACGAAAAACGGGAAGGTTACCACAATTGGCAATACATCGCTCGAAAGTTGTAACGTATCGGATACTACATACCATCCACGTTAGTAACATAACACTAGGACTTTTGGACACATTCGCAAGTGCTTGATCCTCATTCGGAACATTATCTAACTCTTCAGTTTCGTTTCCGGTAGGTGAGAATGCTTGTTGCTTTATGTTGTGACAGAGTAAAATATGATGTATTTTTCCACAACCCAAACACGTTACCTTAGAGTAACATTTACGAATTTGATGACCTGGTTTTAAGTACAGAAAACAGCACCCTGATTTCTCTACGAGATTCTCTCTATCTTTCATCGCCATTTTTCGTACCTTCAAACAGTCAGTGGAATTATGTAAATTCTGACAAAATATGCACTGTCTCTGTTTCTTTGAAGAGGTTAAAAGATCAGTCGCACTAGCTATTTGACGAGTGTCCCCTTATTTGTGTTTATTGTTTCCAGCCCTCTTCTCCTTGAACAATTTAAAATTATGTTTGGTTTCAACTCCAAAATTTTGTGATGCTAAAATTATACGTTTCTCTGCCTGTACTTCATCTTGAAGAAAATCAGTATTGGTAAACTAAAAAACATTTCTTAAGGCTATTTATCTGAATTAAAATTAAACATAATAATTATCTAATAACAAATTCTATTTTTAATATTAATTTACAATTGTGTGTACTATTGATAAGCCTTTGCTTAAATCAACAACACACTACCTTTGATTCGTGCTGCCATCTAGTTTTACGATGGATAATTTATTGTCCCAACATTACTCCTTTACCAGTAACTAAGTTACGATACCTAGAAACCATGGTAAGAGACAGTACTGACAATATATAGATAATTACTACAACACTTAGTATTGATCCAAATAGGTATTCATTGTGAATAAAATAATGATTCTTTAAAATAGAAGTTTCACTACAGAATTAACATAACACTTTTCCTGTTATACCTGCTTATGAGCCAAAGGAATTGATGGTTAATACAATATCAAGATAAAGACATAATAAGAATTTTTCAAAATTTGTTCTTTTTCAATTGTATGAATAAAATAATTGCATAAATTTAAGCATTTCAAAAATCAATTGCTATAGATTGGTTTCAATTCTTAACTATACTGTATGCCATTTTGAAAAATAAAATCCAATTAACTCAAAAACATAGCCAAAAAGGTACATTCTGCAAATAAAACACTATCAATAATCATACCAAACAATAGTTATATACCAGATAAACATACAGAAGAAAAAAAATTTTGTTGCGCGCATGTTCATTTACACTTGACTGATTATATACAATTATTGAAATCTTACTGGTGTCCTATTTTCTCTACCACGACGTGTGATGCACTGTTTACTATCAAGTGGGGGTTGAACAATTGTGTCATTTTTGCGAACAATTGGTTCACAGAATTCACTTTGTGTATTTGGTGCATTTGCAGCCAATAGATACGCTGGTTTCAACCTATCTATTGATATAGTAACATGTTTACCTTTAGATAACAATTTGAAATACTTATCATCCCTGTTCACTACAGCAAACGGTCCTTCATAAGCTGGCTCCAGCGCTTTTTTGACACGATCAATCCTAACAAATACATGTGTACACGTTTTTAGGTCACTATGTACAAATATTTTTTGTCTATAGGAGTTTAATGTTTTTGTTGTCTTGATCTGTTGCATAAAATTTTGCAACTGTGTCACAATTGTTTCAGGTTCAACTTTAGAGGCAGGTGGGTCAAAAAACTGACCTGGCAGTCTTATGGTGGTACCATACATCATTTGAGCTATTGTGTAGTTGGTATCAGGACGTAGTGCAGCTCTGAGTCCTAGAAGTACAGAAGGAAGGATTTCTGTCCATCTGATGTCGTTATGGGCTTTTATTGCAGTCTTCAAGGTTCTGTGATACCGATCAATTTTTCCATTTGCTTGTGGGTGATATGGCGTTGTATGTGAGACTTTAGCACCGCTGATTGTTGCAAGGCTCCTAAACAGTTGGGATTCAAATTGTCTTCCCTGATCTGTTCGTAAAATGCTTTACTAACAGTTTCAGCTGCAATGTCTGGCAAAGGGATAACTTCCATCCAACATGAAAATCTGTCGATGCATGTCAGACATTAAATTTTTCCGTCTGAAGGTGATAGTGGTCCTATCAAATCAATATGTACAGTGCTGGATCTTGCATCTGGGTGTTTGATACTTTGCAGATCTTGATTTGGTGTGCCTGTTTACTTCCGCTTTTTGGCAGCTTATGCATGTTTTGGCCATCTTTTTTTATATTTGGCCAGAAAACTTGTCAGTCATCTGTTTGACAGTTGATTTTATGCCTGGATGGGAAAATCCATGAATTTGTATAAACATTTGTTTTTTAAAGTTTCGTGGGATGAATGGTCTTATATTTGTTGCCAAAATGTCACCCCATAATGATTTTCCAGATGGCAATTGATGGCGCTTGAATTTTAGCGAGTTACTATTCTTCATGACATGTTCTAACTCTTGGTCATTGATTTGGGTATCTGCTATGGCATGATAGTCGATTACTGCCACCTCTTTAATCCGCGACAAAGCATCAGCAACAATGTTTTATTTCCCATCTACATGACGGATGTCAGTGGAGAACTCAGAAATGTATTGAAACTGGCGTAGCTGTCGAGGAGAAGCTTTCTAATTTTTTTTGCTTAAAAGCAAAAGTGATAGGCTTATGATCGGTATAACTAATGAATTCACGTCCTTCTAGAAGATGTTTGAATTTCTTTACAGAAAGGTAGATACCTAACAATTCTCTATCATAGGTGGAGTAGCCTTTTTGAGTCTCATTCAGCTTTTTAGAGTAGAAAGCAATTGGCTTCCAGCTGTCATCCTCCAATTGTTGTAATACTGACCCAATTGCAAAATCAGAGGCATCTGTAGATAAGTACAGAGGTAACACTGACTTTGGAAAATTTAACAGGGCAGCTTGGGCTAGGTCGGACTTGCATTTCTCAAATTGCTGGATGGCTTCTTCTGTACATGGAGCTTTCCGGCGATCTTTTTTCTTCGCATCTTTCAACATCTCATGGAGCAGTGCCTGTGTTTCTGCAGCATTCTTCAAATATCGTCTGTAGAAATTTAACAAACCAAGAAACGTACGAAGCTCATGGATAGTTACTTGTAATGTACTTGTAATCAGTGATAGCTTGTACTTTTTCTGGCAATGGACATGAACCTTTTTCTGTAATCAGGTATCCCACTTGGTTAACACCCATCACAGATTTGGCAATATTAATGCCAAGTCCATATTGTTGAAGTCTGTCGAAAACTTGTGCAAGATGTTGCTTGTGCTCTTCCTCTGAAGTTGAAGCTACTAACACATCGTCTAAATATGGGAATACAAAATCCAGTCCACTTAGAACCTCTATAATGAAGCGTTGGATGGTGCATTCCTCAATCCAAAACTCATCCCGTGGAATTCGTAGAGGCCAAATGGTGTAGTTATTGCCGTTTTACATTTGTCCTCTTCTGTAATTGGAATCTGGAAATAAGCTTTCACTAGGTCAATCTTTCATAATATCTTGGTGTCTTGTAATATGTAATGGAAATTTTCTATTCGGGAATAGGATACCTGCCTGGTACTGTTAGGGCGTTAAGCCTTCTGTAATCACCGCAAGGCTTAATCGTTCCAAATTTCTTGTTCACCAGATGTAAGGGATAGCCCACTGTGATTTGGAAGAACGAATAATGTCATTGCTCAGCATAAATTCAAATTCTTGCTTGGCCAGTTTAAGTTTCCCAGGATCCAGTTGTCTTGCTCTAGAGTAAGTCGGTTGACCAGCTGTCACAATGTGATGTTTGACATCATGCGTGGCAACCTTGCTGAGTAAATTAGGTTTATTGAGTTCAGGGTACTGTTGTAACAATTCGAAGTATTTTGTTGATTTGTTTACCGTGCTTAAATTGCTATTTTCTTGAATGGATGTAACTTCCCCTGTGATTGAAAGGTTGGTTACACCATCAATTAGTTTTTTTATTGTGAATGTGAATCAACAATTTGAATTTGTTTAAAAAATCAGCACCAAGTATGCCAAGTAAGACTTAAGCTACGACAAATGGCCATTGAAACTGGCAACGAAGGCCTAGATTTAGGGTTAAGATTTTTATACCATACGTAGGATCTCTGTCCCGTTTGCTGCATACAGTTTGTACTCACAGTTTTTTGTATCGGTCTTGGAAGGTGGGATTATTGAGACATCTGCACCACTGTCCACAAGAAATTGCTGTCTTGTTGTATAGTCTCGCACAAATAATCTGTACTTGCGGCCATATAAATCAGCCGTAGCAGGACTTGCCACTGAGTCTACTGCTGTGTAAAGTTTTCCGACGGATCCTTCCAGCTACATGGCTGTACACACTTTTCCGGCAAGCATTTCTTTCCAAATCGGTGATCGTAGAAACAGTACTTCCCATTCGGGTTGAAACGTTTCCTGGAATTACTGCGATTCCTATTGCCACTGTAGTTTCCTTTGTTGTGGCTCCTAAAATTTCGAGAATCCAGTGCTTCGATTTTCAACTCCAACGCCTTTTAGAAATCAGATCTTCGACTGGATCTGGTAACTTCTGAACAGCCGACAATTCTGATGCTCGTGGGGGAAATCTCGATGATCTTGTCAGCCATTATCGCTAGTTTCTCCAGTGAGAGTGATTCGTCACTGACGATCAATATACTTTTCACTCCGAACAGGATCTTGTCTAGCGATAAAGTACGCAGAACTTTGTCCAAAACCACGTCGTTTCCGCCGCCGAGAGATCTCATCTTCCTCAGGACTGGCTTGGCAGCATGTCTCCAAGCTCAAGTCCCGTCTAGAGGCGCTTAATTTTCTTGTTTTCACTTTCGGTGAAAGTATCCAACAGGCGTACTTTAGCTGCTCGATATTTGGTGTTGCTATCGTCTTTAATAATGTCCCAGATATTTTTTATGTACAATCATTGCCATAAAAATTTGCGCACCAAGAAATTATTGTGTGATCGTAACGAAACTTGGCATGAAGGTATATATCGGTCAGATATGCAAATGATTAGAAACGCAGCGTGATTGCGCATTGAGTAATGCCACTAGAGGGCGTTGAACTTCGTTCTCCTTGGAGTATAAAATAGGTAAGCAGAGCTTGTTTGAGTGTACTTAATCTTTTGCAAAGGAAACGCTGAGGTAGACATGCCGTTACACCGCCATCGAAGACAATATGAGCAGCTGTAAGAGATCGCGAGGGGAAGAATAATCGGGATGATGGAAGCTGGGTGGTCAGCTCGGCGAGTAGCTCGTCAAGTAGGCCGTTCTGATTTTACTGTGAGGAAGTGTTGTGACCAATGGACAGAAGAGACTTCATTTACACTGCGACCAGGCTCAGGACGCCCTCGACAGACCAGACGTCGAGAAGACCGTCACATCAAACGAAACGCTCGCGTAGAGCCAACTGCCTCATTGGCCGCTATCCAGACACAGGCAGAACATTCACTACGGGCCCCTGTGTCTTCCCGAACCATCACAAGGCGCCTGGCTGAAGGACATGTGGTATCGCGGCGCCCATTACGTATGCTGCCAATGACACCCACCCACCCACGCCTCCGTTTGGAATGGTTTCGCGCTCGACGGGATTGGACTGCAACGGAATGGAACCAGGTCGTCTTCAGCGACGAATCTAGATTCAATTTGAGCAGTGATGACAATCGCTTTCGTGGGTGGAGGCCCCTTGGTGAACGCCTCAATCCTGCCTTCACTTTACAGCGACACACCGCTCCCACAGCTGGCGTGATGGTATGGGGTGCCATTGCTTACGATACACGGTCACCCCTAATATTGATCCATGACACAATGACAGCCCTGCGGTACGTCCATGACATCCTTCAGCCACATGTGATGCCACTCATGACAGGGTTCCCAGGAGCCATTTTTCAACAAGAAAATGCTCGGCCACACATAGCAAAGATGTCAGAAGACTGCCTCAGCCATATTACCACCCTTCCCTGGCCTGCTCGATCTCCAGATTTGTCACCAATCGAGCAACAGCAAACAACAATCAACAACAAACTACCTTTGATTCGTGCTGCCGTCTAGTTTTACGATGGTAATTAATTGGTAATTTTTTAGTTGTCGTACTAAAGCAACACAACGGGCCATGATCAGTCCCTTAAGGGAAAGATCCGAGGACAACACCTCGTAATTTTGAACCACGGTCAGATGACGAAGCAACACCTGAGCTGGCACCCCCACTCTCCCACACCAACCCAACGTGGGAACTTTCGGCCACGACAGATTTAAGGTGCACCACCCGCCTCTACACCATACGCTTACAAACATCAATGACCGGACCCGGATTCGAACCAGGGACCTTCCGATCTAGAGGCTAACACCGTAACCAGTATGCCTAGTTTTACGATGGATAATTTATTATCCCAACAGTATTTTGCTGAGAAACACTACAATTTGAAACAACGCCTTCTCTTTCTGAAAGCGAAAGTTGTTTCAACTTAAACTTTAACAACAGCCAACGATCTATATAACTTTCAGATTCATCGATCTCTTTCTCTATTACATTATCTTCAATGTCTTCAGAAAAACGAAACTGCTAAACAATTTCTTCAGAATTTACCATTAACGTAGCTTTTTCCTCAATAACTCTCAGTTTAATTATTTTATCAGAAATTTCTAAGTTTGCTTCCTCAGCATCAAACTCATTCATGCTTTCCTAAACAGTCTCCTCTGCTGAGTTCTATTTTTCTTTGCTGCTTCCATATCATTTCAGAAAATAGGATAAACAATTCTGAAAGTAGGTTAAACAAACAAAAACTTACTCATTAATCAGCAGTCGAGTCCTGTTGCTGACGCCAGATGTTCCGTCTTGAATTTCGGAATCAGAAGTATTCCGGAATGTAGTTGGTGGTCCGGAATGTAACTGTGCCATAAAAAAGCCTTATATCACAAGTACTCAGTTTATTTACAGTTTTCAAACTCTGCTTTAAATCACAAAATAACACTCAACAGCATTTATGGCGTAAAAAAATAATACACAATTTTCTCTAGCAAAATTCTAAAATTAACTCAAAATCCGTTCTCTGCGTATATCATAAAAACTAGACTGTTGCCATTCGCAACTTAACAAATATATCAAAACAGGTAGAGTATAAACACAACAGGTGGTGTGATTAGTTCAAAAGTCGGTCTGTAAATCTGCGGCAGTTCCTTTCGGAGGGTATTTAAAATGTAGAGATACTCAAATAAGCTATTGAATTTAGTTTTTTCCGCAGGCATTCTTAAGCCCCATAATGTTATTTAAATTAGAATTTTTCATTAAATTTGCCAACTTTCGAGAGGATCATGACTCTACATAATGTGACTTAGGACATTTCACCTGAAATGTCACCGTAGTACGACAAACTAATCTATAATTTAATCACTTTTGAAATCGTATAACAGCGAAGCTGTCAAATTACAGGTGTCCTGAGTAGGTAAGGTAAGGTAAATTTTATTAACGTTGTTTCGAGAGCAACACAAAGGGCTATTGACGACGTTCCAGGATCAATCCTCTAAGGGAAAATCCGAGGATAACAACACGCAATTTTGAGCTGGCACTCCACTCTCCAAACATCCACACCAACCCAACGTGAGGACTTCTACCACGACAGATTGAAGGTGCATCAGCCGCCTCTACAGTGTCCCGGGTCTAAGCATTAAAAGAAAGGTATTGTTTTCTTACAACAAATAGCATGAAATAAATTAGTGCTAAGAAAGAATAGCGTTGAAATCTTTTCATATCGAAAGGGAAAATACAGCGTATCAGTAAGAAAACAAGTTTTCACATTTCTCCTTTCTTCTTGTGATATGGTGTCATTATTACAACTAATCAGAATGGTGTTTGCAATTTTCTTGAATCAAATCAATGAGTGGGAGTTTGGAGAGTGGGGCTTCCTCAGTTGTGACCTCATTATCTGACCATGGGAAAAATTAAATGCTAGGGTCTTCGGATCTTTCCCTTCGGGGGTTGATCCCAGACTTTCGTCGTCGTCAATAGCCCGTTGTGTTTCTCTAGTATGAAGTTTATTAAAAATTACCTATTACCTAGACTAGAGTGCACTTAGACTGTCAATAGCCCGCTATATTTCTTCAGTTGGACGCTAATTAAATACCTATATAGCAGTTTAGGTTTACCACATTTTGTCATTTGTTACTACCATAGTTACAACGGAAGTCGAAAGCTCGTGTGTTCCTTTTGAACGATCGTCAACACTGAAACCAAAACAAATATCAAACATGGCCCTTAGAAATGCATTTCGGAAGATTTTCTTAAAACTTTATACAAATGACTCTTATGGACGGAATAAGTTATTTAGAATGGTTCAGGAAAACAAGGAAAAATTATATTATTTATCTGGATGTATGGGTGCCGGTGTTACTTTGTTAATTTTTAGTGACAAGTTGCAAAAGTTTGGGACCAGACGAGATATTGGATTAGTACGTGCTAATCAACACTCAAAAAATGTAAGTGTTCCCTGGAATCAAACTATACGTTTGCATTTAAAAGTGATTAATTTGAAAAACAATTTCAAACCCATTTTACATTGTTTTTTCCTCAGAACTTCATCACGAACTTAAACTAAAACATCTAACTAAATATATTACTTTAACGTGAAAGGAGAAGGAAATTCAGTTAGCTGTGCGGAATTTATCCTTAATACAAAGTGAACTGATTAAAATCGCAAATTTATTTATTTTCTCTTAGAAAGTGAAATCAATCTTGCAATTTCTTTAAATGCTAAATTCGAGAGTTGAAACTCAAAAATCAGAATGTAAACTAAAGTATTATGCATAGATTACTGTGGCTGTTTCAACACAAATTGTAAATGCTTTCCCCGTCTCTTCGTTTACATCCTCAGTCCCATAGGCATATCATATGATTTATCTCTTTTCTTGCCATGACCATCATTAAGAAGATCGAAGTCAAGCTGCCTCCTGTGATGGGAAGTGAACACAGGGTTTGATCCATGAATGCAAATTAATCTCTTGGATTAAATGATCAATTTAAATTGAGTCATGTTCTTAAGTATGATATCTATGAGCGAAACATTTTAATTAATTACAGAGAAAAATAAAGCATTTAAAGAGCTTGAATATTTAAAATTGATTTATATACTGTTTCAAAAAGAGAAGCTAATTTATCAGGAATCATTCTACCTCACGAGAATTGTAGCATTCTCCATTCTATTTTTCCATTTAATGTTTAAAATGTAAAAAAATAAATCCTGTTTTCAATGATTACAATTTAACCTACCATTTTGTCTGGGAGTCAGGGTTCTAGTTTTTGGATCGAAATGTTCGAATCTGGGGTCTGGCATGGATATTTGTTGATGAATATGTAGCCTCTATAAATAAGTTGTGCCTAGAATATGTGATATGTATGTAAGCTGTAACATGAACTCCTCCCCTCATGGTTCTCTAGGGAAGCGGTTCCCAACCTTTTTTCTCCCCAGTACCCCTTGATTAGACTTTACATTTATGATTACCCCCTCTCTTCGTTACATCCACCCAGTGGCACACCTTGGGTAAGAAGTGCCCTTGTGCAATAATTTTTTGGCGCCTCCCCATCTCCAATGCAATTATAGTCACAGTGCTATGCTCTTTCGAAAAACCACTATGAGTACGATATAATACAGTACGAAATCCGGAATCACCCAGACGTCAGCTATTCCGTATTTCAGATTATTTGCTGTTTTTTTTGTTGTCAAAAACCCTAATCTAACCCCTTTCCTCTCCACACATTATTTATGTCCAGAACGCATTTGTAATGCTAAAATAGCAGAAAAATAGTAAACAATAATAATTTTTATAAAAGAAATAACTTTAAAAAAGAAAAAACTTTTTAATACAATGCAGCAAATTTTGCATAAAAATCTTCTAATTTTTCTATTTGGTAATTACTCTGAACATGTCCATTATTTTGCAATGTTTCATCATTTTGGTCCAGGTTGAACACTTTGTTCTTTAAAAATTATCGGAAGGATGAAAAGAGGTGGAAAAATAGAAAAAAGTGAGGAAAAAGTCTGTAGGTTAGCAAAACGTCCGGATTTAAAATTTTGTACTGTAATAGGTTAGCTAAATAATGAAACAAAACAAATTAACTTTATGACATTTATGTGCTTTTATTAAATTTTACAACTTATTTCAATTTTGGCCCTGCTAAAACTTTTTATCCCCTTTGTTTTCAATATATTTTCATACGTTAAAAAAAAAAAAACAAGGATAGAGAAATTTTTTTATCCCCTAAAATTCATTTGATCGAAGAATTAAAGAAGCTCGCTCCATGCCATTAAATCTTTACCAGCGTGATAGTGCAGTTTCGTTTCTAATGAAATATGATATGTTAGTGAGCAGATCTGTAGCCTGTGCAAACGTGAAATCAGGTTGAAAAATTCATACAGAAGTATGGATAGCTATATTTTTAAATGCAAGAATAAATAATGTAGAATGTCAGTATCTATAAAGAAGGGCTCCAATTTGGAGAAATTGAATATAGAATGCAAAAAAAATTTTACGATGTATATATTGCTGTATATATAATTCCAAAAAAAGTTTAAAATAAAAAAATAGGAAATTTTTGAAAATGAAAGTGTTGGTGGATCAGGGAGGAGCCTGACCCAGATAACACAAAATTGTGTTTTCGTATGAGCAGCATGCTTGAAAAATTGCTTATCCACTCCCAAGACCATTAAAAAGCAAATACAAAACAATCTCCATATTAAAAAAAGTTGCTGTCGCAAAATTGAATTCTGGGTTGTTTAGCTCGCTTCTTAGACGGTTTCCCAAGAAAGCACAGATCGGAAAATTACATAATTAACATGGTTTGTTCTTCATCGTGTTCCCTGGACAATTTTGAAGATTTTTTTCCAATGCGGCTACTAGTTAAGGGTTTATTAAGTGTCAAAATTGAAAAAGCGGGGGTTGGCGAGCTGGGGCGGAATCCCCTAGTATGAAAAGAATAAGAAAACGAAATGACACTTACAACAACAGCTGGGAGACTGGCAACACCAAGCCCGGTCCTGATCAAACTTAACTCTTTATTTCCCTTTTTATAAAAGCAAATGCACTGCAAAGAGATAACAGAAAAATATCCATTTTTTTTCTTGCGGTCTTCATTCTATAATTTGTTTATGTATTTACATATTACTAATATGTGTACGTGTAAATGCCCATATATTAACTGCTGCATTTTTTAAAAATCAGACGACTTATTTTGTGTGGCATTATTTGTGTATAATTTTTAGAAAATAGACTTGAATATTAATTTTTTTACATACTACTGTTCTTCTAAGATTAACTAATCTGTAAGAACATCTCCACTTGGTCGAAAGTCAGGTATTACATTGTATAATACAGTTTTTTTCAATGTTTTATTTAAGTCCTTAGAAAGTCCTTATTTTATCCTAGAAAGTGCTAAGAAAGCCCTTATTTTGTCCTAGAAAGTGCTTAGAAAGTCCTTATTTTCAGTTAAGAAAAAAGAGTGGGAACCCTGTATTAGTTTAGGGTTTATTAAGTGTCAAAGATTGAAAAGCGAAATTTCTTCCGCGAGTGAACAAAACACATACAAATTTTCAGTATTAACCCTTCTTTACATGATTTTTTCTTTATTGGTGAAATAAATCAAGGTGATATAATTCATGTTCAAAATTAAAGGAAAAATGGTTTAAAAAATCTTAGTATATATTTATAGTATAAATTTAGCAAAAAACAATATGATGGTATCGTGGTATTTTTTAAATTAAACGCAAACTTTTTCAGAAATTGCTCTAAAAATAACAGAAACACATGTTACATACCTTTCTTCCACTCATTTTCACTTTTTTAGCAATAGAAACTCAAATATAACAAAACAAAATAAAAAACGAAATCATATGTTTATTGAAACTACAACAAACAGCGGAATGACAACTTCAAGCTCGTTTTACTGATAGTGACACTTGCTCATTTTTGACAGCTATTTTTTTTTTATGCAATGGACATTAAAACGGTATCCAGACACAATCAACTTAAAGTGAACTTGCTCTTTTATATAATTTTTGGGCATGCAATGTTATGATGGAAATTTCCACCATTATGAAAAGAAGTGTTAAGCCTTGAGTTTTTTTTAGAGAGTACATCTCAAATTAAATTTGTGCAGCTCGTCGAGTTTTTTTAGAAATTTCAATGTGGTTATTGATAATATTGTTTTGAAATTTGGGGAAAATCGGGACATTTTCGTTATTTTCTTTTTTAAATGTCGTATCTATATCTTATTACTATTAGTTTTTAATTTTTAAAATATCGCAGTATACCTCAAAATGTACTTTTTCTTACGGTACAATTATTTTTGAAATTGGTTAATAACTAAATTTGATGCTATCAAAAGTTGGTCAAACAAAATTCGGAATCTTTGGATATTTTCACTACTTTTTGTTAAAACTATCATATCTACAGCTTAATTCTATTGTTTTTTAAATTTGAGAACATCACTGAATACATTATATTACACTCTTTCTTATGTTATGATAATTTTTTAAATTGGTTAATAAATAAAGTTAATGCAATTA
The DNA here is from genome assembly GCA_947359465.1 of Metellina segmentata. Lineage (NCBI taxonomy): Eukaryota > Metazoa > Arthropoda > Arachnida > Araneae > Tetragnathidae > Metellina > Metellina segmentata. The sequence goes on along the minus strand of OX375872.1, from coordinate 148,304,657 downwards.
AAAGTTGAGCAATTTTCTGAACTTTCCAATCGTAATTTCCGATACAAAACTAAAACTGTCATATCTATATCGTATTACTATTAGTTTTTAATTTTGAAAATATCGCAATATACCACTGAATGTACTCTTTCTTACGGTACAATTATTTAAAAAATTGGTTCAAGAATAAATTTGATGCAATCAAAAGTTGGTCACACAAATTTCGTATTTTTCAGTTCGCATAGCAGGTTCCGCAAGCAGTAGTCGGTTGCATTTTTGACTATCGGGTTTGCCAGATATCAAATTTATGACTGCTGGAATTGCCATAAAAACGATTTATTTTTATTTGGCGAGGAAAAAGGTTCGCTTTTTTCACTCTGTTCTCAGACGGTTTATAGAGAAAGTACAAATCGAAAAGTTAAGAGATTAACACAGTTTATTTAAAATTGTACAGGGAACAAGATGCAGAAGGTTTTTTACTGATGCGGCTATTACTTTCGGGTGCATTAAGTGTTAAAGCAAAAAAAAAAGTGAAATCACTTGCGAAAGAGGTATTGGTTTGCGAAGCAAACCAAACGGGACTACGTAGCAATCCCACAGGGTCGGCGAGCATGTAGCGAAGCCCTCTCTGTGACGTCATGAACCAGAAAGTCAAATCAGTATTAAACGAATTATTAAGATAGTTTCGCTGTCCAGGCTATTCACTCTGCGAAAGGAATGTTGGTTTGCGAAGCAAACCAAATGGGATCTGTGAAAGGAGTGTTGATTTGCAAAGTGAACCAAATGTGATTGCATAGCAATTCCCGGGGGTTAGCGAGCTGAGCCCCCTAGTGCATCAAATTTATACAACCTTTGTTTACCTAAAATGTTTTTTTTTAGCCTTGTGGAAAATGTATGTAGTGCATATTTTAGTCTAAACTTTTGGGGTATGTATAATTTTATAATGCAGCATATATTTAGTTTGGTATTTATTATGTATGTGTCAGTAATGATTCTTTCGTTTTCAATGCACTACTCTATCTAACCTCTAACTTCGAATTTTCTTATAAATAGAACAAAGATGAAGATGTTCAAATGTCCCAGTTAACCCAAAGGGAAAGAAGATTTATAAAGTTTGCTTCTGTTGAATATGATGGACAATTGTACATGACTCCTCAAGATTTTTTGGATTCTGTTACTGAAACTGATCCACGTCGTAAGTATGTTGCTCTGGAGGTTGATTATATTTCAGACTACAAGAAATCTACCTGACTTCAATAGCCATAGTTTTTTACATCTTTGAACTCAAATTATGTTACAAAATTATTGCTTCTACATGAACAATGTATCATTAATTCTGTTTTTTGTTAAAGCATCAAAGCTTGTTATAGTAAGTATAGTTTCATATATTGCCCAGTAACATAAGATATAGCTACTGGTAATTCATCAAGTGTGAAAAAATCCTGATTGAAAATAACAGATATATTTGTTTTAAATCAGTCTTTTAAATAGGATTTTTATGAATTTAATTAATTTGTTGCCTCAATATGTTTAAATGTGCTGGACATGGAACATGTTTGGACATTTGAACTGGGACATTTGAACAATAGTATATATATATACTATTATAAAAGGAAGTGTTTGTTTGTCTGTTTGTTGCCGCAAAATCCTGACGATTCTTTGGCACTTACAGCAATGAGATTTGGCACACAGATAGTCTGAATTTTTTACACTGCTTGGGTTGCAGCGAATTTTAAAATTCAATCTAGAAGATTTTTAAATGAATTTAATAGTTTTATTATCCAATTGGTTCTTCAACGCGTTTCTAACGGAGAGAGATGAAACACCGAAATCTAGACTTTTCTACCCACGTGACCTTGCTCTCAGGCTATGGAATCATGTCAAGTTTTTTTCATCACAGTAGATTCTAAATTTATTTTTTCCGCTTTCATTTTGCACAGAGGAATGATTTTACAGCAGAGGATAAAAACAAAGTTTTAACTTTAGTTATGTAGTTCTTTTTTATATCTTTCTTTGTAGGCTACACTTCTATTCTTTATTGAAGTCAAAATTACATTTTTAGGATTACAATACATCAATACATACATGCATACTTAGTAATAGTTTATAGCAGCAAAGTCTCGCCATCTTTTCATTAGAAGGACGTCAGCCAGCGATGACTCACTGCATTGTTCAACCAATCTTAAGTCAACCTAAAATAACATCAACACATGTACTGTAGTTTCTTTTTTGCTATAAAAGAAAGGGTATTGAAGCTACAGCTGGTACAATGGTCACTTTTAATTTTCATGTTACAAAAAGCAAGGCATTAAATACTGTCATTACGAAGTCCCAAAATTGTAAATATGTCCATGTAGCAAATGTAGCTGCCACTACAAAAATAACTTTACGATTGGGTAGTATAAATATCAGTGTAACCCAACTCTTTCTTCCATAAAGTACTTTTTGGTAGACACTAAGTTGCACTGTATCAGCGGCTTGCTATATTGGTTACCAACAGAAATGATTTAAACACATAATAATTTACAAATTCGATGGATAGTTGAATCGTCGTAGTTGTAATTACTTTCAACCATTGGGGGCGCTGTGATAGCAGTTACTGCTAATGTCATTCAACTAGTTACCACCGTCCCAGCCTAAGCCATTTGGTCTATCGCCACCTAATTTTGAACCATGGTCAGATGACGAGGCAACAACTGAGCTGGCACCCCACTCTCCAAACTTCTACACCAACCCAACGTGAGGACTTTCGGCCAAGACAGATTTAAGGTGCACCAGCCGCCTCTACTTCCTACACTTACAAACATTCATGCCCCGACCTGGATTCAAACCAGGAACCTTCCTATCTAGAGGCTACACTGCTAATGTTATATCACATCCTCTTGCTGTGCATTGCCTCATTCTAATAAAAAAAATCTCTAATGTTATAAAAAAAAAAAGGGTTTGTCTGTTTTCTTGCACTCGAAGTCCTGACGAATCTATGGCACTTAAAGTTATGAGATATGGAAGACAGGTAGTCCAAATGTTTTGCAATTTTAGGGTCGAGGCGAATTTTAAAATTCAATCTACACATTTAAAAATGAATTTAATAGTTTTTTTCCACCATTCTTCCTTCTTCCGCGGAATGAAGAAACATAAAAATTTAGACTTTTCGCCCTCACATCACCTTGATGTCAGCCTTTAGAACCATGCTAACTTTTTTTCATCTCCCGTCTAGAATGGGAGAGAACAGATTCGAATGACCTTCGTTTGTTTCGAGATTCATTCATTTCGATTTCCTGCAAAACGGATTCCAGTGAAGCAAAAGATATTACTGAAGTTATCACTGGTGTTCTTCAGTGCTTTTTTCTGTCGTAGCGAATCATTAAAGGTAGAATAAAAATTTTAACGGATTTGAAATCTGCAGAAAATTTTACACCAAATAGAGGTACCTTATAAGTTTGATTTTCTTCTAATATTTTATATTTTCGAAAGAGATTGTGATTCACGTAAACTTTCGCTTTCCAAAAATAAACAGATTGCATTTTCTGGCCTTCGCGTTAAAATAAAAACATTACATTTCCTGAGAAGGAGAGCATAGAAAAAAAACATTTTGACTGTGATTGTTAAGTATTGTAGCGAGCATAGTTACCACTCCAAAAATGAACTTGCGATTGGGTAGTGTAAATATCAGTGTAACCCAACTCTACCATGAAGTACTTTTAGGTAGACACTAAGTTACGCTGTATCATAGAAGCTTGCTATAGTCCAAAATCCGGACATTTTGCTGACCAGCGTTTTTTTTATCTTTTCTCCTCTTTTAAGAACAAGGTGTTCAACCTGGACCAAATTGATGAAACAACACAGAATAACAGCCATGTTCACAGTAAATACCACATTAGAAGATGTGTAAGATAATTTGTTGCATTATATAAAAAAGATTTTTTTCCTTTTAAAAAAATTATTCCTATTTATGTATCTGCTATTTTAGTATTGCAAATGTGTTTCAGACGTAAATAACAAGCGAAAAAATTTGTGCATGGGGAAGGGGTTAGATTAGGTTTTTTTTTTGCAACAAAAACTGCAAATAATCCGAAAAAGCCCAAAATCCGGAATGGCTGAGGTCTGGAGGATTCCAGGTTTGGGACTTTGTACTGTAGTAACGTTTGGCTTACCTCTAGTGCTCTTAAACCATCGTCAGCTATCACTGTCAGCATTTGACTGCAACACTGTTTCTACAATTTCTTGTTTTTGATTTCCGCGACAACCCATTCATCAACCTCGCACATCTTCGCATCCCGGAATTTTTTTTAATCATTTCTACCAAGTTTCTGAGTCGTCTCCTTCACACCCATCATAAAGTTTTCGCCAGCACCTTTGAAGAGTTTCTGCTTTCACATTATCCCACATTCCTGCACACACTAATAAATTACATGCTTTATAGTTACGGACTTCAGCTCTTCATTCATGTTTTGTTTTACGAGTCACTATCTTGGAGGATGGTTCTCAACAATAGCTCACAGCAGTGCTGTTTAAATGTCTATTATGCCCTGATCTAGTGGCTGAATTAGACTGGTTACACTTGGGGGAAGGAAACGCACAACAATATCACAACTTTTTAACTGACAAGGATGCATAGGCGCATTGTCAATAAATAAGATCGCTTGTTTTGGCAGACCTTTTTCAGTTAACAACTTTTCAAATTTCAGTACAGACTGATCACTAAACCATGCAGCAAAGAGTTCAGATGACAACAAAGCTCTTTTTTGAGCTCTAAAGAACTGATAGGGCATTTGGGGCAACATCCTTCACAGCTCGAGGTTTTTTGACTTCTTGATACACGTTGGGGGCAGTCTATGTGTACCAAAAGTGTTTGATACCAAAAGAACAGTTATCCATTCTTTTTTCATTTTGTGTGCTGGGGCCAATATTTCTTTTGAGGAAGCTAAGGATTTTTTTGGCAACATCTTAAATTTAACACCCATTTCATTGACGTAAATTTGGTCCTTTGTGTAGCATTGGGTGTAATCTTCAAACTCTGTTTTGAAAACATCAACCACGTCTGGGTCTGCATATAACTTTTATTGACATAAATTTAATTGACAAACCCTGTATCTGTTTTTAAACCTGTTTTACCAACCAGAGCTTGGGAAAAAATATTTTGCTTCCTCACCTAATAACTCGGCTAACATTTAAGCTATTTTTTGCAGTATCGGGCCCATCAAAGGCATGCCGTTTTCTTGATGGGTGAACCAAAGATGAAGAGCTTCGCCTACTTTTTCAAGTCGGATGTTTTCAGTGTTTTTCTATGAGGATTTTTCACAGCTTGCTCTAGAAATTTATACCTAGATTTCACACATTCTGAAACGGTTGAAATACTTACTCCATAATTAGCTGCAATAGTTTTTAATAAACTTCCTTTTTCAACTTTGATAGCTAATTTATAATAGCGGATAATATTGGCAATGATACATAAACAAAATAAAGACTTCCAAAACATTTATATGTGAAGCAGATAATTTCTCCAAGTTGGTGCAACTAAATCCGAATCAATGTAAGTAGAAATACAAATTTTAAAACTTATTTGTTCCTTGTATTCTGTCCCATGTTATTTTACTTTCAATATTATTAAAATTAGAAGAAGAAAATTTTAAAGTGATTTAAATCATGATGTTTTAGTAAATATTGTGATGTAAATTAAGCTGCCTTACATCAGCCGCCTACCCTGCTTTTCATAATTGTATGTTATGAATAATTATGTCATTAGACATGCACATGCCATTTTACTTATGTATTTTATTTTAGCTCGTCTGAAGAGAAAAATATTGACAAAGAAAGAACTTCATTCTTTATATGATAGTACTCCTGCACGACGTAAAGGGAATACTAATCTGTTCCGTTCTTTACATGAGAAAGGTAAGTATCCCAAACCTTTTAACATTCTGAAAATTATTACTGTTTTGAATTTTACTTGTACTTCTGCTTGTTGAAGTAAATTCAATCATAAAAAAACTGGTATAAACTGATTGTTTTTTTATTTTAATGACACTTTATTGCACACTTCACAGTTTAAGAACAATAACAGATTTCAAATTCACTCCTAAAATAAGTACAATCCATTTGTATTGTGTTGTGTGCTCGTCTAATGTATCCTGGATTAATGCTGTTACCAGCTAGTTTTTATTGAGGATTGCTATCTTGAAATTATTTTTTTCTTATTCACATTTCATCTTTTATCAAAGACTATCTAATTTTGGTTAGCTTGCCTCTTTGTATTGGAGCTGTCATTTGTGTCATATTAGTATCACCTACTGACTGAAGCACAAAACACAAATTCTCTGCACTAATTAGTTAAAAGAGGCATCTTGTTATGGTGATACATTTAGAATAACTAGACTCTTTACAATAACTCACTTTGCTTTTAAAAAAAGGTTTATGAAGAATGGCATATTATATACTTTATTTTTTCTAGTATTAGGCTTCAACAATATTTATGTGGTTCATATCATGTATTTTTGCCAAACAATTTTTAAAAATTAAGGGAGCTTGTTAGTGTGATAGAATTGTGCTTTTAAAGATCTTTAATCAAATTCGTTTGCATTTATTAAGTGCCATTTTTTTTCTAAAGATATCATCGATTCATAAACCAACTGCAGTTTGATGTGAAACATATTAAAGGCAGTTTGAGAATGAGGTTAATTTTTTAATCCTCTTGAAATGATCATTAATCATTTGGTGAGTCGGCATTTTTAGTAGCAGAATTTGATTTTAAAAGTTTTAAAAAAATTGCAACTTTTAAATATAATCTAGATTATTTTTGAAAGTTGCAATTAAATAATCCCTAGTCCTTTTGAATTATTATTTTTTTAAATTCAGACTTAGGATCTTATATTCAGCATACTCTCTTTATTAATTTCCAACTTAAAAAAGAATGTATGTCCTGCTTCCAAAATTTCCAAGCTAAGTGCGGCTTATTTTTCACATTTAACAGTATTATGTTTTTAGAAAATTGTGTAATTATTTCATATCAAAACTAAAAATAAAACAGACATTTTGAAGAAATTTTTTAGTTTATACACTATTTTTATACACTATTATTATAACTTTAGTTTTACTACAAGCTGAAGGTTAAAATTGGGGATACAGCTTTTAAAACCTTCATTGGTTTGGTAGCACATAACAGGCAATCAGCATTTACCATTGTTACAACATAATATTGTGATAGATAACTAATTGCATTTCTTAAAAATTATAGTCATTCCATATTATATATTTTATTTTTCCAAATTTTATCATCTTTTTAAAGTTAACTTGTCTTTATAATTTCTGAAAAACTGAAAATAATATATAATAAAAGTAGAAATAATCACAAAAGGAACACTGATTTTATTTAATTTATAAAAGCATGAAGAAAGTATATCATCTGTTTATAACAGGATATAGCTATACTCATTAAAATTGCTATGGCAAGAAAAGAGCAATTTGAGAACACTGGCTAATGGAAAAATAAAATATGATACCTGAGCAACTCCAGAGATATTGTTCAAGCTCAAAAGTGCTTATAGAGCTCTGCAAAGGTGTAAGCCAAATGGTTACACCTTTGCATGTTGCTGTCTATTACACTATTAATTAGGAATTGCTTATAATGTGCAACCAAACTAACAAAAATCTAAAAATTTGCACACAGAATTTTAACTTTCAGCTTCAATTTCTTAAGGGGGATCATATATATTAAAATGTTCAAAACGTTTGTTTGATTTAGTGTTATAGTTATAAGATAATTATATAAAAATTCTTAAAACACTCAAAACTGTAAAACCCCAAAATACCCCTTCAACTTATATGGATATATAATTATTTGACTGTAGTCTCTGGGTATTTCAACTCATTAACCTAGGGTAAGTATAGTATTCATTATTGTTGTAATCTTAAAATGCTTCTCCATTCCTCTTTTGCTCTCCAATGAGTATCAGAATCCAATGAAAATGTAAAACCCTAAAATGATTGGATGACTTGTGGACATAAACTAATCTTTGTAGTTAAAATAAATGTATTAGCTTAGTGAATTTTGAATTTAAAAGATTATAATGTGTTTTGTTGCTGAAAGAGAGATAAATTTGTTTTCATTCTTGATCTACGACTGTGATAAAAATTCAAAAGGTTATTGCGTTTTGATAGATGAAAGGTGTATTTTATTGTTAAGCCTGTTTAAAAGGTTTTAAACTTGAATTTTAATTTTTAATCTTTTCATTTTTGAAATGTTTTTGTAGGTATAATATCGTATACAGAATATCTCTTTCTACTCTCTGTCCTCACTAGTAAGTTATTTTTTATTCATAAATAGAATTTTATATTTTACTATGCAAAAACAAGCATTCTAGTTTATATCAAAACTTTTGTTATAAATTGTTACTTTGTAATATTTTGTTAAAGATGTGTATATTTGATACAAACTTTTATGAATTGCTTTTATTAAAACATGCCAGTTGTGTAAGAATTTATTTTTGGGATATTAAATATTTTTCTATTGTTAGCCAAATTAAAATGATCTTGTAATTTAATAACTGATATTTAACCACCAAAATATGTTATAAAATTCAAAAATTAGTTTTTAATCAATACTGCATTAATTTGTTTTGGTTTGAATATTTTACTGATTGTAATTCTTTTTATTACATATTAGAGCCACAATCTGGTTTTCGAATTGCATTTAATATGTTTGATACTGATGGCAATCAAAGAGTGGATAAAAAAGAATTTCTTGTGGTATCTATTTTATTTTTGTTATCTATATTCTATTACATTGATTTGATTAATTTCTGTTACATCTGATTTCTATGGTGTAATTTCTATAATATTAGAGTATTTATGTGTTTTATCCCCACTTTATTTCTTATATATTTTCCCTGCTATAAATCAGCATTATTGACATTTGAATACTAATCCCAACTGTTTCATTTAATCTAAAATGGCAAATAATTACAACAGAACTGCATTTGTGTAACAAATCTGAATCATTAAGACACTGTATATATAGAAAAAGGAGTTATAAATTTACAATTTTATCAATAATAAGTCGCAATATTTCGAATCGTTAAAATGTGTTCTATTTTCATTTACTAAGGATTTAAAATTTGTCAGTCTTTGTGTTTTATAGTGGCATTATTTATTTTTTGTGCACATTTTTGTTTGTTTTATAATTACATTATTTCCTTGCATGTTATTTTGTTAATTAATTCAAAGTAAAATTATTTTAATCGCATAACTCCAATACAAACATTCGTTGTTTTAGCTTTTATTTGAGATTCTTATATGCAGTGGTATTACCTCAGAAGTTTAGTGCAACTTTGTGTTTGTTGTGTGAAGTGTTTTGTTTCCTCATTTATTATATAAAAATCACCTTTACAAGCAATATTCCATATTTTTATGTGAGCCTTACATGGAGATCAAAGCTCATTCGAAAATGAGTTCCTTCACCCATTGATATAATAACATGAAGATAGAGCTCAGTGTACCATGATTTTACTTCAAAGTGTGATGTATGAAAAGCTATTTTACTGCTGAGGCAATTAAAACTTGAGATTCAAGCTTTTAATTGGAAACATCATTGCTAGTTGAAAATGTGTTTTAAAAATTATCAACATTAACCTTTACATATACTTAAAATACTATTGAAATCGTGATTTGGGGTCACACCACTGTGTATAACAATGATTCTTTTTTGTTATTTAATGCACTATTATTTATGTTCTCTTTCTTTTATTATTTTGAGCACATTATTTTCTTAGGTCCTACATCTTTTAGTAAAATCCTTTTTTAAAAGAACATCTGAAACCATAGGACTTTATTCTGATGTGTCTTCAAAAGTTGTAAGTAATTTCTATTATGAAGTAGTGATTAAACACTTTATATTTATACTACATTTAATTTGCTGACATATGCACTGAAATAAGATCAGTGTATAGTCAATTTATTTAATATTTCTATATTTTTCGTTGAACATAATTACAAAATAAATGCATTTATATATATTTCAGAAAATGTATCTTCCTTTTTATATGTCGTTTCTCTATTAAATCAAAATACAAATACATTTCTCAAGTGCATATATTTTCACTCCAAACAATGCTTGATTGAAATTTATATTTATGATAAGATTGAAATGGCTGTATTAACCTGCAAATATGAACATTCATAAAAATTCAGTTTATGTTCTCTTTCTTTTATTGTTTTGAGCACATTATTTTCTTCATTCAATTTCAATTTTATAATATTCAGATTTTTCATAAAAATATTGTTTTATACATATTTATCAAATTTAAAATATAAAATTTTTTGAAATGACATGAACTTTTTAAAATTTTTAATTGGAAAATTAGATTTATTTAAATATCTTTCACATTTTTTTTCCCGAGAAATGATAGAGCAAGATTTAAATTTTTATGTCTCACTAAAAATTATAATTTAATTTTTAAGTAAAATATTGAAGACATAGTAAGGGGGAAAACACAAAATGCATACAACTTCACTTGCATATATTACCTGAATAGAACAAAAGGTTTTATTCTATGTTATAAGTGCAATTATTTCTGTGAAAAGTAAGTTTTTATATAGTTATTTAAAAGATGGTTTTAGCATCTTAATTTCATATATAGTGTGTGTATGTACAACCATCTAAAATAAACGACTTGCCTAATCACAATAGCACAATTTACAGCGCAGAACAAAATAGAAGGTATCAATCGATAAGGACGAATGTTTTCCACATAAAACAGTATTTAAAATTTGTCTAAGGGGCCGTCTTTTCTAGTATATATTGGGTGTTTGCTTCAATAACATCAATGCAAACCCCCATCTGTTATCATAAATTTGGATTCTACACACAATTTCAGACTGATTTGATGAAAACATAATGAAAAATGACCTTAAATTGACCAAAAATCCACAAAAACCATTAAGGGAGTGTGTAAAAATTGAATTCCGCAGTAGAAACGATTCCGATCAGATAGTCTGATTCCATGAATTTGTCACTTTCTACGACTGTTTGAGGGAGGTTTGTTAGAGCGTGACATATAGATTGTTACAATCCTAACCTACAGTAGTATAAGTAGGTTGTTAATTATGTTTCAGAAATATCGTAATATATGAAACTAAATTATGCCTTGCAAAGTGTGTGATAAAATACCCTTCATTCAAAAGCTTTATAATAAAACATTTAATAATATTGTATAATCACATTATAAATATTAATATGATATGTAGTGACCATCACAGTCGATAATTTTACCATTTCTTACAGGAGGCTGATAATTTGTAGACAACATTGCCAGTCAATTTGCCGTGGATTTGCATTTCTGTGAAATTTCTGTTTTTACTTTGGGAACAATCCCTGAATAATGATAATAATCATTGAATTTTGCAAACAATCTCACTGCACTACTTATTTTGTATGTAATGAGCTGAAAAATTTGGAATTAGGATGTTTCACTAACAAATAAATTGCATAGTAACAAAATTTCCTCATGTTTCTATTTATAATTTTTCTGCATATTAATTTCATAATTAATAATAAGTAGTAAAATTCAGTTTGATAGTTAAAATGTTTATAGATTGTGTTTGGGTTTTTGGGTAGCAAAGGATAAAAAACAATTTCCAAGGAAATTAATGTTTTTAGCAAGTATAACAAAATACGCGTGAAACACCAATTTAACATTAGAAGATCCAATTTTCAAAAACTTACAAATCAGTGAAAAATCCGATAAAATTGATGTACTTATTATTTATTTCCGCCTGAAATTGTGTGTAGAAGCCTAATTTGTGATAAAAGGTGGGTGTAGACCTGGGCGATGTATCGATACATCGTGAAAACCATCGCCACATCGGTTTCACGATGGCGATGTATCGGGAAATCGTGATTTTTCGCTATCTCACTCAGCTAATCCCTTTCCACAGATCTCACGGTTTTCTGGTGTCACGATGTTTTCATAGCGCATGCGCGATGCAAAGATAAAAACGATGTCAACATCGCCACATCGGTTTCGCGATTTTCACGTTGAGTTGCTTAATCAGTATCTCATGGTTTTCCGGTGTCACGATGTTTGATGTTTTCATAGCGTATGCGCGATATCTGAACTGCCTAATCAGTATTTCCAGCGGAAATTTCGTATTATTTTAGCAATTTTGGGGAAAATTTGGGTTTTGGCTTAGATCGACACAATGATTCCGATGTTTATATATGTGCATGTGCGATTTTCCACCACAGTACTTAGATTTTCGATGCCGAAAATCTAAGCTATTAAAGGCCTACTAATGAGAATTTTTTAAATAATTAATTTTTCGATTTCTGGCGCTAATTTTTTTTGGCAATAAGGTGACACGTAAAGATTGAAATTTAAAGTTTCAAACTGCGAGAGAGCGAATAATTCTACTCTACTTGCTGAATTTATCTAGGTAACCTTTATATTACGTTTTTTAATTAGTTAATGTTTATTTTTTTTGCTTAAAAATACTTAAGAACAAAATGATTTTGCAAAATCTGCGAATTTTAAAGGTGTTTTCATTTTTTTTTAATGAATGAAGAATTTTTCAAAACCATTTGTGTCCTGGTGATCACTTTCGTTTCCAGAATTTTTTTTGTGTGTGAAATTGAAATTCAGTACAATTAAAAAATTTTAAACAAAAATGACTTTAAGTTGAATTCCGAAAACCCTCTCTTGTTTCTTGATGTTACAATCAATCCGTTTGCATCCCTTTTTGTTGTGAACTTCTGTGGAAATCTAGGTCATATATCAATACTAAGAGGAATCAAATGCCCCTTTATTTCTATTTATGTAGAAGTTTTTCTTTCTAAATAAGCTTATTTTTGAATCTACTTGATCATATGGTGCGTGGAACACACACATAAATATGTATATATATATATATATATATATATATATATATATATATATAATCATATATACATACAACGCATATCTTTATTTGTTTTTTCCCCCACCACGATTTTATATAGCAAAGAAAAGAAAGAACTTTAAAGAAGTTTTTATGCATTTATATATATAGTTTTGTAGGAACAAGGTTTTGCTTTTACTATGTATAAAATGTATGGTTAACATCACGATGTATCGCGATATTGTTATGTTAGAATGCCGATGTATTGAGATGAAAAAAATTGAACATCGCTCAGGCCCAAGTGGGTGTTCGTATTGAAATTATCGGAGCAAGCACCCAATTAAATATTAAGACGGTCCCTTAGACAATTTTTAAATATTGATATTTGTAGAAAACATTCATCTCCATAGATTGCTACCTTCTGTTTTGTTCTGCAATGTAAATTGTGCAATTGCGATCGGGTGAGTCATTTTTTTTTATGGCTGTACATACTGCATTCAATGTTTTAGTTATGAAAGTGTCTTTAATATGAATTATCTTCACTCTGGAGCATTCGCTCTGGTTGCATATTGTCTTCGTACTAAACATAAAACTAAATTATGATAAATGAAGTAAGTGAAAGTTGATAAAGTAAGTGAAAATTGAATAACTTTCTCCTTTCTCTATAAGAAAACTTTAACACAGCTGATTTTGTGCTTTTTAGCTGGAGAAAATTTTTAGTACTGTTGCAAGGAAAGGAAATATGTTGCGAAGGAAAGATCGATCTAGTAGTGATGTAAGGTTTTCGAATTATCTTCTGGTTTTGGCCTATGGTGTCTTCACAGTCGTTTGTATCACTGTCTGGATAATTTGGCTTGAAAAATGCACTTTAAATGTTTATGCTTGTTTTAATTGCTTGCGATTTTTAATATTCGTTTTGATTGTTTGGTTTTCTGTTGCTACTAAATATAATATCCAACTGCTGCATATTGCAATGTTTTAAGTTGCTTTAGAAGGATTTAATTTTGTTTTATGTATGAATTAATCATTCTTATCCACCCATATGTGCTGAAAAACGTGTCATGAATTAAAAATTGAGTATTTTTTCAACAATGCGTTTTATTCTTTCCTGTTTTTCATTGAAATACTGCATCGTTTTTCTGGAAATAACTGCTTGCTTAGAGGCAAATTCACTTCATTGCTTGTTTGCACTGTTCGTTTCTTCCCTTATTTGTTTCTAAACATTTTTCTTTGCTTTATGTGTATCTCATATAGTGATACTTTTATAGATTTGATACATTTGACTTTAAATTTATATTCTGTTCTATATTTTTGTATTTAAGATGGAATCTTATATTTCAAAATTTATTTCTAACCATATTCACTTTCATTTTAATTTTACAGTGCACTTTCAATTTTTATTGTTTCTTGAATAAGATTAAATTTATATATTTATGAAAAACACTACTATTTTGTGTGACTACCATATAAGTAGTTTTAAACTTTGATTCCCCTCTAGATCTTAGATTTCTTTGTTATTAATCATTTGCTTCTTTTATATGGTGTTATGTATGGAATGGATTGAAAAATTTTAAATGTGAAGGGAGTTTGTAGGCTAATAAATAGGGTCTGAACATGGATGATGTTTACATTTTTGGACCTCTTTCTTGGATGCTTTTTTGTTTAAAGTCAATTTTTGTCTTCTGTTGTTTTTAATTAAAAAACTAGATTATCATTTTCATAGTACTTTTACAGTACTACGCCTAAAACCAGGATTGCCAATTGACCAAAATAAAACTTTCAACAGTAATTCACATCTGTAACTTTCTTGAGACAATATTTGGTGTAATGATTTGGAAGGAAATTATTTTTGTGAGCTTTAATTATATTCTAAGCATGTGCTATTGCTGGCATTCCATAATCTTTGTGTACTATCTGGCTGAACTGATTATGCTATAACATGTTCGGACTAGACTTAGTGTGCAATGGTTTCCCTGGATTATTTCAGTTTGTGAAAGGGAGTAATTCATTTAATATGATGCCTATCTGCAAATCTACCATATCTTGTCATTCACGGAAAGTAATTGTGGAATTAAGAAAAGAACATTTTTCAAATATAAATAATATACAAAAATAAATTTTTAAATATGAAATAATTCATTTAAAACTTTGAGAGCAAGTAAAACTCCTTGTGTAATTGGAAATGAAGATTAACTGGCTTTGAAATTTTTTCTTTAACCATGATTTCTAACTTGCTGATGTGATTGTCCCGTTCAGTGAAGCACTCTATCTAAATATTGATGGATTCATTTTGTAGTGTGCTATATTAAATTCTTTCAGAGCTATTTAGATTGTTAGTATATTACACAAGGAAGCATTCAAATTTAGATATTCCTGATTTGTAAGTGACAGTATCTTTAAATATACCGAAAAGCAACTGTATCATATCATTCTAGTTTAAAGCCTTTCCTATAGCAGTTAAATATTTTAGGAGTGGAATAATATATTCCTTTTTGTGAAATATAGGTTAATGAAATTATTGTAGCACAAATATTTTAGCATGCAAATTTATTCTTATATGTCTTACTTTTATTTGTAAGTTTTTTATTTCTAGAATCATTAAAAAAGAATATAACCTAATTTTATTATTTTCAGAAATTATGTTACTTGGTGATGTGGGATTGAGAAAGAACAGCTGATGTGTAGTTACTTTTTACTAATCATTTGATATATTGCATAATTTTTACAGGATGATTCAGATTTTGATACTGTTGACACAACATTACTAATTCATTTGTTTGGAAAGAAAGGAAATGAAGACCTCAGCTATGATGATTTTTATAGGTACAAATTTGGGTACTTGGTATTTTAGTAGTAATACTTTATATAAAAAAAAATTTATGCGCAATTACTACTTATTGTTGATATTTTGTTTTAGATTTATGGATAATTTGCAGACAGAGGTATTGGAATTAGAATTCACTGAATTTTCAAGGGGAATGCCTACAATATCTGAAGTTGATTTTGCCCGTATATTATTACGCTATACACTTGTTCATAGCAGCGATTATGAAGCATATATTGAAAGAGTTCATGAGAGAATTCCAGATGAAAAAGTTGGTTTCTTGTGATTCTATAAGATGTCAATAAACTGTTATTTAGAATTAATTTGAAATTAGTAAGCAGTATTTTGTAAACACTGTGTTTAGGTTTTTCATTACAGCTTATATGATAAAGTATTATCATCATGCATATAAATTGATAACGATTTTGACAATAATGTGTTATATATCAGCACTCAAAGTGCAAAAGGTTGTATGTCTATAAGCTGCATTTTTCAGGAGAGCGGAATAACTAATAGTTTTCCTTATGATTTGATTCTATTATATACATTGGTTGTAACTTTTATTGGATGAGCTGATAACATAACGAGATTTTGCCACCAGCTGGAAATCACGAGATGCTACGTATAGCAATAATAAAAGAAAAAAATGGAATTTTTGACATACAGCCTATTGCACTTTGACGATATATATTTAACCCATTGTATGTATGTACATCATAAAGATTATCTTTTGATGTTGATACATCTATCTTTTATTAAATCAATCTAGTTTTACACTTTTTACTAAATATTGTGTGGTAAAAATATTTTGAAATTTTGTCAATTGCATCCTTCAGTTGAGAATTATATTTCGCAATTTAGTTTGTGGAGAGCTGACCAAATAACCAAATCAGTTTAAGCTTTTATGAAATGAGAACACACAGCATAAAAATTAAAACAATTTAAAATAAACATGTTTCTTAGTACTGGCCAGATTAAGTTTAGTCTTCCCAGAATCCTTATGAATCTACATACAAATTTACTTTTCCCTCATCTTTAATTCAGATTCTGTATGAAGCTATTTCACAAGTTTCTAAGAATAAATATTTGTGTCATTGATTTTAGCTATTGCAAAACAATGTTAACAAGGCAGTTGCTAATAATATAAATTTGTAAAATTATAATTTTTATATCGAAATGTGTGATTTAGCTTTCACATATTGTGAGTAATGATTGTGAACTTTTTTGTTATATTTGTTTATAATGCTATTATATTTACTTTATAAAATTATTGTACTATGTTGATTCTGTTTCTCAAACCATTTGGTAAAGTTTCTTTTGAAGTTTATCAAATAAGGGCTATACTGTCTTGAATTTGAAATATTTTATTTCATGCCACTTTCTTTTCAGGGCATATCTTTCTCCCAATTCAAAGCATTCTGTCAGTTTCTCAATAATCTAGATGATTTCTCAATTGCAATGAGAATGTTTACATTTGCAAATAGACCTATATCCCAAGGTAATAATTTGTATGTGAAGATTTTAACTTTAGAACCAAAAATGATATTTCAGTAACAAAGCAAATTAGCCCTTCGAATGGAAATTTTTTTTGTCTAATTGTGAAGTATTTTAGAGGTTTTTTGATTAATGTTTTATGCATTTCGTTGAAATTCAATATCCTAATTTATCGAGTAATTAATCACATGCTATTCCCTAACGGCAAATGCTTGCTAAAATTTGAATATGGAAAGTGCTGTGTACTATGTTAATATAACTGCTTTGCAACCATTTTATTTTAAAACATAAACATTTGTGGAAGCATAAGCACACAAAATGTTCTAAATTATTTTAGCATTTCTATTCCTCATTAAAGGAAAGAAATGTTAGCATAATAAACGAAGAGACTTAAAATAAAAAAGAACTTGTCAACCATAATGTGATTTTAATGTGAGTTGGTTAATATGAATTATGGGAAGAGTTTGTCTCTTAAGTTATTAAACCTGCTTCATCCATTTTAAAAGGGTTTTAATTTTGCAGTTTCAGCAAAGCTCCTGTAATTTTTCATACAGAATCGTTATCAGAAGGTAATATACTCTGATTAAGCATTACATAGCCCTTAAGTCTGATACACGAATGCTTGAATTTTGCAATGTAAATTTTAACATTATTCTTGAAATGAAAATTTCATCATTACTCTTCAAAAGCAAAGCCACTATCTGTTACCTTTCATGTTCAAAGTAATGCAACTATTTCATTTAAAGTTCTCAATTAAATCTAATACAAATATTAAACTAAGTTCTGCAGTTTCATTAAACATGGTTGCAATCACTATCCATACGAACAAATTGTAACTCAAATATTTCCTATAATTACTCTACACATGCTACTCGAAAGAATGGTGAAATAATCAACAAAATTTAAGAAAGAATTCTGTGAAATGTCCCTTATGTCATGTTCAAGTAATGTAGAAACAGTTTTTAAATATAATTTGAAAACAGTCAGTTATCCAAAATTGAATACAATGCAAACAATATAAAATAATGAAATAAATGACGTAGGTAGGTAATGTAGTTGAATACTACTAATCACTGCTGGAGAACATAATGCATAGCTCTGAGGATCCAGATTTTCTTTTTCTTCATATTTTTGCTAGTCATTTATAATCTATTTCTTGTTTACTGTACTTATGTGCTAGAAATAATATATAACTCTTTTTTTTTTAATATGCTTGAATGTTTAAGGAACAAAATTTGTAACTAGTGTTCATCATGAAAGAAACTGCAATAATTATTTGAAATGTGTATTTTTTTTTCAATTCAGAGGAATTTCATCGTGCTGTAGCAATTTGTACTGGTCATAGCTTAGATGCTAATTTAGTAAATGCTGTATTTCAAATCTTTGACGAAGATGGAGATGGGCAGTTGTCATATAAAGAATTCATTGCTATTATGAGGGATAGACTGCATAGAGGGTTCAAGGTATTAATTTTTAGACTTTATATTAAAATTGTGGATGTTTTTTTCAAATCAACAATAAGGTTGATAAAAATAGCATGTTTAAAATATTATTAATAAAAATTAAAAAGTGTTTTACACATAAAATGTTGATAGCTTAATTTTGATAAATTGTCGTTATATTTTAAATCACAGTTTTGAAGAGGTTGATGTTTTGAATTTTTCAGTCTCATCTGGTGAAGACGGAAGGATGGGAAGCTTTTAAATCATGCATTAAAACAGAAATGAGAAACTAAGTGAAAGACTTGGATTACAGACTATAGTGTGGACACTTAGGAATGTTAGCAAGCAAATATTGCCTATTAAGTTTTATCTTTTACATATTATCTTTAAAATATGTTGTGTATCATAGCAGACATGCTAATGATTCTAGATTGTCTTATGTTGAAAAATCCTTTGAGTATTTTGTTGCACGAGAACATTTGGTGTTCTCCATGCATGAAAGTTTATTTACTTAAAATCATATGCTTTTTCTCTTTAACAGATATAAAGTATTATTTAACTGTTTTTGAAAATGTACCCAAATCATAATTTCTGATATATTTCGTACTTCTCATATATATTAGTCTATCATTATACTGTTATGTGTCAGGATATAAGCAACTTTGTTCAATAATTTGTGCCATTAAATTAATTTGCTAAACAGGAATTGTATTGTTCTCTAGTCAAGTGAAGAAAAGTTTAGAGGGTTCTGTCTTAAAAGTATAGCATGATTCATCTGTGCCTCTTGTGTTTATAACTGTATGTATTTAAAAGAGATATTTTTCCATCACAATTTACTGTAAAGCAATCGCATTTTATAGATATTTGTAAATATGTCTGTGTAAAAATGTGAAATGTTTCGATTTCTGACTTGTTAACTACTGTGAGCTTTTATTCTATGTATGATTATTTATTTTTTAATCTAGAGCTCCAGCATTTGTTCTTATGTTAGCATATTCTATTTTTATTTCTATAAAGGCTGTTAAAATTATAAGTTTACATATTTCAGTATTCTCAAAATGATCTTTTTGATCTGAGTTTCTAAATTTCAAAAATATTACTGACTTCCCAAAATATACATTATTGAAAGATTGTTGATTGAGTTGAAACTGTCGATCAGTGATATTTAACCCAAATTGCCTACTACATTTGTTTAAAATGGAGCATATAGATTTTTGGATTGGAAAAGTTCATGCCAAATTTAATATTCGTAAGCTCATGTTTCAGTAATTTTTGAAAACTGAAAAACAACTGGAATTTCGACATCAAACTCTCAGGGTGTATTGAGTTTTCATTTGAGATATTTTTAATCTCAAATTTTCAGTGGCATGATGTAATAGTTAATGAAAGCGAATTTACAGTGTAAATAATGCATATCCTTTAAATAACTTAACTTAAAATATATGCTTTTTCCATTTATATAATTGTTCAATTATCAGCCAGTAATTATGAGGAAGTCAATTAAAGACTAATTTTAAAACTATAAATAGTCTAACGTAATTTGATTTATTAATGAGACTGAAGGTAAGACTTTGTAGGAGATATAAAATGATATACAAACATGAGAGTAAGTTCCAACTTTTCAGTGTTTCCTTGTATGTAGATATACTAAGTCTAATATGAAGAGCACCATCTATTGGTAGCACATTTTAGTGTGTTGAAATCATGTTTGCTGGTAATCATGTAGTGTAATTTGCTTTAACTTAATAATATAACTTAAATTTTTGAAAAAACTTGCTCATATTTTGGTAATGACTAGATTGCATATAGCAGAAATAAATTTCCATAATATAAAAATGTCAAGAAATTTTTAAATTACAATGTATTTAAGCTAAAACACAATCAATTTGAATTGAGTATGAGCCATCTACAGATTTGTTTGGTATTTAGTAATTTTCCACCTAAAAATGGTTTTCCCTCTAATCTCTTTGTGATTATAGATTCAATGTTGTAAGTATAAAGAAATAGGCATAAGAGTGTAATGGAAAATCCTATGAAAAAGGATTTATATGTAAATATTTTTATAGTTTGTGATAAACTTTATGAATCTGCTGTCTATTTAAAATTTAGCTCACCATAAAAGAAAGCATTGTAACCGTAGAATCAAATATTAATTATAATGTTTAAATATTTCTACAAAGGTTAAATAGTTTGTAGGAATCTTTATATGAAGAAAATGTTTAAAATACCACGAAATTGAAGTAAAGCTGCAAACATGTATTCAGTAAAACATTTTATAGTTAGTGCTTCCATGTAATTGAAAGTAGATGTGGTTCAGTAAAATCTAGTTTTTTTGTTTAAGGCTTTAACTAATGTGAAATTATTTAAATTTTGTAATGGTTTTGTGATGGTGATTATGAAACATTTGCTAAGTTTTGTATGTCTGTCAAGTGCCTAATTCTTAAAAAAATATGCTAGCAACCTCAAAAAATATTTGTAGCATTCCCAGTTTGTAAGTTATTTCCATGCAGTATTTTGTTAGCTGTAAATGACTGCTATTTACAACTTGCAAATTAATCAAAATTAAACCACTTACACTCTTCAATGCTGTCATTGAATAATAGTATTTGTCAAAATGTAACTTGTATTTGATGATTATTTTATCACTCATACTGCATGCTGAGAATATGTAAACTTAGAAATATGTTTAAAACATGAATAGTGACAAATAATTTTAATTTGTCAGATATAAGCATTTGTTTAATTATGAATTTTGCTTTATTAAGGAGTTTATACATAATACAGGTTGTGGATAGTTAATTTTAAAGTTCAGATATAGTTTCTATTTCAATGAAAAAGTTTACAGTATTTTTCTTTCTATGCATAGTTGAAGTTTATAAAATATGCTGTTTTTCTTAGAAATGCAGTTGTAAAATTACAAACTAAGTGTTCTTACTCATTTTTGTTACATGTGTAATTAGTTATAGTTTTATTTGTAATAAATATGTTTAATTCAAGTATATATGTATGTACGAAACTCAAGATGAAAACAAATCACCGTTAATTTTCCATTTGCCTCTTCTAACACATTTCATTGAGTTTTTTCATTAGCAATTACATGATTAATGTATACTTTGTACTTTAAAATATAAGATGCACTACAATCCATTGTGTGTTCTTTAATTGTTATTCACATTTTCCAAAGAAAAAAAAAGTGAAAAAAATACAGAATATACTTTAAAGGGAAATAATTCTGCTCATTTTTTTTATATATTTCTTTTACTTGAACTCGTTTGCAAATACCAAATTAATAAAAAATTATATCAGCTACATTGTAAATTTCAAGTAAGAAATCGTTTCTAAAATTTTTCATAAGTTAAAACAAGTGGATATTTATTCTTCATACATACAATAATCAGTTTTCTACTCAAATTTCTGCTCCTGCGATCTTTATTTTATCCTGAATGTACATGTATAACTCATTTGTAGAGGCTTATTTGTACTATTACTTACAAGCTCTCAATTGGTGCTATTATTTATGCATTTATCTTTGAATTGATGCATTTATTTGACTGTTGAACTTAAAGTATTGATGTTATATTAAAATTTTACTCAATTTATGGAAGCAAAAATTCAAAATAAAATCTATGAACTATGTAATTTAATATAGATAAGTATTGCACCGTTCAATCTTGTATTCAAGAATTATCGATCTCACATGTGCTTCAAGTAAATGCAGTATATTGGAACTTTTTTGGTTGAATTAGTTCTAGTGTATTGAAAAGAGTTTATTTTATATATTGGGGGATTTTCAAGTTTTTTCTACGAGTAGTTTTATTTTAATGTTTATGTTGCTTGAGCGCTACTAAACAAATACATGAGGAAAAAGGTACACATGTGAACTTCCATGAGAAGTCCATTGTTACATATTAGTGCTTCTTTGTGACTTGAAGAGAAGTTTAAAAAAATAATCCTTAATGCTGTGGTTTTGTAGTGTTCTAGTTTCTTGTGACTATAATTTCACTGTTACAAATCTAGTGTTTGGTATTTTGTCTGAAATTTTTAATTGGTCTAATAAAATGTGTGCTTATCTTCATTTTTATTATAAACTAGGGGGCTCCGAACCTGCTCGGTTACGGTTACCAACCCACGATGATTGCTACGCAATCCCATTTGGTTAGCTTTGCAAACCAACACTCCTTTCGCAAGTATCTTTCCGGGCCATGACGTCACAGCGAGTTTCACCCCAAGACCAGCTAAACCATCTCCGTGATGAAAAATTTGTACATATTCGCAAAATTATACTTTTCATCGCATTGAATGTATTTATAAACCAATTTTAAAAATAATTATACTATAAGAAAGAGTGCATTCTAAGCTATCACTTGGTATTTTCAAATGTAAAAACTAATAGTATTAAGCTATAGGTATGACAGTTTTAACAAAAAGTAACGAAAGATTCCCGAATTAAAAAAAAAGTATTGCGAGGAACCAAATTGAAATTTCTAAATAAAACTCGGCAAGGTGCAAAAATTCACGTTTAGAGGTACTCGGCTGAAGACTGAAAATTTATGTGTTTTGCTCACTTGCGTTAGAATTTTTTTTTTTTTACATTGACACTTAATGCACCCTAAACTGATAGCCGCATCATAGAAAAATCTTCTCCATCCTGTCCCCTTTACAATTTTGAATAAACCATGTTAATTTCGCAATTTTTTTCTATCCGTACTTTCTCTGGAAACCGTCTGAGAATCGAGCGAATAAAGCGAGTTTTCAATCTGCGGCTGCAACTTTTTGTAACTAGGGGGCTGGGCCCCCTGCTCGATTACGCTCGCCGATCTTAATAATTCGTATAATCCTGATTTGACTTTCCGGTACATGATGTCACAGCAAAGGCTTCGCCCCATGCTCGCCGATCCCATTGCAAACAAACACTTCTTTCACAGAATCAATTTCCTGCGACGGTGAAACTATCTTAATAATATGGTCCATGACGTCACAGCCCGGGAAACCAAGACTCCTTTCACAGGTGATTTCTCTTTTTTTACTTTAACACTTAAATGCCACCCTAAACTAATAGCCGCATCACTAAAACACCTCCATCTTGTTCCCTGTACAATTTTAAATAACCGTGTTGATCTCGTAACTTTATGATCTGTACTTTCCCGGTAAACCGTCTGAGAACAGTAATTAAAGTGAGCCTTTTTCTTCTCCAAACTAGAAATCGTTGTTATGGTAATTGTTGCTGCGATAAATTTGATATCTGGCAAACCCGATTGTCATAAATGTAACCTTCATTTTCGTGAGGAACATGCTCCGCGATCTAAAAAATACGAAATTTGTGTGACCAACTTTTGATTGCATCGAATTTATTTATGAACCAATTAAAAAAATAATTTTACCCTAAGAAACTGCATTCTAAGCTTTCACGTGGTATTTTAAAACTAATTGTATTAAGGCTATAGATATGACAGTTTTAGTTTTGTATTGAAAATTACGATCTAAAAGTTCCGTAAATTGTATGACCAACTTTTAATTGCATCGACTTTATTTATTAACCAATTTAAAAAATAATTATTATGTAAGAAATATTACTTTCTAATGTGTACTGCGAAAATGTCCCGAATTACAAAACAATATTATCAGGAACCAAATTGAAATTTCTAAAAAAACTCGACGAGCTGCAAAAATTTACGTTGAGAGGTACTCTAAAAAAAAATCACGACTGCAGACTGAAAATTAGTACGTCTTTTGCTCACTCGCGTTAGAAATTTCGCTGTTTCAATTTTGACAATAAACCCTAAACTAATAGCCGCATCAGAAAAAAAAATCTTCACAATTGTCCAAGGAACACGATAAAGAACAAACCATGTTAATTTTGCTATTTTTTATCCGTTTTTTAATATAGAGAGATTGTGTGTGCATACTAATATTCATAAAACATTGTCTATTAGAATATTGACTAATTGAATAAGTATTATGCTTTGTTTTGAAATAATTGTCTATTACAATAAACAGAATTAAAATTATGCTTATATTACTGGATTATTTGCTTTCAAGTACAAATCTCATCCATCACATTTACAATTTCTGAAATGTTTTGTAATGAAACCTGATCATTAAGTACTTATTAAACATTCATTGTTCTACAGGAAGTGTTTTCAACTTTGTCACCTTTTATCATGTACAAATTTAGCTTTTCCATTTTTAGATTTTTGAGTAAGATTTGAAAGGGGTTACAGTACTCGATTGTGAACTCAACCAGAAGAAAATTCAACATTTATTACATGTTTGATCGTTGCTTTCACTTACTTATATTTTTGACTCATTTTGTCGCCACCAAACAGTCACTACTATAGTATGTTGCCCATAAATAGTTATCTATAGATCACTCCCATTACAAAGATAGCATTGCCATCCAAATGACGAGTTCACTTTTCTTCTGTTTAGTGTTTGTATTCTACCTTAACCCTCAAATGGAATCATTCGTTTCAACTGAAGTGGAAAAATAAGTTCTGTGCATATGGAATATATTTTTACTATAGGTATTTGAGTAATGTTATTTTCCTTATTAAAGAAATATATGCGAAATTAATATTTAAGACCCTAGTATTTTTAATTTCAATCGTTCGCATGTGTTATTTTATTCTGCCAAATGTAAATACGATTTTTCTAAAATTATAAATCTTACAATTGTGGATTTTTTCTGATAATGTTTTAACATATTTGTGGAGTTATATCCAAACTGAATTTTCTGTTACCTTATCAGTCTTTTAATTTCTTTTAGGCAGGCTTCTGTTATTGTTTAATTATTTTTATATTTTTTAATCCACATCTAGTACAATATCAAATGACACTACACCACACAAGAGTATTTCCAGGTTTAATAATCAGTGTTAAGAAATTCCACCTCTCTTATGTACAACTATTGAGTAATAACAGAAAACTAGGTATATATTTTTATTTAATATAATTCTTTATACTGTTACAGTGATTGCAAACTACATTTTATGCATTTCTTTTTACACCTATTTTATAACTTCTACATTACATGTAATGCCAAATTCATATGCTAGTGTTTCTAAGAACTGTCTTCCACTTTGCTACGAAGTTTGAAAATTTCTTCATAAATAAGTGCTGAAGTAAGAAAAAGTAAGGATGTGTGTGTTGTACCAAAAGTATTAAGGGTAGTTGATAGATCATATAATTCTAAAATTACATTATACAATTTCGATACACTATATGGGGGCCTTTTTCAAAATCTATTAGATTTTATCTATTACTTTTTCAAAATCTATTAAATTTTTAAAAGTTCTGCCTTCTCTCAATTACTAAAATAAGCTATTTTAGCCATTGTGATGAAAACCAAAAACTGTAGACACTAAAACAAGACATTTTTTGAATATTTTTAACATTAGAATATACTGTAAACTCTTATACCTATCAGTATTTTGACGGAAGGAAAGCAAGCGCTCGGCGGTGAAGTTGAAAGGACGGAAGACGAGATGCCACGGGGTCACGCTGACGCATGAACCCAGCGCTCAAGACTGGCGCAGTAACGAGCCGACGGTCAAGAGTTGGTTTCCGCCGTGGAGGGAAAGCGAGATGTTTTTGTGGCCGACCGCGGGACGCAGATAACGAACCCCAGTCGGAAGTTCATTTCCGTTGCTTTCAGGATCCGAAGAGACCTTTCTGCTCGCCGCCAGCCAACCCAACTAATGAAGTACCCGCCTCAGCCGTCGGAAGGGTAAATTAACCACCAATGGACAGCCCGATTTGGAACCATCCAACGGTGAAAGGACAAGTGCGACGAATGAAACGAGGGGAGGGGCAACAACCTCCGTGGAACTTTCGGAGTCGAGAGAAGTGAAAAAGATTGCGGAGAGAGGTCAACAGATCCGAGCGAAGTGGACACCAATGTATACATTGGTGTACAATGTTCTCTGGGGATAAGTGCTAACCGAGAACTAAAAAAAAGGCAAGCTACGCCTTTGGGAATCAGACTGCTGTTCGTGGATTCAGAATTTTACAATCTGGGAGTACGTCGATCCGACGTGAGTAAAGTTCAAACCTGAGTTGTTAGTCCGGTGCTTTGGAACGGACGTAAGTGCTCATCCGGAAAAAGGCTAACCTAGCCTGTGGAAGTCACAACTGCTGTTCGTGGACTCTGAGAAATTCCCAACCCGGGAGTACGTCGACCCGACGTGTGGAAAGCTCGAACTTGAGCTATCGGACCTGTTAAGTGGAGCGGACGCAAAACCTTTGACTAGGCTCACCGGAGCTGTGAATCACTTAACCGAGTGCCATTTTAGAGAGCTCAACCGAGTGCCACTTCAGCGAGCTCAACGGAGTGCCACTTCAGCGACCTCAACCGAGCTGGGAATCCCACTCACCCGAGTGAGAACCCTTGGAGAAGCTAACCCGAGCTAAGGACCTAACTCGACCGAGTACTGGAGAAGGGCTCACCCGAGCCGGATAGTCAGCTTGGAGTCCCGAGACCAAGGACAATTCACCATGCTTTGCAAATCAGTCACCTGGACTCTGCCCGTAAATATTCGCGAACTGAATGTCCGTCAAAAGTTCTTAGTTTTCTAAAATAAACATATTAGCCCAGAACACTGCGAACGGTCCCTTCTAGTAGACTATGCTACCACTTCCAACACGTTACAGTATAAAGGTACTTTGGACCTTGAGAAATGAGATTTAGAGAAAACTCCCGGCTTAATTCCCTTCAGTAGTTGTTGTCGTGCGGGCCATATATGGCCCAATTGGGGGTGCCATTGCCCCGGAAGGTTGGACTTCTTCATGCATGACACATCCGTTTTATAGGAGGTCCCTTTCACACATCCATTCACTCACACATATCGTAATTTAGATCCCAATCAGAGGCCGATAACCTCCTGATCAGGTACCCCAGAGGTATTGATTTGGTATGGGAACATGGGGGACTTTGTGACCAAGACCTATTTAACGTGCCCCAGCTACCATTAGCGAACACGACGGTCTTTACCCAGGTCTAAGCGCAGATCTCGCAACCATCAGAATTGCAGGCTCCGCTGAGGACAGAACTCACAACCCTTCCGATGCGAGCCCGACGCTCTACTGCTGAGCTACCGCGGCTAATTCCCTTCAGTGTGGGCATGATTTCAATAAGACTTCATTTTTACTAAATGTCCCTAAAAGGGGCAGAGAGAATTCACTGTATCACAAGTAAAATAATTTATTATAAAACCATAGATAGACTTATTTGAAGTAATTGAGGGTGCAAACCAGTGACGTAGTCAACCTCTTCCCCCCCCCCGTAAAAATTGTTTTCTAATATCTAATTAATTTAATTGCATGAATCAGTGGGGCAGACAAAATTTAAATTCAGAGGAGACCCAATTAAAACGGAGGTTGATAAATGCTAAGTTTCTTATAAGTAATTTAATTTTCGTGAAACAACTTTATACTCTAAAAATAAAATACTTTTTTTAAGTTCTTATAACTAATATTTTATGAATTTATTAACTATATGAAAAATTATTTTATATTCATTACGAAGTATGAAATTAACGAATATTAAATAAATTATTCGTCATCTGAAGCAAAATCTTGTGTGTGTGTCTATGCTCTACTCATTCAAACACTATTAAGACACGTGAAATGATCAAAAATCAGGAAAAACCTGTGGCGTATGGTAATGGATTTTTATGAAATTTGGTATAGGGGTTTAGTTTATGCATAAATAACGATATCCAAAAAACATAGGTTCAAAATTAAATATCTTGGAAGTTTGAGGCATTTTAAGGACTTATAACTTTAAAGAGCAGTTGTGAGATCGCTTAATGTTGCATGTTTGAAGTTCTGTTTCTCAAAAACTACTTAACGTAGACAAACATGTTTTACATCTTTATAATCTGTACAACATTTAATTTTTTTCACTTTTGCAACAATTTTAAACATTATATTTAATTTTAAATTTAGTTGCAAAAAATGGAAAATTGTAATTTTTGACAGAATTGAAAACATTTCTATGGCTTAAAGAAATTTTAAGACTGCATCGTTGAAATTCATACCAGTTACAGTGCTAGGTATGATAGTATCACTGATAGAGTTTGGAAGTCACATTTTAATTCTTTCATCTTCAAAATAGCTAACGAAAATTACAAAATGACAATTTTCTACTCTAAATAGGCATAAGAAATCAAATGAAGGTTAGCTCTGATAAAATCGGCATTTCACAGGAATACAGTTTAATACATTGCTTGAAAAAAAATTCGGGATTGTAATCTGAGTCCTAAAGCAACAATAATAAAATCAAAAACGCAACATTTTCTTCCCAGTCTATGCATATTACGAGAACTCGAATGATAACAGAGAAATTAAATACAGATAATGAAACCCTAAATCAACAAAGAAATACCAAATCATTTTTAACTTAAAAAGTGAATTATAAAAATCAGTGTCAAAACAAGCTTAATAATTTCTTAGTATCAGATATTATGATTTTTACCTAATTACCTTTTCAAATTCACTATGTAGTAAAACTCCCATGTTAAATTTTGCATCTTCAAATTGAAACGTGTTTTTTTTTTGTGCTGCCGAATTCTTTCTAAATTCTTTACTTCTTTTGCTGGTGATTGTGATAAATATGAAACACGAATTTGTGACGTACAATTGGGAATAGGAATGTAGCAATAATGGAACACTTCTGGATTGCCACAGAACATTCCCTGGTGTTCGAAAGCTTTTGGTTTGGTAAATCAAGCACATTTATAACCATAATTCATTTAATAGTGTTTATTTATTCGGTTATCTGCCCTTGAATGTAATAGTATCTCTTTCAAAAGCAGAAATAGATGTCTTACTGGCGTGTTCCCGCCATTTTTGATTCATCATGCGCTAAAATAAAATGTTAATTTCCATCTAGTTAAAAATGTTCCTGGCACGAAAATAAACAAATTACAATGATTGAAATTTCAAAATAGATAATATACATCTTGACACATAATGAAAATTTGTGAGGTTTTCGGTGTTGTCCTTCACAGTAAAATTTGTATTTAGAAAAATAGCTGTTTTCAATTATTTTACTTTTTTATTATTATTTTTTCTTAACAAAGGAATATAAACACAATATCTCTAAATCATACCAAACTTTTAGACAGAAGTACTTTGTTAAGAATACTTTTTGATACTGTCTTTCCCCATTTTTAGATGTACTTGAGCAATTTGAAATTTGTATCAAATAGGCAAAATCTCTATTTTCGCTGATCCCTGAAAATAAGCAGTGACGGATATAAAACTATATTCTGACATTTCCTAAAATATCTGGAACTGTAAAATATAACAGTATTAAAATTTTTAATTTGTGCCAATAACTTATTGAAATATAGGGACTCAAACAGGCTACTATTAGTGCTAAAAAATTTACATTTGTGTGACCTTGAACTTTAAAATTCAAGAAAAAATAAAATATACATTTTGGACATCCAATATTTGGCAGTTATTTCGTACTAAATATATGTGATCTATATAAAAATTAATTTTCATTAAAATGGGTGATGTGTCAGCCACAGCCGATTTGCTCATTTTGCGTGGAGTGACCCTATTCTCTTACTTTATAGTCAGGCATAACCATCAATATATAATTGAGGTAGGCAGGTAGAATTTACGTCTCACTAGAGCAACACAGTTGACTATTGGAGACGTTCCGGGATTAATTCTGAAGGGAAATATCAGGATAAAACAACTGCTCGTAATTTTTAACCACGGTGAGATAACGAGGTCAAAATAAAGATATGTTTTAAGAATACGAGAGGATCTTAACTTTACATCGAAAAACATCCAGTTTAATTTTGGGGCACTCCGAAATAAAATCCTGGCTGCGCGAATGGTTCAAACTGCTCTTAGGAAAATATGTAAGGTTTAATCTAAACCAAAACAATATACAATTATAGCTATGGCAACGGAAAGTGATCCAAAATTGAAGATAGGATGTCGAAACAAAACTAATACGGTAGTAATGAATGTAATAAACGGATGATAATGGAGTAAGATGAAATGTGTATGGAAGAGTGGATCATAAAATTTATGATACCCAGTAAATTTTTATCTTCCTAAGCAACAATGATGCCTTATAATGTACATCCGTTTGAAAGATTCACTATCACTGTCTACTGCTTGCATTGAAAAACTGAATCACTAGATTTGGAAGTCGTCTGGTTTATATCATGTAGCACACGATTATCGAATTATTCTTTGTAACATACCTTTTAGGGGTTAAAATGTATAGTTTGAAAATAGCTTTTGTTTCCTCATCTGCAAATACGAAACAGTAAATAAAAAGAGTAAAAATGTTGATGAATCTCATTTTAAACTTTGTGGAACATGTGTCATTCCATGCCAAATCGACACGGGAAAATGGCATTTTACACCCGACCGCTTCTAATTTTTTTGAGAACTTTTCTACTTTATATCTTAGTTACATTTTTGGAAATTTGAAAAACTTTAACCGCGCGCCTACATGTGATAACTCCCATTACTAAAGTGCTGGCGTAGAAGGTACTGTAGTAACGATGAATATGTGGTCGTGCTCCATTCTGCATGAAAATGATCGTCTACACATTGTCATTGCTGCAATTGAGCCAGCAGCACCAAATTTCGATCTATTGTTGACTTTTGGTACTAAAATTCTTTTCAGGGAATACATTCAAAGAGGTTAACATAAAAACAGAGTGAGTAATGGTAAATTTTGTATGTGCTCAGGATCATGTGGCCAAAACTAGAAGTAATGGGACCTTTAGACTACTTTCGTCTGCAGGGTGGATAAGAACATTTATCATCTGATTGGTCCACGGGATGGAAGAAGACGCTTATCCATTGATTCATAATCTGATTGATTCGCTCTACATAGTAGTATACTTAAGCGATTCACCTCTTTTGCCTCCATTAAAGAAATGTGCATTCACACACTTACCCTGTCAAATGTTTTTCGCCAGCCTAGGTGAAAATATACCAAATCGGCCAACCAAGACAAATTTTCATCGAAAAGTCGACATGTTGGTCACACGTTTTGAAGCTATTCTCAACAACAAGTCTACGGTAAAGTACATATGTCCAGTGTCTCCTCTTCGGTAAAAAAAAAGGCACCTTCCCGAGTCCACAAGATGAAACCTATATGGATGCATTTGAGTAACAATGTAGCCCAATTCTGCCCAGGTTGCAAAACTGGCAACTGGTAGAGAGACTATCTTATCCCTCCAAGTGGTTTTGACGAGCTATCTCGTCCATCAAAATATGACCAATTTTGCTAATGACAAGGTTCCCATACATACAAAAACATAGTTAATTTTTGATGATGACGAGATCAAGATCTGGTCACTTTTCTTCTAACGACGAGATATCTCGTCCATCAGGATCTGGTCAGTTTTTCTAAAGGCGAGATACTTCGTTCAGGCAACCACTAGGAGGTTTAAAGTATGTGTCTTAGTTTACCCTTCGACGAGACATCTCGTCAATCAAGATCTCACTTATTTTGCTAATGACACATGCTATCTCGTCATCAAGACTGAAGATGAATGATGGTGAAGAGTTTTGGTCAGTTTTTTTAACCACTAGATATCTCATGAATTAAGATCTGGTCATTTTTTGCTAATGACGAGGTACCTTGTCCAAACAACCACCAGGATGGTTAACCTAATTGCCCAATCGCCTTTTCTTTACATATAAATTAATATTAAATAATGAATTAATAATAAAAAACCATTACAAGTTGAAGACTTAAATTTTCCAGAATTCCGAACATATAACTGGGTAACAAAAAAATCAAAGTTTAAAGAAATTGACACGGGTTTGATTGTGGCCAATGTCGATTTGACATGGACTAAGCCGAGTGTCTCAAATTTTCCATTTTATCAAGGCATACATTTATTTAAGAAAATAAACTTTCATTAGATGTCACATTTTCATTAAATATCATCTTGTAAAAATTTTAACACTCGGGTTAATATTGTATTTTACAATATATATAACAATCCATAATAATACTTACTTTCAATGAATTGGAGAATCTATTATTAGAGATCAGGTGTGTGTAGTTTTCTTGCAGAATTTTAGAGCCTTTATGTTTGCATTGTAAAACCATTGCATTGTTTAATAACCCAGTGCAATGCAATTACAATGCACCAAAAAGACTCCTAATCTGTGACCTCCTAGTTTTCAATAATAGCTATTATACTATGGTCTGTCTACCTTAAGAACTGTTTCCACTACTAAGTATATGCCTGTCTTGTTGCCATGTTGCCATTTTCCCATACAGAATACTTTTAAAAAATGCATACAATTTTGTCATATTATTGCACTTAATGACAGATTGGAAAGCTATGAGTTATGATTTTTACGTGTTATGTTGCAGAGAGGATATGTAATGCACACAAAGCTTAAGGAACACCTTTATTTTTAAGGTTACAACCTCAAAATTAAACGGAACAGCTTGTGGCGATAACCGAGGATATTCAATAGAAGTGGATAGAGGAGTTGTTTGGAGAACCTGAGCTGAAGGCCCTCTATCTTCTGTGAATATTGTGTCTTGACTGAATGAATGAACTCTAAATAACTTACACACAGGGACTTGTAGATGAGTTGGAAGTCTTCATTGGAGGAGCTTTTAGGGAGATTGGATGATACAAAAGGAATTTAAGTTAAGTCAAGTGGGTTGTTGATAATTAAGGATAGCTTTGGGTCTTTTGCTGTTGGTTTGATGACGAAAGTCATATTTGAGGTATGCATTATCATAACAATACTCAGTAGAATATTGGTGCATATTAAATTTTTGGAATCGTTCTAGAGGCTATAGGAATGGATACTACTCATAGAGCAAACATAAAAATTTAGTGAGCAATGGTAACCGTTTCATGAGACCAGGATCATGTGACCAAAACTAGTAGTAATGTGACCCTCAGACTACTTTCGTCTTCCGGGTGAAACCGAACATTTATCATCTGATTGGTATACGGGACAGGAGAAGACGCCCGTCCATTGATTCGTTATCCTATTGGTCCGCGCGACATAGTAGTAGACTGATGATTTCACCACTTTTGTCACCGGTTCATAGAAATGCGCATTTATACACACCTGTAATAAGATATTATAAAGCCAAACAAGGCGATAAGTTGCCAAATTGACCAACCGTGTCAAATTTTCAGAGCAATCACGTGATTTCTCGCCGACATATTGGTCACGTTTTTTGAAGCATCTTCCAATACCAAATGCTCAGTCTAATCATATTTCACGCCTGTGGTTCTGGTATCGAAAGAACTCATCGTCAACCTCATTCTCTGCGTGCAAACGCGGTGGAAAGCCAGCATCAGTGTTCGATGTGGTCACACATCCTACAAGGGACCACCTCCTCTCTTTGTCACTGTTATCCTTCCTTATGGCACCCAGTGCAGCGTCACCAAACTCAATTTAGACATTTCATACTGTTCGCTTCTGTACTTGTGATCGTTTTGGTTTTACTCATCGGTTCGGTAACTCTGGTATCATTTTCCCTCACCCAGGTCACTTCACTGCAAAGCATTAGCTGTAAAACTTTCTGTTCCTGAACTTTTACACGCCAGTGTACTAGTAAAGTACTTCTCTCCGCCATCAACACTGGACAAAAACAAAATAAAATTAAAGCATCCAACAGTCAACCCCTTAGCTTATCCCAGTGTAAAAAGAAACATTTTCGGACAATAGCCAGACGGGTCCTTAAAATTGTCTTCATGTATGGCTCGGCTCCATTGCAATTTAGAGTGTGTGGGGAGAGGCTGGTAATAAGCTACACGTTGTACAGGTGGAAAATTATTTCTGGTCATCAAAGGATATCATCTTTTTTAAATGGCCAGAACGTAGCCTGGCAAGCATAGAGTCCTATCCTATGGCCATCGTGGTGAGAGGGTGAAACTGGTAGCACAGGCAAAGTACGTAGGGAATATGTACTCCTGGTAGGGCCACCCAAGGTGTGAAGGCTGTGCTGCTCTACAAGGCTGACATAAATAGGTGAACATGTGGCTAAGTCGGACTGCTAGAAATGGTTCCCAGATCTTATGATCAATAGCAGGCGCGTTTAACCCCTGTCATGGACTTGTCAACGCTCCTGAAATGTGCGAGTCTTATGAGCAACTTCTATAGTGACCACCATCCAGACTTAGGGGCGGGGGCAGTTATCGTAGAAGACAAACAGTAGGTTCTACCCGATATGACTTCATTACATACCTTAAAAATTTGTGAAACAATATTTGCATCCCAAAATGCTTAAAATCCGATTAATCAGTCAGATATACAAATTTTGGAAAGGAAAAGGTTTACATACTAAGAACTCATATAATTTATTTTGAGTAAAAAAAAAATATCGATTAGAATACCTTCAAACGGTGTTTGATTTTGCAGGCAATCACGTTTTCCAAACCAACACTGGTTGTCTGCTTCAAATATGAAATATTACGGCTTACCTTTTGTAAATGCATAATTCAATATATTTTGCTTGAACCAACGTAGCTGAAAATTATTCAAAACTGTTTTGTAGGCTTCATCCTTGCAAAAAAAAATTAATGCTATTCATCGATTTTTCTAAATGATCACACTAAGACTGCGAAAGCACTTGCGAGAAATAGCATAAACCTTTGCCGACCAACCGGTATAGTGGTTAAGGTGTTAGCCTCTAGATCGGAGGGTTCCTGGTTCGAATCCGGGTCCGGGCATGGATGTTTGTAAACGTATGGTGTAGAGGCGGCTGGTGCACCTTAAATCTGTCGTGGCCGAAAGTCCTCACGTTGGGTTGGCGTGGAAGTTTGGAGAGCGGGGTGCCAGCTCAGGTGTTGCTTCGTCATCTGACCGTGGTTCAAAATTACGAGGTGTTGTCCTCGAATCTTTCCCTTAAGGGACTGATTCCGGACCGTCGTCAATAGCCCGTTGTGTTGCTCTAGTACGACGTTAACTAAAATTACCATTACCATTACCAGCATAAACCTTTAAAAATTGGGACGTGGTAACCCGGTTGGAAGAGTAACGGATTAGCAACCGGAGGGTTGCGAGTTCGAATTCAACCATAGATTGTCGTGTACAAAGGGGCACGTTCAATATATCGTGACCTTAAATGTCCTCACACTGGCATGGTGTGGAAGTTTGAAGAGTGGGGTGCCAGCCCAGGTGTTACCTTATCATCTGGTCGTGTTTCAAACTGGATAGAACCTCTTTGAAAACTATCCTTCATGCTAAGAAAGAGGGTAACCAAACTAAGAGGGCCTTGGCTATATTTATAGATTTGAAAGGGGCCGGTTAAAAGCTAATCTATGGATCTGAAAATCATGATGCTGTTTCTGTGAAATAAAAGCAGAAGTTCTTAATCTACGGACAGCAAACCAAAAGTGGGTCGCTATGACTTGTGTAGGGTCGCTACTCCAGTGTCCAAAGAAACACAATTAACAAGCAGTATATGAATATAGGTATTTAACAGACGAGGGCTTGAATATGATATAATGCTTGACGATTCTATAATTCAAAATATTCATGAAAATTACACTGTATTAAAAAATACATTTTCATGGTATAAGTATATGTTATGCATTTGTATGGTATATGCCAACCAAACGGTCTAGTGGTTAAGGTGTTAGCCTCTAGATCGGAAGGTTCCTGGTTCGTATCCGGGCATGGATGTTTGTAAACGTATGGTGTAGAGGCGGCTGGTGCACCTTAAATCTGTCGTGGCCGAAAGTCCTCACGTTGGGTTGGCGTGGAAGTTTGGAGAGTGGGGTGCCAGCTCAGGTGTTGCTTCGTCATCTGATCGTGGTTCAAAATTACGAGGTGTTGTCCTCGAATCTTTCCCTTAAGGGACTGATTCGAGGAAGGGGTTAAAATGTATCGAAAAAGTTGTTCATTGTTACCTTTATTACCTTACCTTGAAGAGAGGGTTACAAAGGTTCAATCTCAAAAATACACATTTCCGTCAATATTTCGATTATGAAATTTGGATGGCAAATCTACATAATATTCAAGGCTGCCATAGGCGACTTTTTGCTACTACTTTTCACCCTTGGTGAGTAGGGTATTTTTTAAGCAAAATGGTCAAAAAAGCTACAAAATTCAAAATTTTTGCAAGTTTTCGAAAATGTTGGCGATTGTTTTGAAAATTTATCAACTTTCAACGAAAATTTAGCCCTATTTTTGAACTTTTGTTGATAAAATATTAATAAGGTTTTCCTTTGTGAAAATTTTCGAAGGGACACCAAATTCGAAATTTTGCTGCCAAACCATGAAGGAAATACATCGGAATCTGGTTGCTAGATTGTTATGAAAATCTTATTACGAAAACATTTAGTTCTTAAATTTAAAATTTAAATTTCTTGGCGACATCTCCAATGTCTGTTTTTTACCGAATCTCAGCACATTTTTTTTATTTCAGCCGATCCATTTTATAGCTGAGCAACTAAAATTGCTACTAAAATATGGCTTAAGTGGAGGCCTTTTTGCTATTTTTTAAGAATATTTATATTACTAATGCAGCTATTTCACAAGTGCTTTGGATGAGGAAGCCCTGGACTTGAAAGTACAGTACAAAAGTCCCAAATCCGGACGTCCGAAATCCGGAATTGTCCAAAATGCAGACGTTTTGCTAATCAGCGTTTTAGTTTTGTTTTGTTTTTCTTACTTTTTTCCATTGTTCCGACAATTTTTAAAGAACAAGGAGTTAAACCTGGACCTAATTGATGAAACAAAGCAAAATAACGGACATGTTCAAAGTAAATACCACACAAAAAAATTGGAAGATTTACAAGTAAAATTTGTTTTATTGTAATGAAAAGGTTTTTTCCTTTGTTAAAAATTATTTATATTTATAGATCGGCTATTTTACTACTTCAAACACAAAATTCGCGAGGTGTGTATGTGTGTAAGATTACGTTTTTTTTTTTGACAAAACATGCAAACAATACGAAATCAGGGAAAGTTTGAAATCCGGAATGTCCGAGGACCGGTTTGATTCCGGATTTGGGACTTTGTACTGCATTAGTAAAGGGTTCGTTCTAAAGTCTTATTGTTGTATCTGTATCCACGGTTTAAGCGAGAACAGAATATGTGAAAAGTTTTTGTACTGCAACCTGTTTTCTAGACTCAAAAAGCTATAAATATTTCTATCTGTAATCTTATGAAGAAAGATTGGGGGAAAACATTGTATTGATTGTTATTACATTACTCGACAACCGATTCTTGATTAGCGTAGTCAAGTCCACAGGAAGTTGACCGAGTCTTTGGAAAGGAAACGAAAACCGATAAAAAGTTTGACATGTGTGGCTCATAAACGTTTCATAAATTTTAGAAACCAGTTCGTTCCTGATAGTAGCATATATTTATTTGAAAAATTAATCAAAACTACAATTCTTATTTTTCATAAGCTATATTGATTATATGTGTGGAATGTGCAGGTGCAAATATTTCCAAGACCTTTCCCTTCCAAAAACAACGTACTGTAAAATCTTTCAGCCCGTCCTTAACCAGAAGCCAAGCATTGATTATTACGTTACTCCATAACGATTCTTTATTCGCGTAGTCCAAGGAAGTTGATTTTGGGTCATTGGGAAGAAAATGAAAATTGATAACTATTCAGACATGTGGTGTTCAAAAACGTTCAATACAAAAATTTTTAAACCAGTTCAAATCCTGTAGTTGCATATATATTTTATTGAAAAATGAATTAAATTCTAATTCTATTTTTCCATAAGCTTTATTGATTGCATGTGTAGAATGTAGGTACAGATTCTCGACAACCTTTACACTCCGAAAATAAAACGTACTGTAAAATCTTTCAGCCCGTCCCTAACTAGCTAGACGGCATTGCTTGTTATTACGTAACTCTATGACAGATTCTTTATTCGCATAATCTCCAGGAAGATGATTTGAGGTCATTGGAAAATAAATGAAAAAAGATAATTTTTAAGACAAGGGCAGTTCAATAATGTCTCATAATAAATTTTAGAAACCAGTTCGTTCCTGGCAGTTGAAAATATTTGTTTGAAATATGAATCAAATTTTCATAAGCTCTTGATTGTATCTAACGAGAATTTTTCCTCTAAAAAAAATTTTACTATAAGACATTTTAACCAACTGCACGGCATTGTTATTATGTTACTCCCAAACAGATTCTTTATTCGCGTATTCTCCACAAAGTTGATTCTGGGTCATGGGAAAAGAGAAACGAAAACCGATAAATTTTAAGACATGTGCCGTTGAAAGACATTCTATAATAAATTTGGAAACAAGTACGGCCTTGATAGTTGTTTATATTTATCTGAAAAATGAATTCAAATTACTGTTCTTATTTTTAATTCGTTATCTTGATTGTATGGAATATGCGAACAAAAATTTCGAGTATCTTTCCTCTCAAAAAAAAAAAAAAAAACGTACTGTTAAACATTTCAGTCTGCCCCTAACCCGTTGTTCGGCAGTGATTGCTATCACAAAACAGCACAACAGATTCCTTAATAGCGTAGCCAAGTTCCGGAAGTTGATTAAAGGTCATGGGAGAAAAGGGTTAAGAACCCATGGGTAAAATAGTTTCAACAAATGCGCGAGACTCGTACGGCTTAAGTTCCTGGTCCGCGTTTCGCTCAAACCTGTACGTCAGTATGTTGGGTATGTGCACGTATATCTTTAGGTCTGAAACTTTAACTAGATTGGAGTGCAAAAGGAAGACTCTAGATCCTTTCTCTGCTCTATATGATCAATCCTTATCGTCTTTCGGTTCGAGTAGTTATTATATGCCGTCAACTACGTAGGTATAGACTCTTTTATGGGGTGTAGAAGTGATTTCATCAGACTTAGATGAAATCAGTTTTGGTCTGAAAATTAAAAGGTAAATTTGAAAATAAATTTATTTAAAAAACTATAGAATCAAGTTGAGCCTTTTCCGGCGAGAAGCGAGTTAATCAATTATTTTCGTTGAAGATATGATGTCCATGTGAACTGCCATCAGAGCTAAGCCCGTCACTCTCTCCTGGCCGGTTCTGTTTCTTAGGTATGACTAGATTGGTTTGAAAGATGAAATGTCCATTCGGGCGTTATTACTGGATTGGTCCGATAGCTCTATATGTAGTGGACTGTATTTGAATTGATGCAATTCGTTTTAACAAAAGCAACTTTTATTAACAACAAACTTAACAATGTTGTGGATGGAGCACTCTCATTAAGGCTAAGGAAGCCTAGTACTAATTAGGGCTAAGGAAACCGCGTTTTCATCAGGTCCCAGGAGAGTACCTCTCACCTCCGTGTCTCAAGCCTGAATGTCACCCACGTTCTCACACAGCGCCCTTTACAATATATGAGAGATTTAACAATTGCCATAAATAATGGAAGGGATTTGAACCCGTTGAACCTACCCCTTACCTAAGTGCTTGTATACAGTGCGTAAGGTGGTTGACCAACCAAGCTTTTTGATAATATGTACAGTTTAAGTATATAAAAGATCACATGTTTCAAACAACTGTAATTATACACATAAACAGTACTCATAACCAGGGCCCGATTTAGAAAATTTGGTATAGTAGGCACAACACGCAGGAAGGCCCCCCCCATGTTATTTGTTCATCACAAAAACTAATTTTATAACAATAATTGGTACTTACGTTTTTGACCGTTGACCGTTTCACAGATGTCACCAAAAAGTTTGAGAAAATCGTGACATCACTTATCACTCTTGGCAAAAGAAAATCAAAAAAATTATAGTTAGATGATTAATGTAATTACAAGAATGTGATAGTGGGGGAAACGGTCAACGGACATTTACGTAAATACCCAATAATTTATGTAACTACTTAAAAACTTTTTAAAATTTTTAGATACTTTTGAAACTTAGGGGCTCTCTAAATTATGGGGGCCCTAGGCCCGTGCCTCACGGGCCTAATGGTAAATCAGGGCCTGCTCATAACAACTATTAAGAGCTCATTTAGCTGTCAATGGCCGTTGGATTTCAGAATAAATATTCTTCACGATTTTGCTTGTTAACCCTACAAGTGGTTCAACGAGATATCTCGTCCATCAAGATCTGGTCAATTATGATAATGACGAGATACCTCGTCTTCCGATTTTTTGATGAAGACGAGATCAAAATCTAATCAGCTTTTCTTCTAATGATGAAACGTCATCTGACCGTGGTTCAAAATTACGAGGTGTTGTCCTCGAATCTTTCCCTTAAGAGACTGATTCCGGACCGTCGTCAATAGCCCGTTGTGTTGCTCTAGTACGACGTTAACTAAAATTACCATTACCATTACCATCTAATGATGAAATATCTTGGCCATTAAGATCTGGTCTGGTTTTTTCTAATGGCGAGATCTCTTGGTCATTCAGAACTGGTCAGCTTTTTTACTGGTGACGAGATATCTTGGTCCTTAAGATATGATCAGTTTTTTCTAATGATAAGATACCTTATTCCTTCAGATTTTGTCAGTTTTTCTAATGATGAGATATTTTCTCCATGCAGATCTGGTCAGTTTTGTAATGACGAGATACCGCGTCGAAACAACCACCAGGAGGGTGGTAGTGGTATTTTTAATTAATGTTGCATTGGAGCAACACAACTGGCTATTGACGACGTTCTGGGATCAAACCTAAAGGCAAAGATCCGAGGTCAACACCATGTAATTTTGAACCACTCGGATGGGTAAAGTAAAACCATTGATTCGAGACTTTTTTGACATGCTCTCTGACATCATGTTTTTATTAAAAAGACAGAATCAAGTACTTGTAATTTGTTCCTTATAATTTAGAAAAAAACTATAATTTTTTACTACAAATAAATATAAACAATCTTCAGCAAAATTCCTACGAACTCTTAATAAATTTATAATTAAAATGAAAAGGATTTCTATCACTCCAGACGATAGCATTAGAATTTAACGGAAAGGTAGGTAGCTGAATTAATTTCGCAGTGGAGCAACACAACGCGCTATAAGCGACGGTGATAACGCGCTATACACTACGCGCTATAAGCGGCGGATCAGTCCCGAAGTTGAGGACACCACCTAGTAATTTTAAACCACGATCAGCTGATAAGGTTATACCTGAGCTAGCACCCTACTCTCCAAA
This sequence comes from Metellina segmentata, assembly GCA_947359465.1. NCBI lineage: Eukaryota > Metazoa > Arthropoda > Arachnida > Araneae > Tetragnathidae > Metellina > Metellina segmentata. The sequence continues at coordinate 148,262,969 of OX375872.1, read as the reverse complement.
CTTCCACACCACGTCAAAGTGAGGACATTTATGGCTACGAAAGATTTAACGTGCATCAGCCTACATGTGCATGATGGTCTTTGGTTGGAACGAGTCTCGAACTCGCAATCCTCCGGTTGTAAATCCGCTGCTCTTCCCAACCGGGTTTCCTCGGCAATGAGTTAATTTTCGTAATTTTAGTCAAAAATATGAAATTTTGCTGAAATATGAAATTAGGTAAATAATTTCCATCAAACCTAAATCGCAATAAAAACTTTAAAAAAAATTCAATACAAGTTTAATTTCTTTTAAGTAATTTTTATGATTTTGAAATAATTAAAAAATTAAATTATTCATATCAGTTGCTGAATGAAGCCAATCAAATTTTAATTATCTACATTTCATTTAAATAAACATATATTAGTGATACAAACGTAAATTAACGTTTACCAGCGTGTGCCGATATCGTGTGTCAAAATCTGTCAGAATTAGTTTTCTTAATCTAGTAAAAATGTTAGTATAGAACAAAAAAGTTATTAAGAATATTTCTTGTATCCTGTTTGCAGCGAAACTTCTACTTTCCTTAGTGTAGTTAATATGTTAGAAGTCCTAATCCTTTAAAGTGTTACAAGATGCAGTCTTTCACATTCCAATCCTAGTATAAAACATCTTACATACCGACTCCTAACAAAAAACGCACACCTCTCTGCAATATTTCCCGCTTCTCATATTTCAAACTTGCAATAAAAATGATAAAAAAATATTCATTCATATTTAAGCTGATACCGAGCTTATGTACTGCCCACAAAAATAAACTAGACTAAAAAAAGAATAATTCTCGGGAAAAATAAGATATTTTTACTTACTACACGTGGTTGGAACACTATGTTGCTACTTGCCTGTAGATCTGTCAGTAAAACGTAACTTCAAGCTTTTAGATGCGCTCGCTTACCGACCATGTATGTATAAATAGGACCACAAGGTTTCCACCAATCAACAGTGAGAGCGCGATCGTATGATTTTGCGTCAGAAAAAGGCGTTAACGCTGAAGGCAATGAGTTCTGATGGTGACTTGTTTAAAAAGGAGTGACTGTGACATTGATTTGATGGGCGGTTTACAGCTTAGTCTACAGATTATAGGTTCATTTAAACGGCTTTTGAATTTGTTTCTGAAATTTTTTTCTACACACCCTGAGTAATTTTTTAAAAACCTTTCGGGTTTTTAGGAATTGGTGTTTAAATATAAAACCTTTCCTGTTTTGAGGGCTCGGACCAGTGCGATTCTTTTAATAATTCAGTGTTTTTTGTTGACTGAATCAATATCTTAATGTGTGATCGCTATTTATTCAGATTAATATTCATAATATAAAATTGAATTATTCTTTCATATTTTTATTTACAAAATATATACTCCTTCCTTGGTAGCCTAGACAAAAAAAATTGTATTTGTATTTGTAGTCCTTAGGTACTTCCTTTTTAACTTGGTAAACACGACAGTACTTATGCTTGGAATCTACCCTTATTTTTACACAAACATTGTTATGAAAATTCCGTTTTACTTAAATGGTCTAATTAGCTCTGGGTGGTCTAGTTCGTATGAGAAAAATAAATTTAAAAATTTGTCGAACATGTTTTGAAAAAGAAAACGTAGAAAGAAACCAAGCAGTAAGGTTGGGTAAGGTTATATTTTAGTTTTAATCGATATCATGCTTTTAACCTTGTTCCCAGTTACCTTAACTTTTATATATAAAATGAGTGACAGTAGATGGCGCCACTATTCTAATTTCTTTTCTTGTGTTGAATTTCCTTCGGATTTGGTGTATAAGGCTCTCACCTAAGTCTGTTTTCTCCTTTTTGATATTCGTACACATTTATGAATGAAGTATATTTATTAATAGGGTTTCCATGCAAGATGAATATGTGAATTTACGAAAAAAGTTATTGTTGGAATATTCGGAAGAAACAGAAAAAATAATAAAAAATAACTTTATTAACACAGGTAAAACAAAACAAAATGACATTCGTTATTAAAAACATTTAAATAAAATTCTGAAACTAGATAAAATATGATACAGTTCTACTTTTAATGTGACAATACAAAAACAAAATGGACTATTATAAGACCATTCGTTTTCTGGTTGATTGCATCCCGGCTGTGGTTCTTTGCTTTTTTAATTGCTTTGTGTGGAAAATAAAATCTCAACATCAAGAAGAGATTAGTTAAGAGGAATAACATTTAAGCAAAGCATTTGTCTAGTTAACATGCATTTATTTGATTAAAGTTTCAAGGTCGCATGTTAAAGTATGCGCTAGAAGAGCCATTTCAAATGTGAAATGGTGGTACATTAATAACCGTTGTAGTCGTCACGATTTTGAATGCAAGCATACAAACGTGCATGTATTGTATCGAACAGGTACCGTATGTTCTTCTGTGGGATGTAGTTCCATGCCTGTTGCACTTGGTCGGTTAAATCAGCAATGGTCAGTGATGGTTGTGGATGACGCTGGATTTGTCGTCCAATAATGTCCATATATCTGGTGATCTCACAGGTCAAGGAATCATTTCGACACTCTGTACCGTACGTTGGGTGATAGCAGCAGTATGAGGACGAGTGTTATCCGGTTGGAAAACATCCCCTTGAATATTATACTCATGAATGGCAGCACAACCGCTTCAATCACCAGACTGACGAACAAATTTGCTGTCAAGGTGCTTGGGATAGCGACGAGAGTGCTCCTGCTGTCATAGGAAATTGCTCCCCACACTATAACTCCTGGTGTAGGTCCAGTGTGTCTACACCGCTTTCACATGGTCTACTTATAAACAACATACGGCCATCACTGGCACCAAGACAGAAACGGCTCTCATCTGAGGACCAATCCGCCCTCAAATGAGATTTAGCTTGGCACCACTGAAGTCGCAGATGGCAGTGATTTGGAGTTAATAGCATGAAAGCAACATGGCGTCTGGCTCGGAGCTGCTCCTCAAGTAATCGATTTCTTACAGTTCGCTGTGTCACTCTGGTGTCAACACAAGCTCGGATTTCTGCTGTAGATGCGCCACAGCCATGTGGCGACTACGACGGTCTTCCCTCTCAGTAGAGCCCCTTGTGCGGCTGGACCCCGGTTTTCTTAAGATAGTACCTTTCCTTAACCACTGATGCCAACAATTATGCACACTGGATACATCCCTGCCAAGTCTTTCTACAATATCGCGAAAAGAAATTACACAACCTCGTCCAAACTCCATAAGCTGCTGATACTGTCTTCTTCGTCTCCCTTAAGGGGGTCCGGGACACATCAGAAATTTTTTTTATTAATTAATTTAGAATTTTGAATTTTTTTGTACTGATTACCCATCTAACTAATAAGCAAAATCACAACACAAAAGTTTTCCAAAATTTAAAAAAAAATTTAAAATAAAAATTTTTTGAAAAAAAAGAGGGGTCTTTTCAAATTGCTAAAACTCAAAATATTTTTGGTCAATTTTCAAAATTCTTGCAGTAAATTATTCACAAATTTATAAACTTTAATTCTGATTCAGCAAATTTAAAAATATTAATTCAATAAAAAATAAAAAATATTTGAATGAAAACTTCTAAAAATTTTAAGGTCCTTTTTTTTTTTAAAGTTATATTTTCAAAAGTAAGTATTTGTTTCAAATTTGCTGAATCAAAATTAAAGTATAATATTTGAAAAAGATGTATTCCAAATTTCAACCCTAAAACTTTATCGGTTCTTGACTTATAAGAATTTGAATACAGGAAATCTTGAAAAATTGCATCATGGAGAAAAACGCATTTAAAGTTTTAAAGACAGATTTACAATTAATTAAATGTTTAAATACCCTTTGAGAGTATCCAGATGAGTATCTAACTCCTTCTTTCCTCTTAAATCTTTGGTTTAGTTTGATTTTTGCAAGTTCTACCTTTTTTCTGCACAGTTTATAAAGGTCTCCGTAGACTTAAATAACGTCTTTCACATATGTTGTTGCCATGACAACAGCTGTCCGAGTGTTAGGTTTTTAAAAGAACGAACCACAAAATTAATTCTATCTCTCGTTCTAATTTAGATAGAAACACGATTCAGACGTCATTTTAAGCAGAAAAACACAAATAATTTTTTAATACAAAATTTTTTTTTTCGAAAATATGACGATTTTTGTGTCCCGGACCCCCTTAAAGGCATTCTTGACTCAAATCTTGCTCAAACCGTCCAATCCGGACGATAAATAACGCTCACTTATTTAAAATCTCGTATTTAAAGCAAATGTAATTTGCATGTTCATAGTGGCGCTACGAGCGCCACTCGCCTTCCAAATTTCGTTTATCTAGTACAACTCCTTCTTTGTGTTGGAATTTTATTTTCCGCCAGTGTATATATATATATATATATCTAATATTATGAAAGGAAGTGTTTGTTTATATGTCTGTTTGTTTCGGATCCGCAAAATCCTGACGATCTATGGCACTTACAGCAATGAGATTTGGCACACAGGTAGTCCGAATTTTTTGCAATTTTTGGGTCGCTGCGAAATTTTAAAGTTCAATCTAGATGATTTTTAAATGAATGTAATAGTTTTATTCTCTACCTGGTTCTTCAACGCCTTTCTTTCGCGAAAGAAGAGTATCCCAATCTTGACTTTTCTACCCACGTGACCTTACAGTCAGCCTTGGAACCATGTCAAATGTTTTCATCGCCCCGGAGAACGCTCAGAAAATATTTTTTATGTTTCAGCTTTGATTTTGGACGGAGGAATGTTTTCCCAGCCAGACGATAAATCTTTTAACTATAGTCACAGTTCTTTTTTCCATCTACTAGACTGTTAAATATAGAGTAAAAATTTCAAAGGATTTAAAATCTGTGGAAAATTTCAGTTTAGATTGTTACCTAAAAATATGATTTTCTTTAAATAAATATTTTTTTAAATTGAATATATCTTAAACGGATTTGAAATCTGCGGAAAATTTTACACCAGATTAATACCTTACATCAAGCCGTTACCCGTGGTGTTAAAATGCGCGAAACAAACCAACACCACAGGCACGGGCAACGCCGGGCTAGCCACGCAGCGGCTAGTATATAACTGTATATAGCTAGTATAAACTTGCTGTAAAATTACAGTTCGATTTTAAACGAGAAAATGTGAGGAACTTGGAAAATGTAAAATTAAGCTATTAAGCTAAATTAAAAAGCTAAAATTAAGCTATATATATATATTTAATTTAGCTTAATAGCTTAATTTTACATTTTCCAAGTTCCTCACATTTTCTCGTTTAAAATCGAACTGTAATTTTACAGCAAGTTTGTAAATTTAATTTCTTATGATTAATCCCTCTGGTGTTTCACACGGATAATTACGACTTGCAACCTGCAGTCTGCCATGCATGACTTTTAACTGATTTTGACCTTGACCGATAGAATCTTTCCAAAGGATTCTATTCCAAGAAATGTGAAATGGAATCTTTCTAAATGACTCAAAAAAATCAAACAGAATCTTTTCGAAGGATTCTAGTTTACAGAGTGGGACGATAGAATTTCCAAGTGATTCTATTCTAAGTAAGGAAGGAATAGACTATATCAAAAGGATTTTAATCTAAGGGACCAAAATAATCTTTCTAAAGGGTTTTATTCTGAAGAAATGAGCAATGGAATCGTTTCAAATGATTCTATTCAAAGGAAAGAATCGACGGAATATTTTCCAAAGGATTCTATTCTAAGGAAAGGACCAACAGAATCACTCCAAAAGATTCTATTGTAAGGAAATGAACAATGAAGCTTTTCCAAAGGTTTCTATTATAAGGAAATGAGCAGTGAAGCTTTCCAAAGGATTCTATTTTAAGGAAAGAACCAATTGAATATTTCTGAAGGTTGAAAGCATCCATTAGTTCTTTCAACCTGAGTCATTGTGTGTCTTGTGGGTCAAACGCATAACTACAATTCACTGAAATCTCTAGACGGTGAGAGGATTAACAGTATTTTCAAGACACGAGACTTTAATTAGTTAAAACATTTCTTTTTATAAAGGCTTTAGAAGCTTTCGGGTACAACAATAAGTAAAGTTAATGAAACATTACTATATAACATTGAACATAGCACATCTGTCTCTTGAAAGCTTTGTGTGCTATTTCGAAACATGCTATCTTTAATAAATCCAGTTGGAAAATTCACGTCTAGAGTGTGTAGTAGTCTTAAAAATCCCTTTTCACTTTTTTTCTCTTTGTATCAAATGGCAATAGTTGTCACATTCCAACTTTGAAGTGAAATAAAAAGGAATTATATGGAAAACAATAGGAAAAGACGAACAATGATAGACACGGTGTAGATCCACAAATTTCTGTCCTAGCTCGTAATTCAATCAAAAATACCTTTAAAATATCATCAGACACTTTGTTACCTATCTTTTCTATTCCATAGGTACTGCGGCAATTGATGCACGTCATTGCATTTGAAATTGTCCCATCCTTCTTACTAAAAACACGTGTTTAAAGGGTTTTTCTTTTTTATATTTCGCTAAAATTATCGCATTGGGAGGGACGCTATACCCAAGTTGAAAGAACAACGGATAAGTTGAGCAACCAGCGGGCTATTGTCGATAGTCGGGTTCAATCACAGAGGAAACATCAGAGGACTACACCTCGTAAACCTGAACCACGGTCAGATGACAAGGTCAATACCTCAGTTCGCAGCTCATTCACCAAACTTTTACACCATGCCTGCGTGAGGATGACGCAGAAGAGCGGGATTTCAAAAATCAAATTGTTCAGTCGTATTTTTAGATCTATACAAAATTGACGATTGGACAATTCTTCAGTTAAATTAAATTACTATCTTACTCTATTTACAGATATAGATAAAGATTACATATCGCACCTCGGGAAAAAAAGTGACACAACTCAAAATAGCAGAATTTGAGAAACGTCAAGTTAAAGGATACTATAAAACTAATATTCAAATAATATAAGCTTTTAAATTTTAGATAAGTATTTACGATGGTAACTTCTATTACATTCTATAGAATAGTAATATAACACGCTGGGGCACCACATACATATTTTTCAATGACATAACATCAAAATTTTTATTTCTTGCCTTGTGTCACTTTTCTTGCCGGGGTGCGATATAATACCAATTGAAGCGGAGAATAAATGTTGAGACGCAGCTCATCCCGCGCGAACGCGTGACTGGCTACCGAGGCATCACTCCACACCACGCGCTACCCCGAGATCGGCAGCGAACGTGTTAATATATTAGGTTGATGTAAAGGTTAGTCCCGTTTTTGGCAAGAAAGTCTATTATATTCTATAGAATAGTAACACAACACGCTGGGGCACCTCCTACATATTTTTCAATGACATAACATCAAAGTGTTTATTTTTTGACTTGTGTCACTTTTCTTGCCGGGGTGCGATATTAATGCAAATCGAAACATTAATCAAATCAAGAACGCTTAGGTTCTTTCGAATTCCAATCAATTCTAACTTCAATTGACAAAAGCTGCAGGTGATATAACGTCATCTGGAAATGATACCTACAAAATTGTATACATTAATAAAGAAAACTGGGATGTAAAATATCGCCCATTCATGGATAGCAAACTAATAGATAACTAATAGAATATAGTAAACTAAGACTAATTGTATACAAAAAATAATTTATTCCATTGCTCAGTTCTTAAAATAGAATACTTCTGAGAAATCTGCTGGTCCTTTCATCATAATAGATGGTAATGGTAATGGTAATTTTAGTTAACGTCATACTAGAGCAACACAACGGGCTAGTGACAACGGTCAGGGATCAGTCCCTTAAGGGAAAGATCCGAGGAAAACACGTCGTAATTTTGAACCACGGTCAGATGACGAAGCAACGACACCTGAGCTGGTACCCCACTCTCCAAACTTCCACACCAACCCAACGTGAGGACTTTCGACCAAGACAGATTTGAGGTGCACCAGCCGTCTCTACAAAATACGTTCACAAACATCCATGCCCGGACCCGGATTCGAACCAGGAACCTTCCGATCTAGAGGCTAACACCTTAACCGCTATACCGGTTGGTCTGTAAGAAAAGAACTGGATAAATACACTCTAAGACAAAAAGAAAGTTGCTCCTGGAAGGAGTAGACCGATAGAAATGAAATTGAGAGGAGTGGTGCACTGCGTTGGAGATGCAAATGATCAAATTTTATTTTCGTTTCGAACTCGCAAACCTATGGTTGCTAATCCGTTGCTCTGCTAACATGACTACCGCGGCCCCCGGGAGCAGAGAGTGCTCAAAACTGTGACGTACTTTGCAGAACAAAGTCATTAAACAACAATTTTTCTTTAATTTTATCAAAATTTTGGCCGGCTTTTTTTTAAAGTTATAAGTTTGATATTCTGCAGTGCAAAGCGCTCTCCATGCCACACCTTTTTTTCTTCTCTAGCTACGGAACAACATCCCTTCAAAGCCCCAAATTACCACAAACACTTTATAAATAACACTAGGGGGCTCCACCCCTTGCTCGTCTCCGCTCGCCAACGCTAACTTTTTTTTAATTTAGAGAAACATCTTCTATGTCAATGACAAAATACACTGCTGGCCACCGTAAATGCAACACCCTGAAGGAAGCATGCAAATAATATGAAATTTACAACATGCATTAGCGGAGGTGAGATATGCAAATGATTAGAATTTCAGCGCAGACGCACATCACGCGCGCCTGTTGGGCCACTTCAAAGCGCTATTTAAGGCTTGGAGATTTCGACGATTTCAAGTACGGCAATTGTGTTTTTCTTGTGGAAAAAAAAAACGATCCATTATGCCTCGTAGAAAACAGCGATCATCTTTTGATCAAGTATCCGAGTTCGACAGAGGAAGGATAGTGGCCTACCGAGATTGTGGAATATCTTTCAGGTAAATCGATAGTCGTGTTGGACCAAACCAAACAACTGTAATGCGGATATGTGATCGTTGGATGCAGGAGGGTATGACGGACCGACGTGTTCGATCGCATCCACCTCAGTGCACCACTTCACGTGATGACAGGAATATTGTGCGTATGGCAGTGACGGATCGCTTAGCCACATCACAAACCATAGCACAGCACATTCAGTCTGTAACGCATCATCCAGTTTCTGCGCGTACCATTCGACGCCGTTTACAGCAGAGTGGTCTGTCCGCAAGACGTCCATTGCTTCGTCTACCCTTGAAGCAGAACCACAGACGTCTCCGCCGCCAATGGTGCGATGAAAGAAAAATGTGGACGGCAGAATGGAATGAAATTGTCTTTACTGACGATTCACGCTTCTGTCTGCAACACCACGATGGTCGGATTCGAGTCTGGAGACACCGTAGAGAGAGGATGCTGAACAGCTGCGTTATGCACCGCCACACTGGTCCTGCACCGGGTATTATGGTATGGGGCGGTATTGGATATTCGCACTCCTCTAGTACGCATTGCCGGTACCTAAAACAGCCAGCGCTACATCTCCGAAGTGTTGGAGCCAGTTGTCCTTTCTTACCTTCAGGGCTTGCCCACAGCCATATTTCAACAGGATAATGCGCGACCACACGTGGCACGCATTGTCCAAGGGTTCTCCGTCAATCGCCAGATTGAATTGCTTCCCTGGTCAGCTCGCTCTCCGGATCTTTCGCCGATAGAAAACATGTGGTCCATGGTTGCTCAACGATTGACCCAGATTACATCCCCAATTGCCACACCAGATCAACTTTGGCAACGCGTGGAAGCTGCTTGGTCTGCTGTACACCAAGAACACATCCAAAGTCTCTTTGAATCAATGCCGAGGCGTGTGTGTAGCGGTGATCTCCAACAATGGCGGCTACTCTGGCTACTGATTTTGGCAGGAACCACACTTCACAGAAGTCTATAAATTTAATCATTTGATACTTGGTCAACATGTTATCTACAAAATAAATTTTGTTGTGATATCTCTTGTCTTTCTTGGTGTTGCAATTTGGGTGGCCAGCAGTGTATTTAACTTCAAAAGTTATCGACAAAATTGCAAATTTTGAAAGTACGCCTTGGTTTTAAATGCAATAAGTTAATTAATTTTGACGCTTTATTATAAATATGTAATACATATTTAGTCGATAATTGTGTTTTACGTCTGTTTTTTATTTGACCGCAGTTTTCAAAATTCAAACAAAATGCCAGCAGAACATTTGCAATGGCTTGGTGTTGTGTACAATAGCTTGGAGTTGTCCATTACAGAACACTGAATATAATTCTGCACCTGGGCCGCGGTCGGATTTGTGGGGTGGCTAAACCAATCCGGAGTCCAGTACCTGGCTTGTGGGTACGATTAACCAATTAGGAGGGTTTTACTTGATCAGCGGGTCTAGTAAATATTTTCCAAGGGCCGTATCTGAACTTGAGATCGGTTCAATCTGTTTCAAGGGTAGGGTTTGATCTATTGTCCGACTAAACATATCCGGAAGGCCGTATCTGATCCGGTCTGAGATCCATCTATTTGCTACAACTTATTTAAACCCGACCCCGACGAAAACACCTATTTCCCAAACAGCGAATAAAAGCAACACTTGTCATATGTATTCTGTTAAAGATCAGGTGTTCGTTTCGAACTGCACATACATCACTTGTACGCCCTTAGTCTGAAACAGATGTTCAATCTTCATGGGCCTGCTCCATCTCCGCCCCCTGTTCGCCAACCCCCTGGGTATTTCATAAAGCATTATTGCAGCTCGTTATACGACACATTTAGTCATTTACCCTCCCGGTGGTTTTGACGAGATATCTCGTCCATCAAGATCTGCTTAGTTTTGCTAATGACGAGATAAACCTTCGAGACAACCACCAGGAGGGTTAATTATATATTCAGCCCTTCCCAAAGAAAATGTCTGGAATGTATCTAAGGAGAAATACATTTTCTATAAACATATGCACTTTCCGTGGAGAAATACATCTCTATGGAGAAATACACTTTCTAATTAGAAATACACTTTCTAATTAGAAACACATATTCTATTTAGAAATACACTTTCTATATAGAAATATATCTCTTCGTAGAAATATATCTCTATGTAGAAATATATATCTCTATGTAGAAATATATCTCTATGTAGAAATATATCTCTATGGAGAAATATATCTCTATGGAGAAATATATCTCTATGGAGAAATATATCTCTATGGAGAAATATATCTCTATGGAGAAATACACTTTCTATGTAGAAATATATCTCTATGAGGGGAGAGAGAGAAATGTATATTTGGGGAAATATATCTCTGAAGAAATGCACTTTCTCCATAGTTAAACACACCGGGCTAGTCCTTTGTTGCTCCTGCGAGCTATAACACAGAAATAAAACAAGCTTTGATCTTGTTACAGAAGATTGAAACTGAAGGACAACCTTAATTTGGCGTAACTCTTCTCCAAGGTTTCGATATATATTCCTAAAAATCACGACACAACTAGACTTCCGTAATAACTACTCCACCTGGAATATGCAAAGTGTTTTGTGTCTACTGGTAATGAACGAAGATCTTCATTTGAGAGGAAGCATCATCAGTTTCATTTCTGATCGATGCCTAGAAATTAGGAAGCGAAAGGACTGCTTCCGCTGCGCGTTTAGCCCACAGCAAGAGGCCCATGATACCCAAATTCTTGTTTCCATATCAACTCGGTCGACCTTTAAAACCGGGACTGCTTTAGGGTATGATGCAGTAAATTGAGGTGGCACCGCTGAAGAGAAAGAAAGGTAGAAACCGTCTTCCTTCCGAAACAGCGGATGTTGAAACCGCCCCATATGCTTTCAACGGCTCCCAACTGCTCATCCAGATCGAAGCTCGTCATCTGACCGTGGATCAAAGAGTTACGATGTGTTGCCCTCCTCGGATCTGTCCTTCGGGTTCCCTGGGTAGGTAGTTAATTAACGTTAAACTGGAGCAACACAACGGGCTATTGGCGACGATGAGGAATCAAACCCGAAGGGAAAGGTCCAGACAACACGTAATTTTGAACCACGGTTTGATGAAGAGCTCGCACGTGAGCTGGCAACCCACTCTCCAAACTTCCACATCACGCCAGCGTGAGGACATCTGAGGCTACGTCAGATTCAACGTGCACCATCCCCTTATGCACGGCCTTTTGGCTGGAGATAGTTTCGAACTCGCAACACTCGAATTGTTAATCCGTTGCTCTTACAACTTACCTCGGCCCCGTGTGCAGTTACTGAGATTCGGGGATGAGATGCAGATTTGAACTATTATTGACTACTATGACCTTGACCATTCAATACTATTTGTTCCCTTTTATTCTCAGTAAACGAACCCTATAAGGGTAATGGTAATTTTAATTAACCTCGTACTAGAGCAACACAGCTGGCTCTTGACGACGGTCTGGGATCAATTGCCTAAGGTAATAACACCACGTAAATTTGAACATAGGTCAGATAACGAGGCAACAGAGCTGGAAAACGTACAGGAAAAGTTGCTTATCCTTTGTGGGTTTGATCCAGGACCGTCGTCAATAGCCCATTGTGTTCCTCCAGTACGACGTTAAACAAAATACCTACCGAAATAAAGACCATTGCGAAGTTAATTAAATACGTACCTCTATTGGTCAAGAAGTATTGTATTTCTTGTACTGTTTAATTAACGTCGTACTAGAGCGACACAACGGGCTATTGACGACGGTCCAGTATCAATCCCAAAGGGAAAGACCATATAATTTTGAACCACGGTCAGATGACGAGACAACACCTGAGCTGGCTACCCACTCTCCAAACTTCCACACCAACCCAACGTGAGGACTTTCGGCGGATATTTAAGGTGCACCAGCCGCCTCTACACCATAAGCTTACAAACATCCATGCAACTGACCCGGATTCGAAATAGGAAACTTCTTATCTAGAGGCTAACACCTTAACCACCAGACCGGTTGGTCAGTGAAACGAACCCTGTAGCTCGACTAGGGTATTTTCTAAAATTCAATCGGGGCCGCAGTATCCCGGATGGAAGAGCAACGGACTAACAACTGGAGGGCTGTGAGTTAAAATCCAACCAAGTACCCTTCGAGTACCAGGCTGGTGCAAGTTAAATCTGTCGTGGTCTCAAATGTCTTCATGCTGGCGTGGTATGGAAGTTTGGAAAGTGGGATGCCAGCTCGGGTGTGGGCTCATCATCTGACTGTGGTTCTCAATAAAGTGGTGTTGTCCTCGTATCTTTCCCTTGGATCCCGGACCATCACCAATAGCCGTTGTGTTGCTCTAGTGCGAAGTTAATTAAATACCTACCTACCTACTTACCAGAGATCGAAGTACATTTTTGTTCACGATTTTTTAAAAACGAATTTACTTGGGCTTGTCTTAACATAGAGGCAGAAAAATAAGAACTCCAATACTAACAACAATATTAAATTTTAAAAAATGCCAACACCCCATATACACTCTAAGACAAAAAAAATAGCTGCCCCTTGAAGGAATCGTCAGAATGCAATGGAATTTACAAGGTTGGTAAAGTGGTTATGAATGAGTAAATGATTAAAATTTGTGACTGAAATATGCACAAACTTCATTGAGGAAAGTTAAAAAAAGTGGTATCATTCAGTATGGCGTATGACCGCCAATATTCCTAATGCAGCATGCCAAGCGCCTTGGTAGTGAATCAGACAGGCTCTTTATGAAGTCCTGCGACTGTCCATCCCATGCTGCTTGAAGCATGTCACGTAGTTCCAGTAGATTACGCAGTACGGGTGAAGTGGCGACTTCTCGTCCATCGGAATTCCATACATTCACGATCGGGGACAGGTCCGGTGAGTATGCCGGCTATGGTAAGATATCGTTGTGTCGTAGAGAATTTTCCTCAATAAAGTTTGCATATTTTAGTCACAAACTTTAATCATTTACTCATTTATAAGCGCTTTACCAACCTTGTTAAAAAAGCTGGTGAACCTGGAAGGTCAGAAATTGGAGTGTAACTTGCTTTCTTGTACGTAACGCTGGCCTGTAAAAGAGCCCGTAACGAATACCACAGGTGATTTGTCATGGTACACAGTTGCACCCCAAACCATGACACCAGGTTTAAGCTGGCATGTGCCTTGTTGTATCCACCACTGCCAACAGCGTGCTACAACATCACTACAACCAATATGTTGCGTAATCCGTCGATTAGACCAGTGATCGGCAAACTCATTATTCCCCAAAAGAGCCAAAGATCAGCAGTACAACGATAAAGATTTCTTTTGAGAGCCAAATTTGTTTTCAAGAACCATGTTTTTAGGAGTCTCGGTTTTTATAAACTAGTTACTAACATTAAATAAAACCAGATATAGTAATAATAATGATCTTATTTATTGACAAAAAATATTTTTTACATTAAAATAAAAATTTGAGAAAACACGCGCATTTAATGTGAACAATGACCTTGCATTTCCTTGGAAAGTTTGAATAAATCAGGTTTGTATGTCGTTTTTAATTTCAAGCCGGATTCTAGGTTCTCATCAATAAGACGATTTATGATAAGGTTCATGCTTAAAAAAGATTATTCGCATGAATATAAAGAGTGAAAGAACAGCAAATGCCAGTTTTTTTTAAAACTGATCATTCATATGAGTCAGGAATACTAATCCAGGTATTGAAAATTATCATGTGTGTGTGTCTTCCTTCTCCAGGCATTTCAAAGCAGACCACCATTTCTGTGAACTAATATCACATTTATTTTTATCCAATTTTTCCATATCTGCATTAAGGCGTTCAAATTTGGATCTCCGTAATTCTTTGTTTGAAAATCCGGTAATTGCATTTCAAAAGCGCCAATGTCAATATTAAAGGGAGAAAGATTCACAATTCTGCTACGTCAGCACTGAGGTTTTTTAACGGAGGTTAACTTCGGCTATGCTATTTCTGAATTCCCGAAACTTTCGTAGAAAAGCTTCCTTCATATTTAAAATTGTTTTGAAATAGTAACTATCAATTACAGAGTTATTTTCTTGGCGATGTTTCAGCAGGCTTGGAAAATGAATTAATGTACCTCAAAATCTTGTGCAAAAAGAGATAATTTGTTTTGGAATGAAATTACTTCATCCAACATCGAAAAAATTGTGTTTCCTTTCCACTGTTGTTAACTATTAAGATTGTTTAGATAAATCGTAAGGTCTACCATGAAATAAAATTTTGGATCACCGCCACATTTGCAATATCCTCGTCACGTGTTTGACCTTTCAGTGGCAATAATCCTAAAAGTTCTTCAGGAATCGAAGACGAAAAACATCAAAAAAGTGCAGCTTGCGCTGTGTCATTTATGTCACAAGATTCGTCAACAGCTATTGATAAAACTGAAACCATTAAGATCTTCGTTTTGCTGATTGGTTATATTTTAAAACATTTTGACTGCTTTGTCTTTTACTGTTTTAGCAAACAGTGGTAACTTTTTAATTTTTTTTAAAGAATTTCTGTCTTGTTTTTTAAAACCCGGAATAGCTCTTCGAATGCATTTATAAAACAACTTTTAATGTATTCGCCGTCTGTGAATGGTTTGCCTCTCTTATCATTCTCTTGACTAACTACGTATTAACATTGTTGGAAGATTGCAACCAATAATTAAATACAGAACTTGATTTTTCTTGACTCTTCTAAGTTCTTCAACTGCTTTCTTCCTAGCATCAATGGCGGGATATTTACTTCCAGCATTTAGTCGAAATCGATTCGTGGCAGAGCCGCACTCAAGTGGCTAGAGTCGCGGGTTGCCGACTACTGGATTAGAACAGCCACCTTCTCGGAGGCCAACTATTCGACCTCTGTCAAATTCTCACTGTTGCTTAAATTGCTTGCGAACTTTTTCCGAGTCATAACTCATTGAGAAACGATGAATCAACACAACAGCATGAATCGAAATGAATTTGCTGCGGTATTGACTGTCCTTTTATGCCCGGTATGCAGCGTGTTTGAGAGCTGCCATGCGTGTGCCGTATGTACGATTCTCAAAATCTGCTAATTTGCATTTCCAACGCAGATGTACCACTCCTCCCAATTTCATTTATATCGGTCTACTCCTTCCAGGTGCGCCGACCAATCGGTATAGTGGTTATGGTGTTAGCCCCTAGATAGGAAGGTTCCTGGTTCGAAACCGGGTCCGGGCATGGATGTTTGTAAGCGTATGGCGTAGAGGTGGTTGATGCACCTTAAAGCTGTCGTGGCCGAAAGTCCTCACGTTGGGTTGGTGTGGAAGTTTGGAGAGTGGGTGCCAGCTCAGGTGTGACCTCGTCATCTGACCGTGGTTCAAAATGACGTGGTGCAGACCTCGGATTTTTCCCTTCGGGATTGATCCCGGACAGTCGTCAAGTCCGCTGTGTTGCTCCAGTGTGACGTTAATTAAAAATATCAAACACCTTAAAGTAGGTAGGTATTTTAATTATCGTCGCACTAGAGCAACACTACGGGTGACGGTCTGGGATCAATCCCCAAAGGAGAGATCCAAGGACAACCCCAAGTTATTTGAACCTCGGTCAGATGACGAGTAGGTAGGTATTTTAATTATCGTCGCACTAGAGCAACACTACGGGTGACGGTCTGGGATCAATCCCCAAAGGAGAGATCCAAGGACAACCCCAAGTTATTTGAACCTCGGTCAGATGACGAGTTCAACACCTGAACTGGCACCCCACTCAGAAGCATGGCCAAATATGATCATTCAATCAGAAAACAACCAACTTTTTCTAAACAAAACTGAAGATAGAACGCTTGATGAGTAATTTAATTAATCGTAATGGTAATTTTAGTTAACGTCGTACTAGAGCAACACAACGGGCTATTGACGACGATTCGGGATCAATCCCTTAAGGCTAAGATTCGAGGACAACACCTCGTAATTTTGAACCACGGTCAGATGACGAAGCGAACGCTTGATGGGATGGTAATTTTTAATTAACGTCGTACTAGAGCAACACAACGGGCTATTGACGACGGTCCGGGATCAGTCCCTTAAGGGAAAGATCCGAGGACAACACCTCGTAATTTTGAACCACGGTCAGATGATGAAGCAACACCTGAGCTGGCACCCCACTCTCTAAACTTCCACGCCAACCCAACGTGAGGACTTTCGGCCACGACAGATTTAAGGTGCACCAGCCGCCTCTACACCATACGCTTACAAACATCCATGCCCGGACCCGGATTCGAACCAGGAACCTTCCGATCTAGAGGCTAACACCTTAACCACTATACCGGTTGGTCGGCCCGCTTGATGGGAAAATGTGTACATATATTTTGGAGAGTGATTTCGGTTGGGTGGTTGGGATATATTTCGCAAGGGACATATTTGGCCAAGCTGCGTCATACACCAGAGATAACGTCAAGTAATTATGAAAAGAAAGGCATGGCATTTTTAATTAACGTCACACTGCAGTAACACAGCGGGCTATTGGTGACGGTTCCGGATCAACCACCAAAGGAAAAGGACCGAGAACAACACCACGTAAGTTTCAACCACGGTTAGATGACGACTGGTCACACCTGAGTATGCACCCCACCCTCCAAACTTCCACACTACACCAATGTGAGGACATTTGAGGGCACGATCGATTTAACGTACACCAACCCCCTTTGAACCCTTCTTTTTCTAGTCCGCTTCTCTTCCAACAGGGCCAAAGGTAGATTAGTTGGTTGGATTTTGGGCTTTTATATGGCGCAATGGCCATATTTGGCCATGCTGCGCCAGACACAAGACATACAATATCAAGTAACAGACACACGCATACAATGGAAGCTTTCTCACACAGAGGAGATATATACATCCACGGAGGAATACCTCTGGCAGGAATCGAACCTGCGGCAACTACAGCTCGAAAGTTGCTAGCACAGTGGGCATACCCACCGAGCGACGGCTGCCTAGAAAGGAAAAGTGAAGTGTGAAGAGAAAGTAGAGCAAGATTGTTTGGGAAGGTAATTTCGGAGAAGGCCCGATCTTATCTCCTGATTTCAGTCTCAGAAAAGGTCACCGGGAATTGGGGAAATTGCCAAGAGGCCGGTCTCTGTAGAACCAGTTGGAAGAGCAACTTAAGACCGTCGTGTAAGCGGGGGCTGATGCATGTCAAATCAGTCTTGGCCTCCAACGTCCCCACATTGGCGTGGTGGGCTAGGCAAGTAGTTTAATTAGCGTCGCAGTGGGGAAACACAACGGGCTAATGGCGACGGTTCAGGATCAAAGAAAAAATCCTAGGACACCACATCATTTTGAACCAGCACAAATGACGAGGTCACACCTGAGCTGGCTCCACACTCTCCAAACTTCCACACCGCGCCAACGTGAGGGCAATTGAGGCCACGGCAGATTAAACGTGCACCAATCCCCTTTGACAACTCGCAACCCTACAGTCGCTAATCCGTTGCTCTTCCAACCGGGCTACGGCTGCCCATTGGCGTGTGATGGAAGTTTGGAGAGCGGATACGCCGGCTCAGGTATTGACCTCGTCTTCTGGATCAGAATGACGACGCGTGTTCTTGGATCTTTCCCTTCGGGATTGATTCCGGACCGTCTCCAATAATCCGCAATGATGCTCCAGGAAAGTGTTTCCGACGAGAGGGCAGTCGTCCTTGGGACAGTCGATTATTGAAGAGGTGTGAAAGGTCGTGAGAAAGAGGGTTACCACACGCGAAAGCATCAATGGCGATCACCGAGAGTGGATTTCCCCCGCCAACTCATTATCATTGGTATCGGTTATAGAAACGAAGGATGAACTTAGAACCAGAATCCGCGATAAAGACACCAGTTGTGAAACCGCGTTGTTCCAACCTAACACATTATTTAAAGGGTCGGGCACTCTGAATAAACACTCATATCCGAGGGTTGCGAGCTCGAAACTTGATCCAATCAAAAATCGTAGTGCACGTAGGGGGCGGGGACTGGTGCATTTTATACCTGTCGTGGATCCAAATATCTTGTGGAACCAGCTCAAGTCACGACCCCTTGATCTGACCGTGGGTCAAAACTACGTGATCATATAGGAAATATAAAATGTGAGAGAGAAAACAATGGTAATATTTTTAAGTGCTCAGGATCATGTTACTGTAACTATAAGTTACGTAACTCTTTGACGGCTTTCGTCTGCCGAATCGAAACGAACTCTCGACATCTGATTGGTCCACGGAACAGTAGAATTGTCCGTAAGACAAGGTAGTAATAGACTTTGTAGGCTTCATAATTTTTGTCGACATTCTATAGAAATGCGATTCACACATCTAGTCAGTCATAAGATATTACATTGCCAAACAAGGCAATAAGATGCCAGATGGGTCAACCAAGCCAATTTTTGCCAGAGCAGTCAAGTTTAACTAACGTCGCACTGAACTGGCTACTGACGACGATCCGGGATCAACCCATAGACGGATATATAAGTTAGCTGAGCTTTGCTATTGAAAGGAGCTTCAAAAAGTGTTACGGACATGTCGACTAGTAGTCACGTGACTACTATGAAAATTAACTGACTGTTTTGGTCGATTTGATATATTTTCCCTTCGTTTGACGTTGTAACATCTTGTAACAGAGTTGGTGTGTGAATCTCATAATTTTAAAACAGTGGCGACAAAAGTGCTGAAATCGACCAAGTCTACTAGTATTAAATGATCAATCAACGGACCGATCAGATGATGAATCAATGGATGGACATCTTCTTCCGTCCCGAGTTCTACTTTGTTTGTTTGTTGTTTCTTATGCCTACACAGGCAGACCAGAGGAGAGCCAGGCCCGTCGAAGACGGCAAGAGGCGAGGAGGGTGCGCCTTCCATGTTATTGAGCCCCATTGGGAGGAAGTCCGACTTTGCTCGACATACATGACACATCCGTTTTATAGGAAGGTCCCTTTCATACATCCATTCACACACACATATCGTAATTTAGATCCCAATCAGAGGCCGATAACCCCCTGATCAGGTACCCCCAGAGGTATTGATTTGGTATGGGAACATGGGGGACATTGTGACCACGACCTATTTAACGTGCCCCAGTCACCATTAGTGAACACGACGGTCTTTAGTCAGGTCGAAGCGCCGATCTCGCAATCATCAGAATTGGAGGCTCCGCCGAGGACAGAACCCACAACCATTCTGATGCGAGCCCGACGCTCTACTGACTGAGCTACCGCGGCTCGAGTTCTACTTTTATATACTCTATTACAAAAAAAAATCGACACACCAAGAAGGTCCAGAATTATAGTGTTGCCGGGCTCGATCAACTTGGAATGGCGCTGACTGGCAATGTATAGTCTTTAGTAACGAGTCGCGTTTCCAACTGTGTCCTGACGATAACCTCAGACCAGTAAGGAGACGTCCAGGGCAGTGTGGCAATAATGCCCCTACTATCGCACGCCACACATGCCCACAACAGGGCTTTATGGTCTGGGGTTCCATCTCCTTTGATAGCCGGACCCCTATGGTAGTCATTTCTGGCACACTTAAAGCACAGCTGTACGTAGACGACATTCTACGACCGGATGTGTCACCCTTCCTTTTTTGCGACACCCCGAACTTACTTTCCAACAAGATAACGCCCGGCCGCACACGGCACGTGTTGATATGTATTGTCTTCAAGCTTTCCCAACATTTCCTTGGCCAGCTAGGTCTCCTGTTCTCACTCCACAAAGCAAATTGACGATTGCAACCATCCTGGAATGTTGACAATTTAGCCCGACAGTTGGAGACAATTTAGCAAGAAATTTCGCAGGACACCATCCGGGTACGTTTTCAGTCTATGGCACGCCGGGTGACTCCTTGCATCCAGGCCAGAGGTGGACAAACGCCTTACTGACTTCCTCCCTTTGTAACGATCAAACTCAGAAATAAACCATGCAATTGTTCTGAAATTTTAATCGTTTGTTTTTCTATGTATGTTCTTCGAATCCACCAATTTTAATCGCAATAGGACTTCTTCTTGGTGCGTCCATTTTTTTGTTAGTGTCCCTTTACTCGCGGCATCAATGAACAAACCCATATAGGTCAGGAATAAGAAACGTGTAAATACCTATATTTTGCTACCCTGTGCCCTGTGTATTATATACTCATTTCCATAAAAATTTGCGCACTAAGAAATAATTGTGGGATCGGAACGAAACTTGGCATGAAGGTACATATCGGCCAGATATGCAAATGAATAGAAATACAGAGTGATTGCTCATTGCGTAATGCCACTAGAGGAAGTTGAACTTCGTTCTCCTTGGAGTATAAAACAAGTAAGCAGAGCTTGTTTGAGTGTACTTAATCTTTTGCAAAGGAAACGCTGAGGTAGACATGCCGTTACGCCGCCATCGAAGACAATATGAGCAGCTGTCAGAGTTCGAGAGGGGAAGAATCATCGGGATGATGGAAGCTGTGTGGTCAGCTCGGCGAGTAGCTCGTGAAGTAGGCCGTTCTGATTTTACTGTGAGGAAGTGTTGGGACCAGTGGACAGAAGAGACGTCATTTACACGGCGACCAGGCTCAGGACGCCCTCGACAGACCAGTCGTTGAGAAGATCGTCACATCATACGAAACGCACGCGTAGAGTCAACTGTCTCATTGGCCGCTATCCAGATACAGGCAGCACCTTCACTACGGGCCCCTGTGTCTTCCTGTGTCCTGCTGAAGGACATCTGGTATCGCGGCGCCCATTACGTGAGCTGCCGATGACACCCACCCACCGACGTCTCCGTTTGGAGTGGTGTCACGCATGACGGGATTGGACTGCAACGGAATGGAAGCAGGTCGTCTTCAGCGACGAATCTAGATTCAATTTGAACAGTGATGACAATCGTGTTCTTGGTGAACGCCTCAATCCTGCCTTCGCTTTACAGCGACACCCCGCTCCCACAGCAGGTGTGATGGTAGGGGGTGCCATTGCTTACGATACACGGTCACCCCTAATATTGATCCATGACACAATGACAGCCCAACGGTACGTCCATGACATCCTTCAGCCACATGTGATGCCACTCATGGCAGGGCTCCCAGGAGCCATTTTTCAACAAGACAATGCTCGGCCACACACAACAAGGATGTTACAAGACTGCTTCCGCCACATTACCACCCTTCCCTGGCTTGCTCGATCCCCAGATTTGTCACCAATAAAGCATATCTGGGATCATTTGGGACGGCAAGTTGGACACCCTACGAGTTTGGTCGAACTAGAGGCGCGTTTACAGCAACTGTGGAACGAGATGTCTCAGGACATCATACGGAACTTGTATGCCTCAATGCCCGCTCGTATCGCATCGTGCATTCACGTTAGAGGGGGTCCAACAGAGTACTAAAACTTCCGTTCATTTGTACTTTTTCTGCAATAAATGATCGTTTTTCTTTGATTTTCTAATCACTTACTTATATCAAAGTAGTACTTACATGTGTAAAATTTCGTTTCATTTTGACTACTTTTTCTTGGTGCGCAAATTTTTATGGCAATGAGTGTATAATGTTGATTAGTTGTTTTGTTCAATATTATCTGACGTTGGAGAGACGCACGCCTCTAAAATTGCGCAAGATTTGTCGCTACGAAATCTCTATTTCGTGCAAGGGTCGAAAGTTGTTTACCTTAAAAGAAGGAAACCGTCAAGCTCAAATGCCTGTGATTCTATTAATTAAAAAAGATCCGAGACTAAAGAACGGTTAAGTAATATTTTCAATAAATGAGAGACAATCTTATTTTTCACTTCGCTTGTATAGTGGTCTTTACAATCGCGACCTTCAAAGCGAAAATATTATGAATGAACTCGACGAAAATGGTCAACAGAAGCGAGTTTACTTCTTGCTATCTTTAAATTATTTCAAAATTAATTGAATTAATTTGCTTTTTATTATCCTTTACGGTCGCGATCTGTTAAACTCCGGATATGTTGAAATCATCTTCCAGATGTATTTACCCCTCCTGATTTTCTGATAGGATATTATCATCACATGGATTGACTGTGAAGTAACTAATGAAATTTCATAACCATTTCCTTAATTTGTCTATTTAAAAATATGTATTTTATTGTTTACATTGTCAACCTTTAAAGTTCGACACAATAAGACCAGATGTTGTTCCAGTGCCCTCTCAGATTTCCTTTGGGTGTGTTCTATGTTTTGTCATTTTAAAACTGTATATGCACACGCAATCTATCATTTAAAAGTATGGTTATACAGATTTAAACAGATTTAAGTATGGTTATACAGAAAAGCTTATTTAACGGAGAATTTACCGATACAACACTTCCGGAAATAAATAATTTGAAGTTTTGAAAAGTGATTTCAGTGCGACTTTGTCAAAGTCTATTATTCGTACTTGTTTATTTTATGAATTCAAATTTTGGACACCAGAGTTTCAGAGACTGCTCTAAAAATATCCTAAACATTTGGAGATGATTCAGTGAGTGGACGTTGTGGTTGAAAGTGATTGCAGAAATTTGTATCTGGTGATGAAACTCTTGACTACAGAGACTTCCAAACCATGAGACCCAACTGAATGGGGCCGTATATCGAGTCAAATTGAAATCAAACATGTCGATAACTTGAAACTCAATTTAATGTGAGTGATAAACCTATCCGCGCTCATTAGTATCTGTTCTGAAAACTAGAGGTTGGAAGCTCTGGAAGTTGAGCAAGTAAGGCATAACCCAGAATCGACCAACAAAAGAGATCCTTTGGTTTTGGTGGACCACACCGCTTGGATTATTCACTTTGTGCTTCTTCACAGTGAGAAAACCATTACACATAAGAAGTCTGCTCAACACAGATGCAACGGATTTAAAATGCATCAAATCAAACCCAGAAGCAGCTGGTGTCTGAGTTATCTTCAAGCTAAACAATGCCAGATCACACACAGCAAGAGCAATCAGGGAAATAATTATTAGACTCGGCTGGGAACTTCTAACTTCATATTCGTCAGACATCTCGATTTCAGACTATGGTCTTTTCAATGCAATAGAAAAATATTTACGAAATAAGTGATTTCAATGGTTGACAAGAGGTTGACAAGAGAGTTGAAGCTCTTGTTTGATATCAAAGATGAAACCTTTTATACTAAAAATGAACAGAAAAAGATAGTTGGTAAAAGATTGGCTTCTTTTCTTTATAAAATATTGTTTGATCCACTTAATACATCATTTACCTATACTTGTTGAAATGGCACAATTTTTTTGGTTACTTATGTAACGACATTTGAAATTGTCCTGAAGATAACTTAAGTAAAACATTCACTTAACATAAGTGCACTATTAAATACAAATATTTTCTCCTTGGGAGTCTTACAACAAATGCATGGTAATTCGTCTACTTTTCATGTTCCACACGCGTACCTATTTCTTCTTTCCGGATATGTTCTCTAAGTTTACTCAGCTTGTAAAACAGAGGCCTAATCTCAGCGTGATGTAGATATCATGCCATAACAACCCAACTTATTTCCCTTAATTATTTCTAATTTAATTGAAATTTATGCAAGAGGTGTCTGAAAATAGATATATTCGAAGGTCTTTTTGTTTGTTTCATCTCGGTGTAGTTTTTCTTGTCGAAAACACTATCGGAGTTGCTTTGAGCCGGTTTTTTTGGCTGTCGTTATGTACGTGATTAGAATGCAAGAGAATATATTTAAGGCGAAAATTACAAATATGTGTTCTGTTATTCCATATAAATTCTTTCTTTCATTAGTGTTATCTGTTCGCCTAAGATTTTTACGCATATTTGTGACATTTATGTTAAGGGTTTAATGCTAATAAAAAAAAGCGACCTAATATTTACGTTACCTAATTGATTGCGACTGTAAAATTTTGTCTTTAAAACTTTATATTTTTAGCGCAATCAACGTAATCTAGGGTGATCAACTTTCAGACATTAATTTAAAGGAGATTTAGTTGCGACAAATATTTGCCGCACTTTCAACGACGTGACCTCATTCTAACAGAAGTTCATGGGATGGATAAAATTAAAATAATAATAATAATAATTTATACTGTATATAATACACGCCACCAGATTACCAATATGAAATAAAAATTTTCAAATGCGCATGTTTCTTAGTACTGAACTGAATGTGTTTATCCACTGATTCTGCAGAATTGGCATTTTTTAATCTCTTGAAAATTTAAAAACCACAATTATAAAGTTGTAAACGCGTTAATTAAAATACCATACCATACCTTATAATTATAGTCAATTAATTGCGGCTCTTATTGAGTTAATTTATTGCACATTAGTGAAAAAAACTCTTTCTGTATGGGCTTTTGAGCCTGGGATGCATAAAACAAAGCCTAGGATCTTATTGAGGCTTTCTTCACCAATTTGTTTCATAATCCTCAAAGTTGTTTCAACGAGATATCTCGCCCATCAAGCTATGACCAATTATGTAAATGACGAGTTACCTCGTCATCAAGATATTACCGATAGTTGTATGATGACGAGATCAAGATATGGTCCGTTTTTTCTAATGATGAGATATTTCGTTCATCAAGATCTGGTCAGTTTTACTAATGACGAGATGTACCATAGTGGAAATGTAAGAAATTAAAGTTATCAATGTAATCTTTTTATGTGCTCAGAATCATGTGACCAAATCTAGTAGTAACGTGACCCTTAGACTACTTTCGTCTGCTGGGTGGAATTGAACATTCATTATCTGTCAACTACTGGACTGGAGAAGACGTCCATAGATTGATTCATCATCTGCTTGGTTCATGCGATAGTAGTAGACTGTGGCGCCTTTCACCGTTTAATTAACTTAGTTCTATACTTAACATTTTACGGGTATTTACAATCTATTAGTAAATACTAAATTTTCTATCTATTATAGGTAATTTTTCGATATTTATAGTTGAGTACCTCTAGGCCCTACTGTCGAAGAACTGACAGTTTATATTGGAATGAATTTGCATGAATAAAATTTATAATTTGACTTCCGGATCTTGATTGTTAATCTGTTGTATTATAAAAGGAAGTGTTTGTCTGTCTGTTTGTTTGTTTGTTTCTTGCCCTCGAAGTCTTGACGAATCTATGGCACTTACAGTAATGTGATTCGGCACACAGGTAGTGCAAAGTTTTTGGAATTTTAGCGTCGCGGCGAATTTTAAAATTCAATCTAGAACATTTTAAAATGAATTTAATTTTTTTCACCATTCTTCATTCTATCGCGGTAATTCCGAAGAATGAAGAAACATCAAAATTTAGACTTTTCGCCCTCACGTGTTACCTTGACGTTGTCTCTGGAACCATGGCAAGTTTTTTTCATTTCCGGGGAGAGAACCCATTTGAATGACCTTCGTTTGTTTCGAGATTCATTCATTTTGATTTCCTGCGAAACAGATTCCAGTAAAGCAAAAGTTTACTAAGTTATCAGTGCTTTTCTTTATTTCTGATATCGTTAAAGGTAGAATAAAAATTTTAATGGATTTGAAATTTGCGGAAAATTTTACAACAGATGGATACTTGTCCGAGCATTCGCTGATTGGTAGCAGTCGGTCATGTGACCTGCCGAGAAGTGCGTCGCAGGAGAACCTTTGTAGCTTCCATCGGAACAACATGTATGAGACTTGGCTGTCTAGCGGGACATATTCCCCATTTTAGCACATCTATTGTAAATATGGATATAGTACTTGTTCATACGTGTTTGAAATAAAACATAAGAAACAAGTTGGTCTGTCATTCTAACAGAACTTCACAGTTCCAAACAAGTGGTCCGCTAGCAGCCGGAACCAGCGAGAGCTATGGATAAACACGAAGTTGCGCTTAATCGATCCAAAGGATCGGTTAAATCTACTCTAACCAAGTTGGAGAACTTTATATTGGATAAATCGCAAACGGAAGTTCCTTCAAACATCGAAATAGATATGAAACTCAGGACAATTGACTCTTTACGTCGAAAAATTGATCATATTCGGGATTCGTACTGTGCAATTCCTGTTCTGCCAAATCTACCTGCGATAGAAGAAGATATTGATGAAATCGAAAATCGCCTTGAACTAGCTGAGGTGAGATTGAAATTATTTTTAATTGAACTTTCTAGTTCTAGTACTGGACATTCACTCAATGTCTCAAATGAAAATGTGGATGTCGAAACTAAATCGAAAATACGTTTGCCTGAGATTCCACTCCCAACCTTTTCTGGTCAATACGAAGAGTGGAATAACTTTAAGACTCAATTTGTATCTTTAATAAGTGAAAATCCTTCTTTAAGTGATTCACAATAGCTGTTTTATTTGCGCGCTTCCCTTAAGGGTGAAGCCAAAAACTTAGTCTAGATGACTCATTCAGTTCCTTATTTACTGCATTGACTGAACGGTTTGAAAACAAAAGAGTGTTGATTGACGCTCACGTTTTAGGAATTTTTAACCATGAAAAAATACGCGAATCGTCAGGCGATTTACGAAACTTAATCGATTGTGTAAAAAAAGAACTTAAAGCGCGCAAAAACTTCTCGATTATAAACAAAATAATTTATCTAATGCTTTTCTAGTTAACATTTTGTTACAAAAGTTGGATAAGGAAACGAGAAAACAGTTCGAATTTTCTTTGAAATCGAACGAACCTCCAGAATTGGAAAACTTAATTTCGTTTCTCGTAACAAGAGCTTCTGTTTTGAACACCATAAATCAAAATCTTTCCTCAATTTTGAGTAATAAAAGAATTTTTAATTCTTATCCTAAAGCAAAAGCTTTGATGATTCGATCGAACAACGAAACTAAAAAGAAACGAGAGTGCTCTTTGTGTGCTTATGAGTCATTCAATCAATTTCACCCCCTCTTCAAGTGACCTGTTTTTCTGAAAATGAGTACTAAACAGAGGTTTGATCATGCTAAAAAAAGGAAAATTTGTGTGAACTGCTTACACTTCCATAAAACCAAATGCATGTCAGGCGAAATACAAAATAAAAATAATGATCAACCTATTTCCCAACCTTCATGTTCTAACTCTCAAGTTGTTGATACATCTACGGCTAAACTAAACACATCGATTAGTAGCAGCCATTCTCGCGTTGCATTTCAAAACTCTAAACAATGTGTTAAAAAAAGAGAACAAATCTATCTTGCTGAGTACGGTTTTTGTTTTTATGTCGGATGCAAACGGCAAACAAGTTAGGATTCGCTGTGTATTGAATAACTGCTCGAGCATTAACTTAATAACAAATGAATGCGCAGATATTTTGGGTATGAAAAGAAAATTAGTTAACGCTCCCGTTTCGGGATTAAATGGATCTGTTTAAAAAATAAAAGCAAAGATAAACGGAATTATTTCCAACGCAAAAGAAAGTTTCCGAGAAAATTTGGACATTTTTCTCGTGCTGAAAATTACTGAATTGATTCCCAGTACTTCTTTGGACATTTCATAAGTTAATTTACCTGACTTTATGGAACTCGTCGATCCTACTTATTTCAAACCAGGGAAGATTCATGCCTTAAAAGGCGCTGAACACTTTTTTTTTAATTTTGAAAAACAACTCGTTTAAAGTTAATGATAACGTCTTTATGCAAGATTCCGTTTTCGGATGGTTTCCCACCGGGACTCTTAAAGAATTTCAACCATCGAACAAGACACTTTGATGTCTAATAAAAGAACATGAAACATTAGACGATAGTTTGAAACGCTTTTGGGAACTGGAATCCATTGGCATTAAACATGATGATCCTAAATTAACAGAGGAAGTTCAGGCTATGGAAGTCTTCCAACGAACCACAAATTTTCGCAATGGTCGTTACGAGGTACAACTGCCCTGGAAAAGGGATTGGCAAGAATTAAGCGACAATTTTACTGTAGCAAAACAACGCTTACAAAGTTTGCATAGAAGACACCGTCAAAATCAAGAGTTGTATTTCCAATACTCTGAAACTATTTAGGATTACTTACAACAAAGAATAATTGAAACAAATAAGAAACAAATGACCAAAAGGTGGTAGACAGACCTATATACTACTTGCCTCTCCAAGCTGTTTACAAGCAAGATAGACTAACTACTAAAACTAGAATCGTGTTCGACGCCAGTTCTCACGATATCTGTCAGTTATCTTTGAACATCTGTTTGTGGCCAAGTCCAAATCTCAACCCAAATCTTCTTGACATTTTAATTAGTTTTAGAATGAACAAAGTTGTCTTGTCATCTGATGTCAAAAAGGTGTATCTTCAAATATCTCTAGCTGAAAAGGACAGAAATGCGGTGCGTTTTCTGTGGACTGATGAAAAAGGTGAAGATGGAAGAAGTCTGCAGATTTATCGATTCACGCGCGTTCTCTTCGGAGTGAACGTCACCCCGTTCCTGCTGTCTGCTACCTTAAGAAAACATGTAGAACAGTTTAGCAGTGTGTATCCAAACGCCGTACGGCTCCTTAAACGCTTCCTCTACGTTGACGACTTCATTGCGGGAGAAAACAACTTACTAAACGCCATCGAAGTCTCTCGCAATGCTAAAGAGATAATGGAAAAGGCCGGAATGATTTTAAGAAAATGGATTACTAATGATGCCAGCTTAATGAAACTATGGAAGTAAGAAGGATTCGACACTCAACTTCAACATAACTTCGTCAGTTTTGGATCTAATTTAACAAAGGTCGTAGGAATGGCATGGAATACCTTGGAAGATAGCCTCACTATGGAAATTCAGAGCTTACTGGAATTCTTGTCAACTAAGAGGAACACTAAGCGTTTTATTTTGCAAGCAGTAGGTAAAATTTTCGTTCCCTTGGGAATGTTGACACCATTTACCATCCGCGTAAAGTGTATTTTCCAAGAGTTGTGTGTAAGGAAAATTCCGTGGGATGGAGACTTGCCACCCGACATAGAAAGAGAATGGATACAAGGGTGTTCGTAGCTTCCGCGACTAACAGAATTAAGAATTCCCAGAATTGTCTTGAACTCCACAAAGAAAGAATTCAGTGATGTAGTCGAAATTCATAGCTTCTGTGATTCTTCTAAAAAAGCGTATGGTGTAACCGTATACATACGAGTGTTGAAGGAGTATGGCATTGAAGTAAATCTTGTTGCATCAAAAAGTCGAGTTGCCCCTCTCAAAAAGATGACACTACCAATATTAGAGCTTCTTGGAGCTTTATTAGCTGCTCGTTTAACTGTCAAGGTGAAGAAAATCGTCAATTTGAAAAAACCATCAACAGTATATTACTGGACTGATTCAAAAATAACCCTTTACTGGATCAAAGGCTCAACCAAAAGAAATCGAAGAAAGAAACAGTTTGTAGCAATTCGAGTGAAGGAGATCAAAACCCTGACTGATCCAAACTCCTGGTATCACTGTCCCGGCGATCTCGTTACTAGAGGTATCAGTGTTGATTCCCTTCTGGATAATTCCATGTGGTGGACAGGCCCTTCTTTCCTTGCAGAGGAGATTGAGTCAGCAGAAGGTTTTCTTGTTAAGGAAATTCAGAGTTTAGAGTTTGGAGACGAAATCAAGGGTCTACGGGCGAACTCGAACGCTTCCCCTTCATGTAAGATAAAAAATGTATCACCTTTTTTTGATAAAGATGGATTAGTCAGAGTAGGTGGTTGGTTGACTAACTCTTCCATTAGTTACAACAGTAAACACCCTGTTTTGCTGCCTCCTAAGAGTAAGTTAAATCATTTTTGATAATTCAATATTATCATGAAAAATACTTGCATTTAGGTCGTCAAACCTTACTTTATCAAATAAGGCAGAAATATTGTCCTTTAAATGGTCGTAAAACATGCAGAAAAATAGTGCATGACTGTGTTCAATGTTTTAAGGCAAATCCTAAAGCATGTTCCCAAAAAATGGGTGATTTACCCAAGGAAAGAACAAATCCAGATTTCGTATTTAATTCAGTTGGGATTGATTTTTTTGGTCCTTTTTTCATAAAAAATAAAAATCAAAGAAAAGGATCTCCTATGAAAAATTATGTTTGCATATTCATTTGCTTTGTGACAAAGGCAATATACTTAGAAACAGTCTCTGACTTGACGTCAGAAGCCATGATAGCAACTTTACAACGTTTTATGGCGAGGAGAGGAAAATGTGTGAAAATCTTTTCAGACAACGCTATTAACTTTGTTGGTGCTTTGGAGACTTAAGAAATTTCTATACGTTGATGAGCAAACAAAATGAAGCACTCGCAAGGTTTTTTTCAGAAGAAAATATTGAAAGGAAAAACATACCTCCCAGGGCGCCAAATTATGGTGGTCTCTTTGCCGGTGTTAAGTCCTTCAAATACTATTTAAAACGTGTTGTAGGCAATTGTAATCTTTCTTACGAAGAAATTATAACTAATGGTTCAAATTGAAGCTATGCTTAACTCGCGCCCATTAACGCCACTTTCATCAGAAATTGATGATTTGGATATTTTAACACCGGCTCATTTTCTCATAGGAAGACTTCATACTTCTATTGTAGAACCTTGTCTTGTAAATATTGAAAATAACAGATTACATCTGTGGCAAAGAACAACTAAGGCAGTACAGGTAATTTGGAAACAATGGAGCAATAATTATCTTAATAATATGCAACAGCGAACAAAATGGATATTTGACAAACACAATGTAGAAATTGGGGACATGGTCTTGATAAAGGAAGAAAATTTACCTACATGTAAATGGATCCTAGGTCGTATCTCTCTATATTAAAAAAAAGTTACAGCTCCGCCGCCGACGCCGCAGGATTGAAAACTGTGTTGTTTCGCTCGATTCTTAGACGGTTTCCCGAGAAAGTACTGATCCGAAAAAAACGAAATTAACATGGTTTATTATTCATCGTATTCACTGGACAATTATTAAGATTTTTTTCCGATGCGTCTATTAGTTTAGGGTTTATTAAGTGTCAAAATTGAAAAAGCGAAATTTCTTCCGCGAGTGAGCAAACACATACAAATTTTCAATCTTCAGCCGTGAGTTTTTTTTAAAGAGTACCTCTCAACCTAAATTTTTGCAGCTCGTCGAGTTTTTTTTTTTTTAATTTCAATTTTGTTCTTGATAATATTTTTTTGAAATTCGGGAAAAATCGTGACATTTTCGGTATTTTTTTTTAAACTGGCGTTTCTATAACTTATTACTATTAGTTTTTAATTTTTTAAATATCGCAGTATACCTCAGAAAGTACTCTTTCTTACGGTACTATTATTTTTGAAATCGGTTAATAATTAAATTGGATGTGATCAAAAGTTGGTCAAACAAAATTCGGAATCTTTGGATATTTTCGCTACTTTTTGTTAAAACCGGAGGTTGGCGAGCGTAAACGAGCAGGGGGCGGAGCCCCCTAGTAGTTAAAAATTACACAGGGACATAAGAAATAAAACATAAGAAACAAGTTGGTCCGTCACTCTAACAGAACTTCACAGTTCCAAACAATGCCTTATTCGTTTGATATTCTTTTAATCTTTTATATTTTCGCAAGAGATTGTGACGTCACGTGAACTTTCGTTTTCCAAAAATAAACAGATTGCATTTTCTGCCTTCGCGTTAAAGTAAAAATTAAGCGAAGAAGAGCAAAGAAATAAAAACATTTTGACTGGGATTGTTGAGTTCTTTTTTCGTAAAATCGGAATCGTTAAAGACAGATTGAAATTTTCAAAGGATTTGAAATCTGCGGAAAATTTTACACAAGATAAAAACCAAACATCACGGGCAACGCCGGACTAGCCACGCAGTGGCTAATGAAATATACGGGAGAAATAGAAGGTTAGTACGGCAGCCGGAATACAAAAACTAGCTAAAAAACTGGCGTTCCCGGGAAATACGGGAGAGTTGGTCACTAACTTCATCGTACTCACGAAAATTGAAAAATAGAGAACATTCAAAGTTTTATATAAATTTTTACGTCTTTCCTTTTTGAGCACCAAATTTGAGATTCGACTGCTCGTTTGTAGTGCTTTGTTATTCCTAAAGTGAAAAGACTTTATGTTGTGACCAAGGATGGACTGGCTATATAAAGATTCTGAAAATCCCGGACTGGGAAATTTGAGGGCCGAGTAGGCCGGCATGGTTGAAAGCCTAGTCGTATTAACCCTCCAAACGGTATCGACGTGGAGTCTCGTTCATCACGATTTGACCAATTTTGCTAACTCCTTCGTAAGAAAGATGGATTATACTAGTTGAAAGTCGCACAGGTGAAACAGTATTCAATACAATCCAATGATGAAATATTTTGTCATCCAGATCTGACCAATTTTGGTAAATCCTCCGTAAGGCAAATTGTATAGCTGAAAATCGCACAGGTGAAGCAGCAGTGTCCGCCTACGGCATCCAATCCAATGACGAGATACCTTGTCATAAAAATCTGACCAATTTCTTTCTAATGGGAGATATCTTGCCATCAAGATCTGAAAATTTTGCTAACCCTTCCGTAAGGCGGATTATATGGCTGAAAGCTTCACAGGTGAAACAGTGTCCGCCAACGACGTTTAATCCAATCCAATGACTAGATATCTTGTCATCAAGATATGACCAAATTTGCTAAAAACGAGATGTCATGAAGGTCTGACCAATTTTACTAAGGACGAGATATCTTGTAATAGGAAAATTAGCCAGATCTTGGTGACAAGATATCATATCATCAATTGGGCAACTTTTTTTCACACGTTCTACGCTGCATGTTAAGTACTAAAACCAAAATTCCTCCTTCGTGGGGTGTATTATAAGCGAGTTATAACCGCAACATAAATGCAAATTTCTGCATAAATGCAACTTTTTGCATAAACGCAACCCACCTGCAATTTTTTAAAATTTAGCTTAAAATGAATTAATATGAAATTACTATTTTATTTTTTGCCCTCTGAACCAACCCTTTGATCACGTGTGTCTGATCTTGTGAATGCCGAAGTTTAAGGAAATAAATGTCAAGAAGTACTTTTAACATATTGATTGGCACTCTTGATAATCCAGAGGAAACTTGTGTAATCGACTGCAGAGTTTACGAGGTGAATGTCGATCATCAATGTTGTTCGCCTGGTAGATGACGTTTTAAAATCTCTGAATGTTGAAGCGAAATGGTTTTGCGCTTCTGCTATCCGATACAGCACATTATATGACTGCGGCTGGCGCAGTTTTTCAATGTTATAGAAATTACTGGCCAAGGATCCGCCATTCAACGATCTTCTGTATTTCAGTATGTATTATAACACTGCTGTACACGACGACTAGAATTATCAATATATTTTGAATTTTTTCATTCTTTACGAATAATTTATTTTAGAATTTAGTGTATCAAAAATAAATGCAACTTTTTTTCCCCATAAATGCAAGTTTAGGGAATGATAAATGCAACTTTTCCCATTTTTACTGCAACAAAAAAGTTGCCCTAATCATCAATATATTGTCAAATTTTTATGACGAGATCAAGATGTCATTAGAATAAAACTAAGCACAAGATACCTCATCGAGATAACCACTTCCCTACTTTATTACTCAATGTACGGAGATTTTAGTGGCTTTATTTTCATCTTATTTGGCACTTTTTGAATGACATTAACAACTTTGCTTGAGCTTACCGATGTTGCAGCTATAGCTGTCCTTTTGTACTTGATATTCATTACCAAGTACCAATTTAAATACGAATTATTTCCTTGAAATACACTCATGTCCATAAATTAAGGATAATGCCAGCTCCGGCAAATAAAGGTTCCGAAAACAAAAGTGACTTATTCATAAATCCATTTATTAAACAAAAAATAAGGAACAAAAAAGAAAGTGTATGAATGATACCATTCATAAAAACTACGATTTTTGCTTACTGGAGCAATTACAAAAAATATCGACCTTACAAAAACTTAACATGACATGGTTGGTGTGATAGTTAATACATTGTATGTCTCCCAGACGATGAAATACAGTCCGTACAACACCTAGGCATGCTGAGATTCAAATTACCGAGCTGATCTTGGACTTGGACACCGCAGGTGTCCCCCTTACCTCCCGTCTAATAGGACAGGTAAAAGTGGTTTGTGATGGACATGCTGCGGAAAGAGCGGTTTGAGCCCACCGTAACAGAATGTGGCAGCTTTAGGCGAACCCTTGGCTGTGCGCTTCTGCTCTAGGAGCAACTGCGCAGCTGCTTTCTGACTTATATGTTTTACTTTGATAGTTAAATTGAGCTTTAGTCAATTGTGATGAGGAGTGATGCCACCTATTGCCGAACGCTGGCAGGTGTAATTACCCTTTATCTATGTTCATTGTAGGAGCTCTTCTTGAGGGGGTACATTATACATACAGGGGTTAAACAAAGTAAACATGAGAATAGAAAAAATTATTTGAGGGGGCCTATTGTATAAATATTAACGATGTAAGTGGTATCAGCACTGGGGAAGATCACTCCACTCAGCAAGCAATGCTCTCAGAAGTTCCGGTACACATGTAGGAGGTGGTTGACGGGCTGCAACTCGTCGGCCAAGCATGTCCCACACATGCTCGATCGGATTCAAGTCAGGTGAGAATGCTGGCCATTCCATACGGGTAATATCCTCAGATTCAAGGCATTCGTTTGCAATGTTTCCACGGTGAGGACGGGCGTTGTCATCCATAAACACAAATTCTGCGCCCATGGCACCCCTAAACAAACGTACATGCTGTTTCAGAATGATGTCCCGATAAATTTGGCCTCTCATGGTTCCGATTTGAACATGTAGATCTGTTCTTGAGCCTAGTATTATTCCGCCCCAAGCGAGCAATCCTACACCACCGTAACGGCGTCGTTCAATGATGTTGTCTTGGTGGTAGCGGGTACCTGGCGTTCTCCATTTGAACGTCCGCCGTGAATCAGAATGCAAGCTAAACCTGGACTCGTCGAAAAATATCACTCAAGCCCACTGTGACGATGTCCACAATGCATGTTCTCTACTCCAGGCTAACCGCTGGCGGCAGTGAGTTGCGGTGAGCGGAACACATCTGACAAGCCTGCTAACATATAGACAACATGTACCAAACGTCTGTAATCGGTTTGCCTTGAAACTGTCGTACCCGTGGCTGAAAATAGCTGACGAGTAAGGTCGGATGCTGTGCTCAGTCTGCTTCTTTTTGCGGTAACTGCCAAATACCGGCTGTCATTCGGTGTTGTTACTCGGAGGCGACCTGCATTGTAACGTCTACTGACATTTCCATCATTTTGGAATCATCGCCAAAGCCTAGAGATGACACTTTGGGCAATTCCAAGTTCCACTGAAACTGAGTACGCCCACATTCCGAGAGTAATTCTAACACGTAAAAAATCATCGACATGCGTCCTTCTGTGCCATAAATATTCGGTTGTGGCACTGAGCGACACACAGAACAATTGTGAAAAATTTTACTTCTTTGCTACCATTCCTTATATACACCTCTCTTACACTCTCGTCATTGTGACGTACTATCGGCGTCATCTGATGGCTTCCTGAAATTTGGATATTATTCTTGAAGATGTGTGCGATAATTCTACAGGTGAAATTTTTACTTTCCATTTCGATTTCCGTGTGATTCTGAATTATCCTTAATTTATGGGCATGAGTATATTAGCCGACCAACCTATCTGGTGGTTAAGGTGTTAGCTTCTAGATCGGATAGTTCCTAGTTCAAATCCGGGTCAGCGCATGGATGTTTGTAATCCATGCACTGACCAGTGAATGGTGCAACTTAAATCTGTCGTGACCGAAAGTCCTCACGTTAGTTTGGTGTGTAAGTTTGGAGAGTGGGGTGCCAGCTAAGCTGTTGCCTCGTCGTGGTTCAAATTACGCGGTATTTCCTTTTGCGATTGATACTGAACCGTCGTCAAGAGCCCGTTGTGTTGCTCTAGTATGATGTTAATTAAAAATACATGAAATGCAATACTTCTTGACCAAATAGAGGTATATGAATTTAATTAACTTTGCAATGGTCTTTATTTCGGTAGGTAGGTATTTTAATTAACATCGTACTGAAGCAACACAACGCGCTATTGACGACAGTCCATGATCAAACCCACAAAGGAAATATCAGAGGACAACACCACGAAATTTTGAACCAGGAACTTTATTTTGGAACTCAACCTTGTACAAATTTGATATTTTTCTCAATGTGAAAATCTTATCACAATTTTTTTAAATATCTTATCACATTTTTATGTAATCTCTAGCTAGCAGACTTTGAACTTTGAAATGATTAATGT
Organism: Metellina segmentata; assembly: GCA_947359465.1. NCBI lineage: Eukaryota > Metazoa > Arthropoda > Arachnida > Araneae > Tetragnathidae > Metellina > Metellina segmentata. The sequence goes on along the minus strand of OX375872.1, from coordinate 148,225,977 downwards.
AAGCGCATTCAAAATTCTGTAGCCGACCAACCGGTATAGTGGTTAAGGTGCTAGCCTCTATATCGGAAGGTTCCTGGTTCGAATCCTTGTCCGGGCATGGGTGTTTGTAAGCGTATGGTGTAGAGGCGGCTGGTGCTCCTTAAATATGTCGTGGCCGAAAGTCCTCACGTTGGTTGGTGTGGAAGTTTGGAGAGTGGGGTGGCAGCTCAGGTCTTACTTCGTCATCTGATCGTGGTTCAAAATTACGTGGTGTTGTTCTCGGATCATCTTTCCCTTAGGGGATTGATCCCGGACCGTCGTCAATAGCCCGTTGTGTTGCTCTAGTACGACGTTAACTAAAATTACCATTACCAAACTTACACACCATATAAAAATGTGTGTCATAAGTTTATAGGTAATTTTAGTAATGATGGTAATTTTAGTTAACGTCGTACTAGAGCAACACAACGGGCTATTGACGACGGTCCGGAATCAGTCCCTTAAGGGAAATATTCGAGGACAACACCTCGTAATTTTGAACCACGGTCAGATGACGAAGCAACACCTGAGCTGGCACCCCACTCTCCAAACTTCCACGCCAACCCAACGTGAGGACTTTCGGCCACGACAGATTTAAGGTGCACCAGCCGCCTCTACACTATACGTTTACAAACATCCATGCCCGGACCCGGATTCGAACCAGGAACCTTCCTATCTAGAGGCTAACGCCTTAACCACTATACCGGTTGGTCGGCAATAAGTTTATAGGATTTTCTAGCAGATGGTCAGTTGTTGCATTAACGTCATACTGGTAGGTAGGTAGGATGGTAATGGTAATTTTAGTTAACGTCGTACTAGAGCAACACAACGGGCTATTGACGACGGTCCGGGATCAATCCGTTAAGAGAAAGATCCGAGGACAACACCTCGTAATTTTGAACCACGGTCAGATGACGAAGCAACACCTGAACTGGCACCCCACTCTCCAAACTTCCACGCCAACCCAACGTGAGGACTTTCGGCCACGACAAATTTAAGGTGCACCAGCCGCCTCTACACCATACGTTTACAAACATCCATTCCCGGACACGGATTCGAACCAGGAACCTTCCGATCTAGAGGCTAACACCTTAACCACTTAGGTAGGTAGGAAGTTTTAATTAGCGCCGCACTGGTAATTTAATTTTTGGTAATTTTTTTGTTAACGTCGTACTAGAGCAACACAACGGGCTATTGACGACGGTCCGGGATCAGTCCCTTAAGGGAAAGATCCGAGGACAACACCTCGTAATTTTGAACCACGGTCAGATGACGAAGCAACACCTGAGCTGGCACCCCACTCTCCAAACTTCCACGCCAACCCAACGTGAGGACTAGCGCCGCACTGGAGCAACACAACAGGCCATTAGCGACGGACTGGGATCAATCCCGAAGGGAAAGAAATGAGGACAACACACTGTAATTTTTTACCACGCTCAGATAACGAGGTAATCCCCCCCACACACACACACATATTAACTGGTACCACTCTACGAATTTCCACACCACTAGAACGTGATGACATTTGAGGACACGGCATATTTAACATGCACCAGTCCCCACGTACAAGCCAGTCTTAAGTTGGATTTAGTTTCGGACTCGCAACTATACAATTGCCGATCCGCTTCTCATCCAACTACCAATAAGCTATCGGGATCAATTCCATCCAGCTACCGGTTGGAAGAGTAATGGATTAGCGACCGGAGGGTTGGGAGTTCGAATCCAAGCAAAGGCCGTCGTGTACAAAGTGGGCTGGTGCACGTTAAATCTGCTGTGGCCTCAAATGTGCTCACGTAGCGTGGTGTTGATGTTTGCAGAGTGGGGTGCCTGCTCAGGTGTTGTCTCGTCATTTGACCGTGGTTCAATATTACGATCCTTACCTTGAGGGATTAATCCCGGACCATCGTCAATAGCCCGTTGTGTTGCTTCTGTGCAACGTTAATTAAAAACCTACCTGCCTTCCATTTGAAAACTAGGTAGTAATTAAAGGGCAACGTTTGTCGCAAGTTGGTCAAATCTGGATTTCGTGCCATAAAACCAATCTTTGCGATGCACTGCAACCTTTAGGCGGTACAGTTTATCGAAAAGAGGCTGCTCTTATCCTGATTTGATTGCGCCGACCAACCGGTATAGTGGTTAAGGTGTTAGCCTCTAGATCGGAAGGTTCCTGGTTCGAATCCGGGTCCGGGCATGGATGTTTGTAAACGTATGGTGTAGAGGCGGCTGGTGCACCTTAAATCTGTCGTGGCCGAAAGTCCTCACGTTGGGTTGGCGTGGAAGTTTGGAGAGTGGGGTGCCAGTTCAGGTGTTGCTTCGTCATCTGACCGTGGTTCAAAATTACGAGGTGTTGTCCTCGGATCTTTCCCTTAAGGGACTGATCCCGGACCGTCGTCAATAGCCCGTTGTGTTGCTCTAGTACGACGTTAACTAAAAAATTACCAATTACCTGATTTGATTGCTTAAAGAAACTGCGCTCCCTTAATGTATTCGCTGGAAATCTGATTTTCCTCCGCCCCGTGCAATCATATCCCAGAAACTGAATTTAATCGTGGAAAAATTATCAATCCCACTGACCTACTTTTTATGCGCAGTCCTCCTCATATTTCGCCCTTGGTTGTCACTTCTTAGGTTGTTGCTCCAGTGCGACGTTAATTAAAATTCCTACCAACCAACTGGGCTAAGCGTTCCCTCTTACTAGCAGAATTACTCGGCGTTGTTTAGGTTTTTAATTAATTTTAGCCTCCTCTGTAGATAGACCACAGACAAATCAAACTGGGATTAATATATATCCTTTGTTTCCCGCAGAGCTCCAAAGCATAAATGTACCAAATTTGGTGCGAATAGGCTTGTGATTTTATTGAAGAAAGTTATTCTGGTATTGATTTAAATATTGTATTCTTTGATATTTTGAAAGGTATATCTGTAATTAGAAATTATACTTAATTATTTAAATAAAAACAATAAGTAAATATTTAAATAAAAACAATAGTTAATTGGAAGCAGAAAACTCATATCGTGAATAATTTTGGTCGAACGATATTGTGGTACTAATTAGAATATTTAATTAGACTTCTTCTAATAGGAAATTGTTTACGCATAAAAATAATTATTTAAATAAAAGCCATAATTATTTGACGATCAATAAGTGGTACTGTGAATAAATATTTATTAATTGAAGTTACTGTAGTACTGATTAGACTAATTAATTCAGATTATTAAAAGTGTCTTTCTGGTGGTTAGAAATCATATAAATAATTTTTTAATTGGAAGTAATAATTGATAGACAATCCTTCTCTACTATTATAAAAGGAAGTGTGTGTGTGTGTGTGTGTGTGTGTGTGTGTGTGTGTGTGTGTGTGTGTGTGTGTGTGTGTGTGTGTGTGTGTGTGTGTGTGTGTGTGTGTGTGTGTGTGTGTGTGTGTGTGTGTGTGTGTGTGTGTGTGTGTGTACTGTCCTGACAAAACTATGGCACTTACAATTATGACAATTGGCACACAGGAAGTCAAGAATTTTTTGTAATTTTCTATCGCGCCCGAATGTTAAAATTTAGTCTAGAACATTTAAAAATGAATTTAATGGAATTTAATTATTATTGTTTTTTTTAGATTGGCAACACCATAAAGAGATGACAGATTCTAAATTTATTTTTTCCGGGTTTCCTTTTCATTTTCCGAGGAACGATTTTTCAGCGGACGCGAAAAAAAAAGAGTTTTAATTGGAGTTAGTAGTTCTTTTTTTCTATCTCCCTAGATCGTTAAAGATAGAGTAAAAATTTCAACGGATTTCAAATCCGTGGAAAATTTCACATTAGATTAATACCTAAAAATATGATTTTCTTCAAATAAATAATTTTAAAATTGAATATCTTGTATATTTTCGCAAGAGATTGTGACATCACGCGATTGGATCTCTTCGCAATTCGAATTTGGCCGCATTTGACAACGCCGTGATGGCTGTTTTCCAATAGGCTACGAATTTCCATTTGGTTTGCTTCCCGAACCAAATGGGAATTCGTAGCAATCACCGGGGGTTAGTGAGCAGGGGTCACACCTGACCCCATGAAAAGAACTGTCATTGGCTACGCCGTTCTGGCCATGCAGCGGCTAGTAATAAATATTATGAAGAGTTGGTTAATGAAAGTTGTTGTGGAATTAATTAGCATAGTTAATTCATATTATTTTAAAAGGCAAACTTTCTTTTACATCTTTTCTAGGTAGAAATAACTAGTCAATTAAAAATAATCACTATTAAAACGATTGATAACACTGGTAAACAAAGTTTTTGCTTCTTGGACGCTGAGTACTGTTTCTAATGTATTTTTCGATGTTGATTCTGAATCCGTCGTCAGAAATTGTCCATCAGGCACCAATTATCCGCAATTGCATTTTCCATTGTTGCGGGTTATCCTAACCATTTTTAGCTCTGACTAACTCTTCTGTTCATTGGGGCATCAGTATAATTCCCTAGAGTGGAGGTTATTCATTGTTTCCTCTAAAAAACCAGTTAGAAAGCAGTACTTTTGCACAATGGTAACTAAAACCCTCCATTCCCATCGCTTGCGGGACCCACATGAAGAAGACATGAAAACATGAAATTTTATTACGAATGGTTCAGTATGAAAGACAGACCTTTGATGAGATTTGAAAGTCACTGTTCTTGTACTCGGTCTTCAACTAGGATATACCAAATTTTGCTGTTTCTTGTGCGAGTGGGACAGCAGAGATAGACAAAACCATCATGTAAAAAAAAAAGAAAGAAATGGCCACCAAGAATAGAAATTATTAGAAAGAATTAATGAACATTCTTGATTTCGATGCCACTCTAAATGAGCAAGACTTGCCGGGAGGCATTCAAGAAAATAGTCCAGAACTTCTTGGAAATAACATGGCGGACAACTATAAGGAACTTGTGGAGGAATTACTTCAGAACTATAAAGCTCTTGGTTGTAATATGTCACTGAAGATACATTTTCTTCATTCAGTTGTGTTACTCTAGTACGACGTTAGTTAAAATTACCTTACCTTACCTGTTCATTCACATTTAGATTTTTTCCCGAAAAACCTAGGTGACGTCTGCACGGTTACTAGCACGGTGAGCAATTCCACCTGGACATATACATCACGGAATCGCGTTATCAATGCAAGTGGAGCCCAAACATGCTGGTCGATTACTATTGGACATTAAAAAGAGATATTCCTGCTGCAAAATACAGAAGAAAATCATGCAAAAAAAACTTTTGAATTGACAATAATATTAGAATTTAAACTATTTTAAGTTGTAAGAAAATGCGAAAAAATATACGTTTTTCAAAATTTTAAACGCGTGTTACTCAAAAACCATACTTGATACGCAAAATTGGAAAACAGATTCGGAATTAGAGGTGGAATTACTTTATGAATGACCCTATTTGATCAAAGAAACACAAAAAATTGAAATTTTGTTCACCAGTGTTGTTAATATTGAAATAAAAATTAGTGAAAATTACTGTGGAACTAATTAGGACTATTTATAAATGCAAACTTCGTTTAATATGTTATTATTAAACGAAACCTTATTAGCCTGGGAGCAGTAAGTGCTTAAAACTGCGACTTACGCCCTAGAACAGTCTTTTCAGAACAAGTTTTCCTTAATTCTATCAAAATTGTGCTCGATTTTTTTTTTCAATCATAAGTTACGATGTTCTGCAGTGCAAAGTACGCTCCTTGTCACACCTTTTTTCCTTCTCTAGCTACGGAACAACCTCCCTACACCGCCCCACCCCACTCTATTCTTCAGAGAAGTGCGTCAAATCATCTGACATTTTACTTTGGGAATATGAAAGCTTCATGCGTAATCTTAAAATTTATTTGTCCATAATGAAGTACCACTTAATTCATATTTCCAATTCTGAAAGTATGGATGAATTACGGAAACATGTAACATACTTGCCTTGATCTTTTTTCAAAATAACTTTTTTTGTAATATAGAGAGACTAGGGGCTCGTTTACGCTTGCCAACCTCCGGGGATTGCTACGCAATTTAATTTGGTTTGAATTCACATACCAACACACCTCGCTCCACACATGGGCATGATAATTATGAGATTTCACGCTTCTGTTTGTATAACCAGAAGATTATAGGCTACATTTGATTTGCTGTTGAAACAATATAGTGTATATTTTGAAAAAGAGGAAGAAACTGACATCATATGGCACTCGAATTAGCTGTTTAATTTTGAGTACTTAATATACCTAATAAATTATGTCAATTCTGAGCAGAAGGAAGAATTGAAAGCTCTTTCTGATTTCATTTTATTTATAAAAAAAATTGCATATGTTCCGCAGTCTGAAGAAGAGAAAAAAAGGATTTATATTTTGAGTACACTCATTTTACTACATGGATTTTCAGAAACATAGAAGAATGTAGGAAAAATTAATGCTTTTTCCAGCTGAAGGCTCTTCTAAAGCAAGCCATAAATGAATTGAAGTCAGAGATCCCCAAATAATTAAATGTCTTGTTTTTGTTCTGTCTGTACCTGTATCTGAAGCAATTTGTGAATCTTGAGGATCAACTAGATAAAATTGTTAGCAAAAGAACCAATGTCGTTGAGGGAGATGATGCAGTCACTGGAACAATTAATATGCGTATGTTTATTTTTTCAAATGGTGTACCACCTGGCCATAAAACAGAAAGGAAATTATTAAAAGTTACTTGTTTCTATGTTTGGATCAAATTACCACAAACACTTTATAAATAACACATCGTCTAAGTCAATCAAAAGTTATCGACAGAATTGCAAATTCTGAAAGTATGCCTTGGTTTTAAATAACGTAAGTTAATTCATTTTGATGTTTCATTATAAATATTTAATACATATTTAGCCGATAATTGTGTTTTACGTCTGTTTTTGTACCGGTGCGTGGTAGTCCAATTGGTAGACAGCAATGCTCGATCCAACGAAAGCGTGGTACGAGGAATTGTCCTGGAATCTTTTCCTTTGGGATCGATCCCGAACCGACGCCAACAGCACGGTGTATTAATCGAGCGCGGTGTGAATTCAACCACCTAACTATCTAATTGGTACAACAATAATTTTCATAATTCCATTCTCATTCACAAAACCAATTTTCGATCAACAATTAATGACATATTTAAAAATATAAACAAATGTTACATTTTTAAATAATCCTAATTAGTACCCCAATAACTTTCATTAATTCTTTATATTCACAGTACTAATTATTAATCTACAATTAATGATATATACAACTAATGATATATCTTCTGTGTCTGGGTAAAAGGGGTTAAGTCTGATTTTTGAGAGGTTCAAATGGGAATCCACAAGTGGCATATTAATAACAAATAATAATATAATATGTTTAAATCAAAACTAAATTAATCTAATAATTTAAATTACAGATATATGTATCATGGCATGATACCCTTTCTTCCTGAATTTCCTGAGAAAGTGAAATATTCAACTTCAGATTATGAGAATTAGGCATTTTAACTAAACTGCTTTGCCTTGACACGGAAGATAAATATCATTGATTGATAATTAGCATTGTGAATAAAACTGACAGATGAAAGCTATTGTGGTATTAACTAGGAAAGGGCTGGCGAACCTATGACCCGCGGATCAGACACTGACCCACGCAGGCTTTTTAAATGACCCACGCATTGATTTTTATAAACTTATCATATACATAAAGAATTTTAATTATTTTTTGAACCCCTCTTTTAAAAAATATGAAGAAAATACAAGCGTTAATAAAGAACTTAAAAATGAAAAAAAAAATGTATAATGATTTTGTAAAATGTTTTAGATTTATTGATCATACATAACGCTGTTTTTAGATTTATATGAGAATATTAGGATATTTATGACGAAACTTGACATCTTTACTAGGGATTTGGAAATGAAAATCATGAAATATTTTCCTCAATTACAAAAGCATTTTCAAAACACAATAACAATGGAAAATAAGCTTGATGTTCAAGAAAATGCAATCAAAAAATATTTAATGATTATACAGCAAATAAAACAAGCCTTTGAGGAGAGATTTAATCAATTTAAGAGTATGGAAAATACATTTCACTTTATTTTATATCCATACAAAACGAAATTCGAAACAATGGAGTTGGACGATTTTAAGTGGCTAGGTATCCAAAATTTAGAAATAGAATTAGTTTAATTTCAAAGCTCAAAGCAGCATAGTATGGAAAATTAAATTTGATAACTTGATTTCCGAAGTAGAAGTGAAAATGTCTAAAATTAGTTTAAATTACAATGATCCCAAGTTAAAAATTGAAAATATTATATTAAACGTATGGGATTCTTTACCAAATAATTTTATCTCAATGAAGTAACTTGCTAATGCTCTTTTAACGATGTTTGGATCCACATATTCAAGTGAAAATTGTTTTCTTCGATGAATTTTGAAAAGTCTACCAATAAAAATAAACTCGAAAATGAATTGACTGCAAAATGCGTTAAACTAAAGAATACTGAATATGAATATTAAGAAATAAAATTAAGAACATTAAGACCTAATATTAAGAAATTATCTGACAAAAAACAACAGAGTTCTCATTAAATATACTTTAACTTTATTGTACATACACATACCTGTAACTATATTATCTATTAAAATATAACATTTCATATATATATATATATATATATATATATATATATATATATATATATATATATATATATATATATATATATATATATATATATATATATATATATATATATATATATATATATATATATATATATATATATATATATATATATATATATATATATATATATATATATATATATAAATTAAAAACTCAGTGCAAGGGAGCTAGGCATGATTTTTCCCCTTTTATATCGATTTTTTGCTCTTCACTTGCCTAAGTAAAAGTTGTAAAACAAAAAGGAATCGTTAACTTATTAAAGGATTAAAAAATTGGGAACCAAAAAAAGTAGTTTTTTACCATGCTCCCTAACTTATTTCCAAGTGACTCACCAGCTAGTGCTAAAAAAAATAATGAACAAAATTTGACCCACTTCTTAAAAAGGTTCGCCGCCCCTGAACTAGGATGTAACATTTTTTTTACGTTTTTAAATATTATCATTAATCTGTGATCGATAATTAGTATAGTGCATGAAAACTGATTTTCGAAAAGTTACTATGGTACTAATTAGGATTATTTAAAAATGTAAAACTTTTTACTTTTTAAATTATTATTATCATTTGTATAATTTGTGAACGGTGTCTATTATTGTGAATAAAAACTGATTAAAATCAAAGCTATTGTGGCACTAATTAGGTGTATTTAAAATTTAGGAAAAACGTTATTTGCTTTGGTCTCGAAAAAGCCTAGCTTCGTCACTACCAGAATCCCCCTGTCTACGCCACTAGATGATACACATTTTACAAATATTTTGTTGCAATTTTCAAAGTGCTGATTTGATATTCGACCGCGAGTAAATGACACCTCGTCAAAGTAGCCCTAGGAGAGGTTTTTTCGACCAGCCCTTGGTGAGAACACAGCAGATGACAACTTTCAAGTTTCGAAAATACCCACAGAGGCCTCTAAGTAAGAACAATAGGGAAGTTGCGACTACGGTCCAGTGCTTTTGATGATACACCCTAACTGGCCTCTCCCGACAGCTAAAGGAATGGGCTTCCTGAAAGTCTTTGAAGAGAGTTATAACTCAACCAGAGTTCAGTGCCATGTAGAGAACTACTGGTTAGGGCGTAATTTCCAAACTTTATACACCTCTTTACCAATTTCTCAAATAAACATCATCACTCCCGTCATGACTTATTTCTTAAATAATTTTAACGATTTACTTGATTAAAACTCACAGAAATTAAATAAGTGAAATGTAGAGGGATAGAAACAACTGGGGTTTTGGAGTGATTTCCAAACTTTATCCACCTTTTCCCCAATTTCTCAAATAAAACATTATTGCTCCCGTATATTCGTGTCCTATTTCTTAAATAATTTTGTTAATAACGATTTACTTAAATAAAACTCACAATAAATTAAATATGTAAAATGTAGAGAGAGAACTACTCTCTTTATATATAAGACGTGATTATCCATGTCTTTTCCCCTTTCTTGCATAAAATATTATCGCGCTCCCGTATTCATGTTTTATTTTTGAAATAATTTTTTCGGGTATTGATTTATTTAAATAAAATATTTTCCGAATATTTGCAACCAAATATCCTCCTTTATGCTAGACGAAATGAAAATTAGAAATTTATTATAAAATAGTAATAATTCTTTTTAAATAAGGCAAAACAAAAATAAATGTTTCTGAACAAAATACATATTTAACCCTCTGGGTGGTTGCTTCGACGATTTATCTCGTCATTAGCAAAACTGACCAGATCTTAATCTCGTTATCATGAATATATCGGCCATATCTTGATGTACGATATCTCGTCGAAACCACTTGGAGGGTTAAAGTTAAAATACAGTCATTGTATTTAATCCAGTAAAGCTTGGACAATTCGAAGGTTTGCTTTACCCTTCACTGTTACTACTCTCCTCCACTGTAAACGTACCCTACGCCCGTCTCAGGTCTTTCGCCCATCAATCGACGAACAGCCCAGTAGAGTTTTGAAGTGTAAAATATGGCTTCAATCACTATCTACAGTATTTGAATATTTATTTTCAGGGATTTTAGGGCAGTCGTTGAGGTGATCTATAGTCATTTCGTCCAGTTCGCAAAAGGAACAGATAGCTGATTTCCTCACTCCAATACAGTGTAATTGTCTTTGAAGGTAGTCCTGTCCGGTAATAAATCCAAAGCAAACTACTCTGACAGCTTTGGACAAGGAACCTGGGATACGAGCTTTAAATCTCAATAAAACAGTTCAGCTCTTTCCTGTGGACATTTCAAATACAAATACAAGTATTGACGACCAGCTACAGGCTCAAGCCCAACAAGGCCGGTCCTTTGTTTATGAATTCCCCAATTCCCACTGACTATCCAATTGTATCTTAAATTCGTACACTCCCTATGAATTAACTATATTTTCTGGTAACGCGTTCCAACTGTCTATTACCCTATTAAAGTAGTAGCTTTTCCTTAAATCCCGATTAAAATGTGTCTTATTCAATTTATACCCATGGCCCCTTGTTCTGTTATCCCTATTGAAATTTAAGCCCTCTGTGTCCCCTTGTTTTACCAACTTAAAAAGCTGAATCAAATCCCCCAACCTTCTTCTTCTTTCCAGTGTATACATGTTTAGCTTACTTAAACGTTCATTGTAGTCGAGATTTGCTATCCCCTTTATTATTTTTGTAGCTCTGTGCTGAACCCTTTCAATTAATTCTATATCCTTTCTTATATATGGAGCCCTTTTTGATTGAGTCTATTTGTATTTATAATTAGATGAGCATATAAGCCTCTTGATGTTACATGAAAGTAAAGGGGATATAGGTCGGGACAGCTGTGTTCAAGGCTTAGACAATTTGTCCGCCTATTAATTGTCATATATATCAGTGACATAGAAAATACACGTAACGCAACTTTGCTCTAAAAAAATTTGAAAAGTTGAAGAGACCACCAAAAACACTCGCATTAAAGAAATTTTTATCGATTCCACGTTTTCCGAAAACAAGTATCAAATGATTAACACAACACTTGCGTATCGTCATGCTAATTAGCAAAACTCGTAATTAGTAAAAATTAGTAAAACTCAAATAAATCCGCTATGAAGATGTTAGCTCGTCATTTGACCTTGGCTCAAAATTACATGGTGTTGTCCTTGGACTTTCGTTTAGGGATTGGCCAATAGCTCACTGTGTTGCTGCTGTGCGACGTTAATTAATTACCAAGACCCCACGTTAGTTAAAAAAATTATTGGTATTTTTAATTAACGTCACACAGGAGCAACACAACGGGCTTAAAAATTGGTATGAGGCGTTCAGATAAAATGAATAAGTTTTTTATGAAAATACATATTTGTATATTTTATTTTTTAAGAACTTGACACATAAAAGAAGAGCACCGCTATGAAGATGTTTTCATTACTTCAAACGTTTTTGTTAAATCTCGAATTTTTCATTGTAATTAGTTAAACTTTTACAAACACCAGTTTTGAGCCAAAACCCCCATAATAAAATAAAAACACGTAAAAGTTCTTCGATCAACATAAAAACTTCATTGTGTGTGACTACACAAACTAACCTCTACACAAACTAACCTCTACACAAACTAGTCACTAGCCATTGTGAGGCCAGCACGGCGTTGACTATGGCAGTTTTTTTCGAGGGGTTAGGTGTGACCACTACTCGCTGACGCTAAATGCAGGAAATAGAAATGTAAACATTAGTGATATACAACACTCATAAATATAAACACTCAAAGGAAATATGCAACTATTCTCTTTTCCTAAAGAAGTTCAATCGTTACCAATAGTCTCTTAGGTGAACGTCTAACACGTTCTGAACGTCGTCGTAACCTTTTAGTTGGGAATGGTCAGAGAAGCTAAATTCAGTTTGTTCTCTCCCAGGTTCCGATGTAACTGTTTGTGATGTTGTTGTATCTCGTAACATTGGCGTTGAAATGTTTGGGTTAACACCAGGAATGGTAATTTTAGTTAACGTCGTACTAGAGCAACACAACGGGCTATTGACGACGGTCCGGAATCAGTCCCTTAAGGGAAAGATTCGAGGACAACACCTCGTAATTTTGAACCACGGTCGGATGACGAAGCAACACCTGAGCTGGCACCCCACTCTCCAAACTTCCACGCCAACCCAACGTGAGGACTTTCGGCCACGACAGATTTAAGGTGCACCAGCCGCCTCTACACCATACGTTTACAAACATCCATGCCCGGACCCGGATTCGAACCAGGAACCTTCCGATCTAGAGGCTAACACCTTAACCACTATACCGGTTGGTCGGCGGTTAACACCAGGAATGCCTGTATTTGGTAGCATACTTCATTTCATAGTTGATCTTCTGTCGGTGTACTGACAATCCAGAGGGAAGTAATATACGAAACGTTAAGTTTCCTATGCCTAAAAAGATCACACCTTGTATCCACTTGTCACCTCTTGTACAAGCAAGATCTCGAACCCTGAAGGATGATTTGGGCATTAATTCACAAATTTTCGACCAGTGTATGAAATCCAATCGTCCTCTGATCTGTCTCCCAAGTAGTAATTCAGCCGGAGACAATCCTGACAAGGCTAATAGTGTTCTCCAGTAGTTATGAGAGAATTCTTACTTGTATAACAGGTAGTGAATCACCTTGTAATTTTTTCAGTCTTTTCTTCACAAATTGAACTGTTTTCTTAGCCTGGCCATTTGACGAAGGGTGGTATTTGACTGTGAATAAATGTCGAATACCATTGCATTTCATAAAAGCTTTAAATTTCATCAGAAGTAAATGAAGTTCATTATCTGTTACCACATAGGAAAGTAGTCCAAAGCGAGCAAACAGTTCGTACAATTTCTCTATGGTTGTTGATAAAGTTTCTGTCATAATTGGGAAAACTTCAATCCACTTTGAAAACGAATCTTGCACAATTAGATTAATTTTATTCATGATGGGTCCTGTACAATCCATGTGTATACGTGACTAGGGTATAGTTACAGCTGGCCATGCATATAAAGCCTTGTGTGGTATGTCTGCCTTTTGCACACAAGTAGAGCAATACTTTACTGTATATATATATATATATATATATATATATATATATCTTCAATATCTTTATCTAAATTAGGCCGCCAAAATAATGATCTGGCAATATTCTCCATGCCTATAAACCCCCTCCCCCCGAGGAGAATAATGTAATTCACTCAGTACTTTCGGTCTCAAAACACTTGGAATTACAACCATGTTTCCTTAAAATAGAATTTCTTCCTCTACTATAAGTTCTGATCGTTTCTTATAGTAGGGCATAACATTTTAGTTAATGTTTCTTGGTGACTCCGACCATCCTATTGGAGTGTTTCTATACACCCGAGACAGCACCGAATCTTCCATAGTTGCTTCTCGAATTTCTTCAGTTGTAACTGGTACAACATCTATCCTCTCTAATTGTAGTACAAGTTCTTCTGGCACTGGTGGTTAAATACAGTAGTCATTGTAGGTAGACGGCTGCATGCATCAGCATTGCTGTTCATTTCACTCTTGCGGTAACGAACAGTGTAGTCAAACACCGATAATATTATAGCCTATCCCTGAATACGTGAATTTGCCATAACTGGAACATGTCTTTTCTCTGAGAAGATGGTTACTAAGGGTTGTGGTGGTCTGTAAGAAGAGTAAACTTTCGACCTAGTAGGTAGTCTCGAAATTTAGTGCCACCAAAAATTAGTGCAAGAGCTTCTTTCTGCAAGTGAGAATAATATTTCTCTGCAGGTGTAAGTGTACGTGAAGCAAAAGCTTTCGGTCTATTTTTTTAATCTTTCTTGTGGGATAACTCCTTACCTAATCTATATGGGCTTTCATCACAAGCAAGAACTAGTTTCTTGTTTGTATCAAAGTGTATCGCCCAAAAAGCGCTGCTTTTGCATCTTCACATGCTGACATTTCCATAGTCGACCATTCAAAAGCTGTATTCTTTAGTAGTAATTTGTGCTAACATTGTATTCATATTCAGCAGAAACTTTGAATAATATGTTAATAACCCCAGAAAAGAACGAAGAGGTCTGTTAAATTCTAAAGTTCAGGTGCGTCCTTTATTGCCTTCAATTTTCCATCTGTAGGATGAATTACGTCAGCTTGCTTGTTCACTTGCTTTGAAAAAATTAACACTTTTACTCTTTAAGTCTAAGACCTGCTTCATGTAAAAGTTAAAGCACTTCCGTAAGCCTTGCTATGTGTTCGTCTCTTGTTTTTCCAGTGATGATGCAGTCATCCAATGACACAACTACCCCTGGAATCCCTAGCAGCAACATCTCCATCTGCCCTTCAAAAACTGCTGGAGCTGACGATACTCCAAAGCGTAATCTGATGTACTGGTACCAGTAATCTGATGTACTCTGTGAGTTATTAGCACAGTTGATTACCAAGAATCTTCATCCAATTCAAGTTGATTATGTGACTTTGCTACCTGCCAGTGTTGCAAAAATATCATCAACTTTTGGCAATGAGCTTATCTGTATCCGGCCGGATTGGTACTTTGTTAATAAGTCTATCCAACCGGTATGTATTTTTCCTAAATCGGCTGAGTGAAAGTAGGAAAAAGGATATTATTCCAAACTGACGAACAAAACGTTTATTTTTGCATTAGGAAATCAACTTTAGTAATAGTTATCCATAGGTAGCAAATCAATCACCAACAATAAATTATAGTGACTACTAGTAGTAAGTATTAAACGAATTGATGATGATCAGTCTTACTAGTTTACACACCAAAAATAGGTCAGTTTGTTTTATACGTAGTACTTTTCTATTTATCTAAAATTAAGTTGTCTCTATCTCTAATGTCATTGAGAAAATAACATATAAATTGTACCTAATCTTGTTTCATACTAACATAAAAATCTAATCTTTGGCAGGTTTTGGTCAACAAAACAAAAAAGGAGAACTCTTAATTCTTCTTAATTGAGTTTTGAGTCTTCACTTTTGAGTTTGAAAGAACGATCTAAGGAAACTAATCGTATTAATTGTGTCATCTCCCAACCTACTTCTCAATAAACTGCAAATATAACCAGTGGCCGAGAAGGCCCTCTCAGCTTCGACACTAGTTGGTTTAACTGTCATTAAGTAGTCGTTCATAGAAGACAAATATTTTCCTTTGGCTCCTTTTCATATGAAGTCATTTCTTTCTTCAGTATTTTCTCAAAATCTGTTTCTTTCCTAAAGTTTGTCTTTTTGTAATTGTCTTCATTTTCTTGCAGAATTTACTTTTCTAATTCATTTTTTTTAAAAATATTATTGATAATTTATTATTTTTGCTAGAACTCTCCAAACTAATGATTGAAAAATATAAAATCGATTCATTCACAATCGATTGCTTAATAAACGATTTTTGAGTCTTTAAAATTAGGTTTGAATATTCGATTATTTAATTTAAAAAAAAATCGAGTTTATCGGATCCGGATCGGTTACGATAGATGTTGCTGGATCCGGTAGGTAGCCGAATGATGCCGGATCCGCCGGATTACCGTATCGGATTACAATCCCTAGTAACGCAGTATAGAAGTCAGCAATGTATCACCGAAATCGAACAACTCGTAAAGCCGTCCGAAGTTCCGACATGAACACAGGAACAGTCTCTTTCGGTATTCGCATTCGAGTATTAAACTTAAATCTCTACACAGTTTCTAAGAGCGTAGGGCTGTAACGCTTGGCCGGTAATATCTCCAATTAACTGCAGCTGCTAGTTTCGGTTGTGTCCATAGGCAAAAGTAAACTTCAAAGTAGTTTGTAAGTTGAAGGTCCTATAACAGTCAGAAATAATGTAAGTGCGATTAAGTGTGCTCGAATCTTTCCACGTATTGGGCCCAACTTTCGATTTCCGCTGCGAAAGAGTCCATAGTACCAAGCATTGCTTACGATTGTGAATCATCTCTTCGAAGATGTATTCACAATCTAGCTGATTGAGAAATAATTTAAACGTAGATCCGTACTTCTCGTCGCCAGCATTTTGTTTTGTAATAATGAAACAAGAGTGTAACTCAAAGTCCAGCAGGGCATTTAATAATTATAAAGAGACATCGCATACAGACCGATACGAACAACGTAAAGACTCGGAGTCAACTGGTTCACAGCATATAAAGAATTGCATCAGACAAATGAATTGACAAGAATACGTATACAGGAAACAGTAATGTAAACACGGGAAAGAGTAATATTAAACAACGACTCATTAATATAAACCCTTGAAGGAAGTATGCAAATTATCGGAAATCGTAAAAGGAAACAAAATCTTATTGCTGAAGCTGTTAATCTTGTTGACAACGCGCTGCTCTAAATACTGCATTCTCGTATCAGACACTGATAAGAAGACGTATACAGGAAACACCACTGGAAATACATGAATTCATAAATTTAAATGCAGGAAAAGGTAATATAAACATTGGTGCTTTCAACACTCATAGTATAAACACTCAAAGGAAATACTATACACCAGAATAAAATACTTTGAAAACATTATACTGGCCCATTAATTAGAATAGTTTTCTTTGGTATGATTTCTGTAGGCCATCCTATCGAATAGTTTTCTTTGGCATGATTCTATAGGCCCTCTTGTAGAATAGTTTTCTTTGGTATGATTCTGTAGGCCATCCTGTAGAATAGTTCCCTTTTAACGATTATACTGGTCTCCTTTCATTAAGGTACGTCCATAGTACACCGCATCCAGCTTCAAGCTTTATCGATGCAGTTGAGCGGGGAGGAAAAATAGCGAAAACTGTATTGATGCGGTTATAGTGCACCTGCTTCCACCTGTTCAAACCGATTCTACCCCCTTTAACCGGAATGAATTATTATTTCTTTTCCGCGCTTGAACCGCCTACACACTTGGCTCACCCGTTTAGTTTGCTGTGTTATGCCGTTCTCCACGCTCTTTGGTTGTTGGAACAAAATGGAAGCAGATAAAGATATTTTAATTTCTAAAGTGTTACTAAAAAGTGTCAGTTGGGACAAAAAGTTGAAGGCCCATGCCAACCGCAACGTTGTGCATAGGCGTAACCAGGGTTGTTGAATGGGGAGGGGGGGGGGTCCTCCCGAAAAGATTGGAATGTACCCCAGTAAAAAGGGGAAGATTAAATTAATTATATTTATTATGAAGTAAATATCTATTTATTATTATGAATTATATTAATAAATATTCATTAATTAACACTGGATTTTTAAAAAATCGCAACTTTTTTTATTTCTCTTTTGTAAAAAAAGCGTTGCCGTCGTAGGATGGAACACTTATTATGTGTATATTAGCAAAGTTTTTCTCAACTGAATGGGGCGGGGCTGATTTGAACCCTGAAATAAACTGTCTATTATCATATTTATTTTAATTAATAAGGTATCTACTTACCTCAATATTACCCCACAAGGGGTTTCATTATTTTGTAAATTAATTGTTTATTTTCATGTATTTTGCAATGAACACTTAAATAAATATTGTATTAACACTGTAGTACCAGCATACAGTTCTATAATACTAAATGTCAAATTACAGCAGTATTTACTCAACATAACCACTGCATTTCATAGTAATGTGTAGTTAGATTTTTCATAAACGCTGAATAGGTTTGAACGGGACTTAAGATCATAAGCTTGTTATTAACAGTATTAAACTAACCAAAATAAAACAAGTAAAATAATTCAATTTTCTTATTAACTTCACAATATATTTATTGCAGGTATGAAACCTATTACATAAAACAAAAATTTTTTTTTCAAGGTTAAACAGTCACATAGTTTGTATTGTAATTATATTTTTCATTTGATGTATTTATTTTTCATTTTATTCATACATAACTCAAAGGATATTTTTCGAAGTATTGGGCAAATGTAGCTCTTCTGTTTTCGGCTGAGTTGCAGGTCTCCCTCTTCTCTCCCAACTGACTTCGTGTCCTGTAATACGCACATCTGAGAGGTTTCTTTGCATTCCTTCTCTGTCAATTACTATGTTGCACAAATGCATTTCACAATTTTATCAGCAAGTTGCACTGAAGTCTCAATTGACATTGAAAGGATGCGCCACTTTGAGTAGGTTATTCCGAATGTACATTCCACGGTCTTTCTGGCACGTGATAAGCGATCATTAAACTTTCGCTTCGTTTCAGTTAGTCCATCACGTCTTTATGGCTTCATGATGAATGGAAGCAAAGGGTATGCCTCATCTGCAACGATAACAAAAGGAGCTTGTATTTGCCTGTGTGGCAACATGTCAGGTACAGAAAACTTTATGAGCTCTTCCTCAATGAAATTAAATAGATCAGAAGCTAAGTATGTTCCCCCATCGCTCTGTTTTCCCTACCCTCCCACGCCAACAGTAATGAATTTGTAGTTAGCATCGACAAGGGCCTAAAGAACCTAGGAAAAATGCTGTTTATAGTTGTAAAACTTAGAACCAGAGTTTGCCGGACAAATTAAACGAATGTATTTCCAGTTACAGCCAACCAGATGTGCAAAGTTCCAAACATTATAGAAGTCAGTTGAATTTTGTTTTAGCGCAGTTGGAGTTGGCACGTGGTATGGGTATAGTTCATCCCATACAGTTTCCACTGTTTCCTTGTCAATGTTAGCTACAGTTGACTTCCCCATCCGGAAACTGAAGGCCAATTCTCTGAAGGATAAACCAGTCGATAGGTACTTGAAATTAAATAATATAAAGGACATTATGAGCGTTCATTTTATTATGACCACCTGACAGTTTTAAGCAAATAACCTATTGCGTCACAATGTTTTCGCTAGAGTGATAGGGTAGTATAAAAGAAGAAAGCTGAATTCCTGAGACAATAGTATAGGTGAATTGTTTGTAACTATATGGGGGAAAAAACGTGATTTGACGGACTTTGAACGTGGGATGATAGTAGTTGGTGAAAGTGTATCAAGGCTGGAATGTCAGGCAAAAAACTGTGTCTGAACGTGCAAATTGTGGTCGTAACCGAGTGTTGAATGATCAGACGTAACGGAGAGTCTCCCGAATTGTAAAAGAGAACAGGACGGTAACAGTGCAGCAGATCTTAATCAAGGATCGTCTCAAAGTATCTCTGAGCGCACTGTTCGCCTTACCTTGCATCGTATGGGCTATGGAAGCCCATGCGAACACTGTTGCTCTCTGAAACAAACAAGATAAAACGTCTAAAATTCTCTCAGGCACGCAAGGATTGGACAGTGAATAATTGGAAAATCTGATGAATCCCGTTTTAAGTTACACCATACAGATGGGTGAGTTAGAGTTTGGCGGAAACAGCACGAAAGCATGGGTTCTAAGTGCATTGCTACAACCCTTCAAGCTGATGGAGACAATGTGATGTTTAGAGGAATGTTTTCGTGGCATGCTTTGGGCCCTTTATTTCGTGTGCATGGAAGTCTGAATCAGACATCATACCTAAACATCATTGCTGACCAAGTGCATCCTATAATGATGATGGTTTATTGCAATGACGATGAGTACTTTTAACAGGATAGTGCGTCCTGGCATAGGGCTGGTATTGTAAAGGATTGGTTTGAAGAACATGAAGGAGAGGTCCCTTTGTTCAGGTGGCCATCACAAACCCCAGAACTCAATCGTATTCCACATTTGTGAGATGAGGTTGAATGAGCCATCAGACATCTTATTATACATACATACATATGTATATATATATATATATATATATATATATATATATATATATATATATATATATATATATATATATATATATATATATATATATATATATATATATATATATATATATCAGAGACTAATTCGCCATAGAAATGGGAAAGATTCCTCCTTGTCGTTCAGGTGATCCTGGCGGTAATCGAGAACCTAATTGGCTATATTTTAAATCGTTGATGTTCTTAGTGGGCATCGTCAAACCAAATATCACGTCGAGCAACTTGAAAAGCAGCAAAACTCAAGTCTCATTTCTCTCAACTCATCAGGACAATGAACATTTTGAAATGGTTACTCAAACTGGAATAGAACCTACGGAGAATGTTCAAGTAGAGCAAATAGAAGCACCTGAGACGGATCAAGCCCTAATGGATAAACCCTTACTTTGCTAAAAAAATAGAAAGGGAAGCGAAATTATATAAACGAAAAATACAACCAGCAAATCATACAACTTGAAAACAAAAAGGCTTCTTTGTTGGAACGCGTCATACAAGAACGCAGATCTGATGACAGTGATGATGCATTGTTTTTTCGAAACCTTTTGCCCTATATCGATAAAATACCGTACCACTTGAAATTGCGGTTCAGAAACAGAGTTCAGCAACTAGTTGACGAGTTTTCTAACCCAGCTACCGAAGACATTCCATACACTCCCTGCCCTAGTTTCAGTTATGGTGAACCCTCATCAAACTCGAATGAACAGACCAACCAGACTGCACCACATGATGAAATGTATGAAGCACTGGACACCGCCTCAAAATGAAACTGTTGGTGAATTTCTGAACCGCAATTTCAATTGGCGCGGTATTTTGTTTAAATTAAAAACTGTGAAATGATTTTTTTTGTATTCTTTATTAAAATTAGCTTTGAAAAAATGTTTATAGATGTATTTTTTGTTTAACGTTCTGGGGGGTGTTTTGCTGCTAAAGCTAATATGGGTGGGAATCCTGTAGTTTTACTTGGAATTCGACCAAGGCTAATGATGTATGCCTTCTCGGCCCAAAAAATAAAATTTTCAAAATTATTATCGTAAATACCTTATGCAAATTAGCCCACCATCTAATCCTTTTCTTTCGTAATAAAAATATCAAAACTAATTCAAAATTACTTATCTCAGAGTTACAATCACAGTTTCTCAGAATAATTGCTTATCTGATACGATATGTTTTAGTACAACGTTTAGCAAAAAAGAACTTTGAAAAAAAAAAGGGAGGGGGGAAGAAAATAGAGAGGATGTAACATTTAACTACAAGTTCAAACAAGGTATTATGTTTAAATAACCACTTTTATCCCCACAAGAGAAATTCCATGTTACGTTGGTTTGTCCCAAGTATTACGCAACGGATTTTCAACGTTGAAAAATTGTTATAAAAGTATGATAATTGATCCAATTGAATATTCAACGCTATTTTAACGTTGAAAACAGAGGTGAAGGTTAAACACTGGATAAACGTTGAAATATTCAAGTTTCTCAACGTTGAATACATGTTGAACAACTGACATTTAATAAACATTGATAGAAAGTTGAATATTCAAGGTTGGAGATTCAAAAGTTTTTCAACGTTGAACATTAGTTGAAGAAGAGACGTTTTAAAAGGGTTGAACTGCTGACATTTATAAACATTGGTAGAAAATTGAATCTTCAACATGGAGAATAGTTCGATACTTAAACGTGGAACAAACTTCGTAGGATTATCAACTCTTCAGCGTTTAATATGAAACAGTTTGAACAGAAGCAATTGAAAAATAAAATTAGAAAACATAGCTTCGTGGGTAACGAAAAGGAAATATTTCTACTTCTTTCAATTTGTTCACAAAATATGTATCTCATGAAGAAATCGAACACTCGTGCGCAAAAAAATTATTTAGTTGACACACATAGGGGAGACTGGGGACACTTGAACCCTAAGGAGACTTGATCCCTAGTGTTAAAAACAACAATAATAAAGAGTTAAGTTTTGTAAACTTGTAACACTGGTACAGTTATTCTTAGTCAACAAAACCAGCAACAAAATTTCTTTTAGCCATGTTTGTTTTTATTATAAGAAAAGATTGTTTGATTTCCTGAATTTGAACTTTTTTTATTGTAAGTGGTTTAAGTTTTTTATTTTTAACTAATTATAATTATAGTAGTTATATATAATGATATTTCATACTGCCTTTTCTTACCTTTTAAATAATACTATTTATGTGTAACACAGTTTTTTTTCTTTTTTTTACAACAATATTTTCATGGTGCATGTGCATTGGGGACACATGATCCCCCATCATATGGGGAGAGATGATCCCGGGATCAAGTATCCCCAATGTCACACACACATATTTTTTTCTTTGTTTACTTTTTGTTGGTGAAGTCATGCCATGATTTAAAAACGTAAAGATGGTGTTAAGCCCAGCAAAGTATCAATGTGGAAGGTATGCAGGCAGCAGTAAAGGTTGTATTAAATAGTGGCAGTATAAAGGGGCAAGAACATTTGCATTAATGTAATGACATTAAAACGTTCTGTTAAAGAAGATGTTTTATGCAAATATTTGAAAACATCGAGTAAATTACATCATGGACTTACTCCTATGCATTTAAGGAAGTGAGCATTCCAGTATGCTGTAAAAAAAGGAAAAGAAAGATCCCTGAATCATGGGGAAAAGAAGGATGTGAGGGGTATGAATGGTACAGAGCGTTATGAATCGTAATAACTCATTGTCTCTTTGAACACCAGAGGCAACCAGCCTTAAATGTGCCATTAGTTTCAACAAACACAACATTAATATGTTTTTGAAAATCTGGAACTGATATACTAAAGAAAAGCTAGACCCACAAAAAATATGCAACATTCATGAAAGTGGTTTTACCACTGTGCATAAGCCACCAAAGGTAGTTGCTACCAAGGGGAAAATGTCGCACCTCGACAAGAAAAGTGACACAGCTCAAAATTTCAGAACTATCAACTTAAAGGATACTATAAAACTTATATTGAAATAGTAAAAGCTTCTTTTAAATTTTAAGTAAGTATTTATGGTGAGCAATATAACATGCTGGGACAACTCATAAATTATTTTTCAGTGACATAGCATCAAAATTTTAATTTTTGAATTGTGATACTTTTCTTGCCGGGGTGCGATATGTTAACGATTCATCGGAAAGTGATAGCAATTACAATGTTCACAATTCAACAGAAGCAGAATAACTTTATGAATTTTCTGATGAAAATAAAGACACCCGAGATGTATCTTTTAATGAGAATGATTTTGTAATTGTAAAATTTCCAGGGGAAGAAAATTAAATCACTTTGTTGGAAAAATCGAGAAAAAAAGGATCAAGCTCCAATTAGTTTATCTATCCTGGAAAAGATGACTAAAACATTGTTGATAAAGAGGATTGTGTTAAAAAGTTGCCAAAACCTATGTTGGGTGAAACACTCAGAACAGCAACAGTTTTGACATTGATTTTTCACGTTTTCAAAATATGCACTATTTTTTTTAATACAAATAACCTAGGCTTTTGTATTTGTCATAAATGTAGTACTTTTTCAAATGTTTCATTTACATGAAAATGCAAATTCTATTTTTGTTTGCTTTGAATTATCTAAATGTGTTTGTGTGAAGGATCAAGTCTCCCCTTGTGGGGGATCAAGTGTCCCCATAATTGGGATGCTGCATTTTTTTTCTCCCATTGTTGAAAAAAATTTATATAAAATTTAAAAATTCATTTATGAAAATGAAATAAATTTTATATCAAAGAATACAGTTGTGCAATTTATAGTGATTCAAAACATTTAAAAAATAATAATATTTTATTAAGATAAAAATTTAAAACTGCAAAAAGGGATCAAGTCTCCCCAGTCTCCCCTACACTTCACTAGTCTAAACAACACTACATTTTGGTCTAGAAAAGCAGATAAAGACTTATATCTTGAAAATTTCGACTAAGTGTTTGACTTGAAAACCGACGATTTATAAAAGCAAAAAACAACCAGATCATAATTTTGGTAAGCCGCCTACCTGGTATAGTGGTGTCATAGACGGTCATTGTGGTTGGTTGATTTGGTTTTTATGGAGCAAGGTCCAATAATGGACAAGCTGCTCCAAAAGCAAGACGAAATTTGACTCAGTGAAATCAATAAAGTATTTCAAAATATATCCAGCCAAATAAAAGTAGATTAAAAATAAGTACGTTACTTAAAAAAAGTATTTAAGTCATAAAATGTATATTATCATCCTCGTCATGTACATAATAAAATGCATTAATGAAGTGATAGAGTTCAAAAAGAAAGAAATTTTTGAATTCCATTTGATTCTTTTTATCTTAAGAATCAGATAGAATTTAAAAAAAATTGTGTTTTGTAGAGATTTCAATATGATTTTCTTTGAATAAATAGAATTTTTAGATTGAATATATCTTTTATATTTTCGCTAGAAATTGTGATGTCACGTAAACCTTCGCTTTCAAAAAATAAACTTATTATATTTCCTGTCCTCTTTCGATTTCGGCGGAAAAAAGCAGAAAAAAAGTAATAACATTTTGGCTTGCATTGTTTAGTTCTTTTTGTAAAATCGGGATCGTTAAAGATAGATTGAAATTTTCAACGGATTTGAAATCTGCGGAAAATTTGACACCAGATAGATACCTTATACGTTTAATTTTCTTTTAATAAATTAATTTTTCAATTAAATATTTATATTTTCGCAAGAGATTGTGACGTCACGCCGAATTCCCATTTGGTTTACGAAGCAAACCAACAACACGAGCAACTCCGTAATGGCTGTTATCCAATTTGCGAAGCAAACCATATTGGAACTTGCAGGGAATTCATTCAAATAGGCAACGCATTTCCATTTGTCGCAAATAAACACCACGGGCAACGCCATGGTGGCTGTTATCTAATAGGCTACGAATTTCTATTTAGTTTGCGAAGCAAACCTAATGGGAATTCATAGCAATCGCCGGGGGTTAGCGAGCAGTGGTCACATCTAATCCCACGAAAAGAACTGTCAAGGGCAACGTCGTGCTGGCCACGCAGTGGCTAGTCTACTATAAAATATGAATAACAAAATTTCGTAAGAAAACCTCGGTTATTTCGAGAATTTCATTTTCTTAGCTCTCACAGATATTATCAATGTTGGAGCTGAGAAACTCAACAGTTTTCTTTGATCTGATAAACAACAATAAAAATGTAATGTTAGAAAAAGTTAAGTTAAGTAAATGGTAATTTTAGTTAACGTCGTACTAGAGCAACACAACGGGCTATTGACGACGGTCCGGGATCAGTCCCTTGAGGGAAAGATCCGAGGACGACACCTCGTAATTTTGAACCACGGTCAGATGACGAAGCAACACCTGAGCTGGAACCCCACTCTCCAAACTTCCACGCCAACCAAACGTGGGGACTTTCGGCCACGACAGATTTAAGATGCACCAGCCGCCTCTACACCATACGTTTACAAACATCCATGCCCGGACCCGGATTCGAACCAGGAACCTTCCGATCTAGAGGCTAACACCTTAACCACTATACTGGTTGGTCGGCAAGTTAAGTTAAGAAAACGTACGTATCGTTTTCTCTTCTCATTTTATACCAGGCTTAATATGCTCTTATGTAAAATATGCATATTTTACGAAATGTCCTTATTAAAATCCAAATGCAATAGATTTTTCCATTGTTTCCAATCCTCTTAGAAACAGTCAATCCCTTTGTGTAGAAAAAAAAATAACATTTGATCGACAACCCATATGAATGTGATTTCTGTGTGTACCTGTGTGAATGTGATTTCTGAAACAAAAAAAATTACGCACATTTCGTTGTACATTTTTTTAACCAAGTGTTTTTGACGAGATATATCGTGCATCCAGATCTCATAAATTTGCTAATGACAAGGTATCTCGTCATTAAGATAATGCCAACTTTTTCAAAAATAGTCATTAGCAAAACTGACCAGATCTTGATGGACGAGATATCTCGTCAAAATAATAAAACTAACCATATCTTGATCTCGTTATCATAAAAAAGTCGACAGTTTCTCGATGGGGATGAAATATCTCGTCCATCAAGATTTGACTAATTTTGCTAATGATGAGATAACTTGTAGGTAATGTCTATTTTATGGCTGCGAGATCAAGAGCTTGACAGTTTTTTTTTAATAACGAGATATCCGAACCATGAAGATAGGGTCAGTTTTTTTAGTAACAAGATGCCTAGTTTAGACACACACCATGAGGGTTAATTGGCCTTTTGGTCTTGATAAAAGTAAGAATGTGTCTCCTGAAACGAAACACTACGTTTTTCACTGTCTGATATGACATGCGACAATAAACTGCGCTTGAATCTCCAAGTGGTTTCGGCCGACCAACCGGTATAGTGGTTAAGGTGTTAGCCTCTAGATCGGAAGGTTCCTGGTTCGAATCCGGGTGCGGGCATGGATGTTTGTAAGCGTATGGTGTAGAGGCGGCTGGTGCACCTTAAATCTGTCGTGGCCGAAAGTCCTCACGTTGGGTTGGCGTGGAAGTTTGGAGAGTGGGGTGCCAGCTCAGGTGTTGCTTCGTCATCTGACCGTGGTTCAAAATTACGAGGTGTTGTCCTCGGTCTTTCCCTTAAGGGACTGATCCCGGACCGTCGTCAATAGCCCTTTGTGTTGCTCTAGTACGACGTAAACAAAAAATTACCAATTACCAAGTGGTTTCAACAAGGTATCTTGAACATCAAGATCTGATCAGGTTTGCTAATACGAGATATCTTGCCATCAATGTACTGTCGATATTTTTATGACGACGAACTCAATAACTGGTCAGTTTTCTTCTAATGGAAAGATCTATCGCCATTCAGATCTGGCAAGTTTTGCTAATGACGAGACACCTTCGAAATAATCACCAGGAGGGTTAAGAAAATTCCTGTTTTCTTAAAATTCTTGTGGAAAGTAATTTTATACTAAATACAAATGTTATATGACAAACCAATTGTTATCAGTTATTTTATCAGATTTTGTGAATAATAATTTTTTAATGTCAATTAATTAAGTATCACTTAAGACAACTTCAATTTATAATTTCAGACGACCAACCGGTATAGTGGTTAAGGTGTTAGCCTCTAGATCGGAAGGTTCCTGGTTCGAATCCCTCATCATGGATGGGGCTTTCGAATCCCTCGGGCCCGGGCATGGATGTTTGTAAACGTATGGTGTAGAGGCGGCTGGTGCACCTTAAATCTGTCGTGGCCGAAAGTCCTCACGTTGGGTTGGCTTGGAAGTTTGGAGAGTGGGGTGCCAGCTCAGGTGTTGCTTCGTCATCTGACCGTGGTTCAAAATTACGAAGCGTTGTCCTCGGATCTTTCCCTTAAGGAACTGATCCCGGACCGTCGTCAATAGCCCGTTGTGTTGCTCTAGTACGACATTAACTAAAATTACCATTACCATCAATTTATAATTTCAATTAATTATTTCAATCAATCCCCGAAAAGAAAACTTGTTACCTAGGCAACCCCTCAAATGAAACCTTTATTGAGGCCCTCTTTTTTCTCAGGCCACAAATCGTTTTTACCTGGAATAAAATCTTTTAGCAAAACTTTTTATCCATTTTTTACGGTTAAAAAAAAAAAAAAAAAAAAAAAAACGAGAAACTTCTTTTTTTTTTTGCACTCATTGTTTTAATTCTCCGGTGGAAAAAGTCGTTTTTTACGCTTTGCTTTTGGCAAAATTCAAAATTTGAGAAAACATTTTATTTCTTTTCTGACAAAAATGTTCAAAACTGAGAACTATATTCCATTCAAATATGATTGTTTCCAATTTCTATGTTTTTCTAAAAAGAATTAATTTATCAAGTTTTGTTTATCTGTTAAAATCACTCGATTTTAATAAAAATTGCTTTGTAATTACAGACCAATCACAGTTACCCTCAAACTTTATTGGACCAATCAAATCGACGTCTAAACTGTGACGTTCAATTTCCGTGAGAGTGTTTGTTGATAATTTCGTCACATGTTGGTAAGAATTTGGACAGCTATAGAACGACCGGGTGCTATATAAGCAGGAATGATAATTTTTTAAACTTGTTACTCTTTTGAACTCATTTCTACTCATGAAAGATGGTTGATTTGAATTTTACGCCTCAATATTTCTTTGTTATAACTTGTTTGCTGCTGACAGAATGTGTGATTGCTATTCGAAATTATAATGACATAGATACAAGTAAGATTTTTCTTTATACCACAGGTGCTCTATCTTGCTTCGTTTTGTTTTTGATGTTACGTGTAAAAGTACCGAACTTGAAGTTATTATTTTTCATATTGTTTCAAATAACATCTTGATTTTAATGATACAGGTGAATTTGTCAAACCTTAATCTACACCTACAAAATATTGTTGATGAGGGAATTGTGAACGAAAGACAAACTCAGTTTGGAATAAATTATTTTTCAAAACATTGTTATTTTTGTTAATGGGGATAACTTTTCTTGTGATAATTTTTATTTTTCCCGAAACGTTATTAAGATATATTCGTTACGATTAGCGTAACAAAATGCTCGTACAAAAGTCGTCGATAAAAAGTTGCTCGTGAGTTTCAGAAGTTCTTTTAGCTACATTGATTACTCAGAATTTTTGAGATGTAGGCATTTTGAAGAAATATTTTTCTATTTTCTCAGTGAAAAAAACCATTTCCAACAGTCCCAGTTTAATCTAAGTAACTTATTTATATCAACATGAGGACCATTTGCTTTTTTTACATGCCAGTTTTCAATTAAAAGCCCAAATAGAAGTAGATAATGAGGATGTGAGTCGAAATTAAGAATTGAAATTAATTTCAGTTCTTAATTTGTATTCTTTTAATCAATGGATTTTAAGAATAATAATGTGAATGCTGTTGCGGTAGTATAATGTAGTTGTGAAAAAGATTTGCTGAACAACTCCCTTTCATTATGTAATTTAAACGCCAGTATTGGTTGACTAATAGTAAATCAAATATCTTTAATCCATCAGGTCGTGTAGCCGCAATGACTCAGTGGAATATGCCCACTGCATTTGCAGCCTGTGAGCTGTAGGTAGCACAGGTTTGATTCCTGTAACTACCCTGGATGTGTTTCTTTGTGTGTATATATGTCCACATTACTTTCTTTTTGTCTATTGTTTGTTGCAGCTTGGCAAAATATGGCTCTTGTGCCATGAAAAACAAACCAATTATTAGGTCCTCAACCTAACCTCAAATAACTTTTAAACCTCAAATTTATTTCATTACACCTTTGTATTATACCCTTGTCGCATAATTTGATTATGCTTGTCAAAATGTATTTTCCAGTTATTATCTCAATTTCAAAGTCAGTCTACTTTTGAATATGTTTTCATTTCATCTTCAATTCATTTCCACGTTATCTTGATTATTTGAATCACAAAGCATGCAAGTTTTTAAAACAATAACTGAAGTGAAACACTTGGCCAAAACACGCATAAAAAAGATGTGGATGTTGTTACCTTTCGAACTACCTCAATATTCCTCCCCTATCTTCCTTTAGTAGACTTCTGATTAACTCTTCAGGTCTACTCACTAATTCTACTGATGCTAAATCATGAGTTGCATGTTGTATGACTACATAGCTTCAAACTCTGATACAATTATGTCTAGTGAACAACACATGATTTATGTCAGTTTGATTTTTTCCATACAATTGAGAGTTTTTAAATCCATAACTAAGTGAAACAAGCAACAGCAATACCTTTATTCAATTTCATTACATTTCAAACTGTGCATCAATATTTTTTCCTTTAGATTTCTGATTAATTGAATAGGTCATACTCACTATTCTTATCAATTCAACTGACAACTCAGTTGCATATTTTTTGACTTGTTAGCTTCTAACACTGATATTTTAAGTGAATGACATGGGAGTCTTATGTTCCAGTTATTAACTATTAAACAAAAGAACATCAAGGCATTATAACTGAAGTACTATAGCATTAAAATAAGCAATTAATCAACACATTTGTTGATATTCAATACATCCGAAGCATGCTAACCACAAGACCAGTTGGTTAATGACGAGTAGCATTTCCATAATGTTCCTGAACAGGCGAGTTTTTGAATGTTGTCACAAGAGTACGGATTTCCAGGTTCCATTCTAAATTACTTGGTGAAATATGTGATACCAAGGCTGGTTAAAATCTTTCTTCATAAGACGAATTCACATAATGAATGAAAACAAACTGATTAAGCTAAATTTGATAAAGTGCCTTATAAAGTTTAGTCACAATTTATACTTTCATCCTGTTAGTAATCTCTAGGGCTGGGATTGTGATAAATTTACATCTTTTTGTAAAGTCTGCAATTATTCTAGTGAATAAAAATGTGTTTATTTAAACCTAAGCTGATTTTAATACAAATACAAATATTGACGACCAGCTACAGGCTCAAGTACAAACAAGGCTGGTCCTTTGTTTATGAATTCCCGAATTCCTACTGACTATCCAATTGTGTCTTAAATTCGTACACTCCCTTTGAATTGACTATATTTTCTGGCACCGCATTCCAACTGTCTATTACCCTATTAAAGTAGTAGTTTTTCCTTAAATCCCAATTAAAATGTGTCTTATTCAATTTATACCCATGGCCCCTTGTTCTGTTATCCCTATTGAAATTTAAGCCCTCTGTGTCCCCTTGTTTTACAAACTTGAAAAGCTGAATCAAATCCCCCCTCCTTCTTTCCAGTGTATACATATTTAGCTTACTTAAACGTTCATTATAGTTGAGATTTGCCATCCCTTTATTATTTTTGTAGCTCTGTGCTGAACCCTTTCAATTGATTCTATGTCCTTTCTCATATATGGAGCCCAGAATTGTACAGCATATTCTAGATGTGGTCTTACTAAACCCTTATATAATGGCAAGATTATATTCTTATCAATTAGAGTTACAGTCTTTTTAATATACCCCAATAACCTATTAGCCTTTTTACCCGCAGCTGAACATTGGTGACCCATTTTAAAATCCCTGTGAATTATCACCCCAAGATCCTTGACTGTTTCTCCCTCCTTTACCTTTACTCCCTGCAGACAGTACTCGGCTCCACTGTTCCTGTAACCCATATGCAGAACTTGACATTTCCCTACATTAAATGACATACCCCGTTTTACAGCCCATTCGGATAGCTTATCAAAATCCCCTTGTAAATTTTCTATCTGTAACTTGGTATCCACTGTCCTCCATATTTTTAAGTCATCTGCAAATATACTGATTCTATTCTTTTTCCCCGGACCTATATCATCTATGAAAATTATAAATAAAATTGGTCCCAAAACTGATCCCTGAGGCACCCCACTTATAACTTCTGTCCACTGTGAATAATTTCCTTTTACCTGCACTCTCTGCTTTCTACCCAATAACCAATTCTTTATCCATAGTAATGTTTTTCCCTGAATCCCCAGCCTTTCCAATTTAAACAGTAATGCTTCATGAGGTACTTTATCAAAAGCCTTTTGAAAATCTATGTACATGATATCCACACTGCTCTTATTATCCAGCTCCTCAGTAATTTTTTCGTAGAACTTCAAAAGGTTTGTAGAGCAGGATCTGCCATTCCTAAACCCATACTGATTCTCTGATAACAGTCCCCCCTCCTCCAAGTATAACATTATATTGCTTTTTTTAACAGAGATTCAAATATTTTGCAAATTACTGATGTTAGACTTACTGGTCTATAGTTGCCCGGATCATTTTGTATTCCCTTTTTGAAATTTGGAGTTATGTTGGCCAACTTCCAATCCATTGGTACCCAACCTGTGCTATATGTTGAATTAAATATCGTGTGAATTACTTCCCCCAGTTCTTCCGCGCATTCCACTAGTACTCTCGGATAAATATCGTCTGGCCCTGGTGCTTTAGATGGCTTAATTCTTTTCAACTGATGTACTATTTCTTCCCTGTTGAATTTGCATTCTTTAATTATACCCCCTGCAAAGGCTCCATTCTTGGGATCCTTTTTTAAATTATAGTTACCATTGAAAACCCCCAGAAAAAAGTCATTTAACACGTTTGCCATTCCCACCTCGTCTTGAATTAATTCACCTCCCTTCCCTTCCAACAGGCCCAGTGTAGTACTAAATTTATTTTTACCACTTGCATATGCAAAAAATTCTTTTGGGTTTATATTTATTTCCCTTGCTAATTTTTCCTCCAAGGACACCTTTTGCTTCGGACTAATAGTTTTAAACTCCTTTCTGGCTTTCTGATATGCCTCCTTGTCCTTGTCGTTACCAGTGCTTTTATATACCCTGTATGTTCTTTGTTTTAATTTTAAAGCTTTGTGTGTTTCCCCTAAAAACCACATAGGGAGAGATTTTCCTTTTTTCCTGAACGTTACATGTTTTTTTAACACCCTGTCTAACTTATTCTTGAATTCCTCCCATTGTTCAGAATGATGATGTGCTAATAATCCCCCTTTGAATGTTTCCTTTAACTCTTCCCTTATCTTATGAAAATTTACCTTTCTGAAATTTGGAATTATCCTACTATTGATTGTGTATGCTGACTGAAAATTTATACTTAATCTGATACTTCTATGATCACTTTCTCCCAGTGGCTCACCTATAACCAAATCCTGCACCCTATCCTCATCATTGCTGAAAATCAAATCCAATATTGCATTGTCCCTAGTATCCTCATACACCATCTGGTACAAAAAACAATCCTGTATCACTTCCAAAAATTTTGCCCCTTTCCCATTTGTAGCTAGATTGTTTATCCAGTCAATATTTGGATAGTTATAGTCCCCCATTAAAATTAATTCTTCTTTTTGACATGCTTCGTTTATCAGATTGCACATGCCCTTTTCCTGCTCTTCACTACAAACAGGAGGTCTATATATATTGCCCAGAATTAGTCCTTTGCCTTTGTCTGTATTCAGTTTCACCCAGACTGATTCTATACCCTCAGTTTTACTATTTAACTTTATTTCCGTACAGTTTAAGAATTCTCTCACATAAATCAAAACCCCACCCCCTTTCCTATTCACTCTGTCCTCCCTAAACATTGTGAATCCACTTAATTCTAAAATTTGTGCATCTTCACTGTTTGCCCAACTTTCAGTAATCCCAATGATATCTATATCCTCTGCTTGTGCAATTCCCTTGAGCTCATCCATTTTATTTCTCACACTGCGAGCATTACAATAAAATACTTTTAGCTTATTTTTCACCCTTATATTGCACTTTCCCCTTGTATTATTTGTCTTTGTATTGTTTTTCTCCCTTACATTGCACTTTCCCTTTGTATTGTTTGTCTCCTGCAATTTAGACCCTGTTAGTTTTCCTAAGCAATTACAGTGTACTGTCAACCCTCTATGTCCTTCCCATCCCTGCTTGTATTCTAGTTTTTTGACTCCAGAATTTTCAAAACCCGCTTGCCAACCTCCCTATTACCTATCAGGCTTAAATGCAAATTGTCCCTGCTTATCCAATCCCTCCTACACTCCTTCCAAACATCTAAAAATCTAACCTCCTCCCTCTCACACAAATCCCTTAACAACCCGTTCATCTTATTGGCCCTTTGATTTAACCATCCATTACCTAACCCATACCTAGGTAGTAATCCTAATACTGTTACCTCTGCCCCATGAGACTTAATGCCTCTTAAAAGTGTTTCTGCTTCCTTCTTAAACTCAACATTAGTAGTCCTCTCTACATCATTTGTTCCCACCCACACTACTGCCTTTTCCTCTCCTTTAACAACACCTGCCTTAACTGCCTCAACTACATGTTTTACCCTGGCACCTGGCAAGCAACACCTTGCAAAATTGCGCTTTTTACGCCCTACCATTTCTCCCAAAACCCTAACCATTGAATCACCAACCACTACCCCTCTAGTTACCTTATCCCCCTGATCAACATGCCCCAAGTCTACACATTGGACACCCTTTTCCACTCCCTCTGCAGACCTCACCTTCAAAGCCTCCAGCTCCTTCCTCAAATCACCCACCTCTAAGCAACTCTTGCATGTAAATTCAACCTTCCCTGACATTTTAACCCCACTCACACCCCCCTTTCCTGCCTCAACCATATTCCCACACAAGTCACATTCCACATAGAACTCCCCACTGGCTCCCTCTGTTCTCATCTCCTTGAACATTCTAACTATACCCATGCTTATCCGAAGTAACAATCAATGCACAGAAAAAGCACTAAACAAAATCAAACATACAGAAAATGCACTGCACTTAAACAAATATACAAAATCAAGTGAATTAAGTGATGTTAGTGTTTGCTTTGCAATTGTAGACTAATGAATTGCAAACTCTGGGGGAAAGTAAAACCAATCAAGTATTTTTGGTAAAATTCAAACTTTCAATTGGACACAGGAACTACCAGAAATTTATTTTTATTTTCATTTTTTTATTGTGTCTGGTTTTTATTTTCAAAATAAAAATATGCTTTTTCAGATGGACTAACAATTAAAATTTTTGAGGGGATGTTTAGATTATTTTTGTTTTATGGCCCTTTTCACAATTTTGCAAAAAATAGAATTTTTAAATAGGTAGTTTTAAGTTTGCTAATGGCTAGTAAAATGCACTTTTTACTGGTAATTTTTATGTCATCAAAATCCTTGCCCTTGAGATCATCAAATCAACGTTTCCTGTTTAAAAAAATAACAATTCTGTTGACGTCAATTTGATTAGTTCTGATATATTTTTGAATAACTCCCAATTTTATATTTTGTCTTTTATATAGTTTCTGAACAATGTCATTAAATTTTATCATGCGTTATGAAATTTATGCACGCGCTATCAAAATGAACTGTATTGAATGATGTAACAGAAAACACAAGGAGTACTATCTGTTTACCATGAGAACGTCTCCCTCCACTAAGTCTTGATGGTAGAGGTTGGATTGCTGCAGGCAACTGTTTACTAAACATTTTTAAACTTAGTGAGTAGGATATCTTTTTAAACAAAATATTATCTCGCAACCACTTTTCAAAATTTGGACGACTTTTTGAAAACATTGCTGATTTTCTTTGGAAATCCACCAAAGGTCATAGAAAATGTAAGTCTTTAGTAGTAGAAGAAAAAATATTTTTATTACAATACTCAACTAGTAGCGGAAGAAAAAAATATTTTTCTGATTTTTCTTATAAGAGAATTTTCCAAGGGAATGCTAATTTCTACTGAGAAAAATAAATCCACCAAAGGTCAACAAAAATTAAGTCCTTTTTTAAAATATAATAGTGGAAGAATTTTAAGAAAATATTTTACAGATTTTTCTTTAAAGAAAAATTTTTCGAAGGGATGGCATTTTCAAAGTTATGGATCAAGTCGGGGCAACCATGAAAGAAACACATCTGAATCTGTGTTTGCTAGAATGTCATGAAAACCTAAATGAAATATTTAGTTTATAAAATTTTAATTTTTTGGTGAGGTATTTAACATTTGTTTCATATGCAATTAGTTCATTTTGTGTACTAATTGTTGAACTTAAAAGTTTATTTATTTCCAAACAAATCAGTTAATTGTTTTTTGTGCTCAAACACTTTTTTATTTGAGATTGAAGTTTTCTCAACAACATTTTGTCACAAAGTGACCGCAGGTAAGCTGCAAAGTGGATAATCGAAAGTTTACTGTATTTAAAAAAATGTATGCTACTTGTGTTACTGTTTCACAAAAGCTTTGGTTGTACCAGCCTTGTGGAGGTCATTATAGGATTAGGATATCTTTTTAAGCAAAATCATCTCAAAAGCTCCAATTTTCAAACTGTAGTGACTTTTAAATAGATCTAAGTGTAAACAAAACATTTTCTTAACTGGCATCTATATAATGTAGATTCTGGTTCCAAGTTTATCATTCAGTGCCAAAAGCAATAACACTGATAATGAGTTGGAGAATGGAACCCTCAACCATGATCGCATTCATGCTTTTGTGTATGACAACCATCGAACAGGGTTTATCGCCTTTTCAAGGTTCTGCTATCCCAAGGTCAACTGCCTTGAAGCTGCACTGCATAGATCTTCTCGGCAGAAAGTAAAAATCATCCATTTTATCCTTAATGCATCAATATGACTAACTTTTGAATACGTTTCTAGTATCCGTTATGGAAAATAGGATACAACCCATTTCTGTTGCAACATGCAAGCCTAAACTTTGCAGTAGTAGTTCTTACAGTTGATAGACCTTTCCTTTTGTTGCAAATTCATTGTTTTCTCTATATATTTGAAATTTAAATAATACTAATAAATTTTTTTTTGTAATTGACTAGAATATATTACTGAATTCTGCCCATCTGATGAGACGCAGGAAATATTTCTTTTAACTACTGGTACAAAATCTGCTCTCAAGATAAAACCAAACAAAGACAATTTGACTGCAGATTATAATAATTGTACAATCATAATCTACAGTTCTGCAGGTGGTGTCATTCTGAATTTGGTATCAAATGCTTACAATCATGTTTCTTATGAAGAATGTGATGAATATATTCAGGTATGTTAGATATCTTTTATCTGTTTCTAAATCAGTTGTATTCATTGATGTTTTTTGTTAATAACTAAATATGAAATATTTTCTGCCTTTTTCGTTCATCTTCCTCATTTTGCTTAAAGAACATGCTAACTATCTATTCAGTTTGCCTTGATAACAATATTCCAGAAATGATAGCTATCCAGATCTCATTGCCATATAGTTAAGATCTGATAACAGTCTCAAAGATATGTCCTGTATTTAATCTGATCATTTGGTGATATAGGTTTTAAATTGTTTTCACAGCTTTCAGATCACTTAGGCCACCTGTTGTCCTCTGCCTACCTCCGCTTGGGACTGCCCAGTCTACCAATTCCCTTTAATATCAATCTGTCCTATAATTATTGATAAATAATTTTTATCAAAATATCATTTGAGCTGACCATATGGTCAGATGTATGATTTATGTAAATGCTGTTCAAAAGAGAAAACTCTGGTTTAGACTAATTTAGTGCTTGCTGTGAAATTTGCTCATGTCCTTTGTTACTTGAAATTATTAGATAATTTTATTCATTATTTAAAATTTAATAAACATTTTACTTTTCTAATTTTTTTATGCATTTTGTGATTACAAGATTTTATGTTGCCTTTATTTTGATTGATTCATGAAAAGGTACCAAACATCTTATGCTAGCAGTAAATCTCATCCAAAAGTTATGCGTTTATGTCAATTAGGATTTAAATAAATCTCAAGCTTTAGACAATTTAACACACACTCTATTAATCTGTTGGAGAAATTTTGAACTCAGAGTCTGACAATGATGGTTATTTGATATGAAAAGCACCAAGTCAAGGTGTAATAATAAAATAAGCTTGGAATTAAGAAAGAAGTGTAAAATTCCAATAAAACCCTTAATCTTCAGAAGTACATACTTGTGTTTATAAAAGGCTTATAAATATTTAATATCACACACAGGAAATGAATATAAATGAATCAAGCATAAGAACTAGAGGTACTATGTGCCCCTTGCATTGATATTCTATCATGGCTTTTTCAAAAATGAAAAGTGCAATTTTTGATAATTTTTTTTCAAATTATCTATTAGTTATGCTGAGATGAGTAGAGGAGAGAAAATTTTGACAAAGGAATTTCTCAGTTAGGGCATACATATGTGTATATAATTCATGATATAACTTGCTGAATATTTTATTGCTTTTTTCTGAACACTCTTTCATATGAATTTTACATTGATATTAAATACTTTGTTTATAGGTATTTCCTGACAGTAAGAACTCCACCCAACTCTGTGATTTTAAAACCTCTTCTTTTGTATCAGGAGGCATTATGAAATTTAGTTTTTATAGAAAGTATGATGACTTACCTCAACAAAAATTTACTGTTATTGCAACTTCATACAGAAAAGGTAATACTTATTTTTCTAATCTATTGAATAAAGTTGTCTGTAATTCATGTATGTTTTTTAACCTTGTCGGGATGTGTCACACACATGTGATTCG
Organism: Metellina segmentata; assembly: GCA_947359465.1. Classification (NCBI taxonomy): domain Eukaryota; kingdom Metazoa; phylum Arthropoda; class Arachnida; order Araneae; family Tetragnathidae; genus Metellina; species Metellina segmentata. The sequence goes on along the minus strand of OX375872.1, from coordinate 148,187,723 downwards.
AGCTTCGTCATCTGGTTTCGCACCCCGAACACTGACAAAAGAATTATACCCAAAAACTGGTATACAATATGTTCACATTTATTACACATTGAGATAGTTTTCTATGTTCATGAAATTCACCAGAAAGTAAGTAGTTGAGCCCTCTTTTCACATTGCGATCTCCTGCTAAAATAATATTCTTAAATGTCCCCTCTCGCAGGGAATCGCTTGCTAGCAGCCGGTGTCAACCTTATACATGAAGAGGATGGCACATGCCTTTCTCCGAGTTACTGCTCAAATGTCAGTTCAACAAGGCCCCCGACCTCCGTTAGGACACAATCGGCAGCACATTCTCACAAACCTATTTCGTTTTTTTCCAAACCATAAAATAAAATTAATACCTTCATAGTGCTGTTTAGGAATTTTATACAATTCAGTTATTATTTATTTGTCAATAAAGCTTTTTCAAGTGCTATTGTGCAGTTTCTTTATCTAAAGGTAATGAGTTTTAAAGTATGTATAAAACATTTTTTTATTGTAACTTTTTAGTGTTAAACTATATCTAATTCTAACTTTGATATTCATTTCAGTGATGTATACTGTAAAACAGGGCTTGAAATACCCGGGTGCACTGTGCACATGAAAATAAAATTGTGCACCTATTTTTCCCCCTAGGTGCACGCAATGCACCTAACGTTAAAAAAAAAGGGAAGGGGGGGACATGTTTTATGTTATTTTGATGGTTGAACAAAATATTAGTATCGATCTCTCTCACTCTAAATGAACGTAATTAAAATTCCTAATTACACAATATGCGAAATCAAACTCGCTGGGCCGTAACGGGTCTATACAGGAGGAAAGTTTACTTGTGTCACTGCCACCAGAACTTTCCTATGATCGAAACATTTTCCAGATGGCTCTGATGTAGTAACTGTCACGACAGCCGTACGCCAGAGAAGGGCGAATTTCGGTTTTTAAATATTTTTATTTACTATCTACTACGAACCTATATAAACATACCCAACTAATTAAGTACTTTACATTACATTAATACTCTTATATTTCGGGTTTTTTAAAAATGTGTACCTAAAATATAATCTGTGCACCTAATTTAAAAACTTAGGTGCACCTGTATTAAAAAATCTATTTCGAGGCCTGCTGTAAAATGTGATCAATGTATATATTTTACAGGGTGACTTGTAAAGTCCTTTTAAGCGCTTTAATTTTGAGACTGCGTCTCGTAGAGTCAAGGTAGTAACGTGTACCTTACAGTAAAGTGACCATGCTGAATTTATTGAGGCAGCATACAGCGCCTCTAGTGGTGAAATAAGGAAATAAAAAAAAAAACTCGAAAACTAAAGGAGATAGGCCAAAAAGTTCAATTAGAAAAATGTACGCAATTGTGGTGAGATCTCTGAGTGAAGTTTCTGTAGTGGAGTCTCTGCTGTGAAGCGATATGTAAAAACGTAACTGTGAACTGAACGGAAGTAGTGGTTCAGTAAATTAATAATTAATAAAAAAAGAACAGAGATACTTCACCAACGGAAATTATATTCGTTCCAGGCATTAAGGAATGCAAGGTGTCAAAACGGATAATTGTAATAAATAACTTGAATATCAAAGTCGTTGTATTCATTCATATGGAATTAAATATTCTATACAATACAATAATACTGCCACAGAAAAAAAAAATTCATGGAGTTATCTGTAAAACTGGTGGAGATATTCGCGATTGAAATTTAAACTTTTCCATGCCTTTAAAAAGGGGCTGTCCTGAAATTGAAAAACGTGTTCTCTGGTGTTATTATTCAGTTTTTCTGAGTTAAACAACGACTAATTTAAATTAAAACTACAAAGAAAGTAAAAAAAAAAAGAAGATAAATTTTTAAAAAACGTCTGAAAAACGTACTCCGGAAAATGAAAATAAAATGATGATCCGAAATCATAATTTTAGTGCAGCAACTAAAATACATGATTAAAAACCTCTCTGCTATACAACCAGGAACAAAGATTTACTATTGAACCATTTTATCCTAATAAACTTTGAGTGAGATGCAAATGTGTCGGAAACAAATGCACGTTATTCAGTGTGGCACATTAGAAAAGTAAAAGACACAGATGAACAACAGCAAGAAATTTATTGCTAAACAAAACCATGGCGAGTGTGTTCAAAAAGGTCACCATCGGTTACAATACACATTTGTATTCGATCAAGCACGCCGGCATGCATATTCCTTATCATCAGTGGTGTGACAGTGCAGCTATCGATGAACGCTGCCGCAGATCCAACAAGCATGTCAACGGAGTTTCATACACTCGATCATTGATGTAACCCCAGAGGAAGAAATCAAGTGGGGATCTGTTGATCGTGGAGATCATTCAACACAGCCACCATAGCCCATTGCCTGTTTGCCAAATCTGTTCTTAAGAAACTTGCACACTGCGTGGGGATGATGGGGTTTGTACGGCGGGGCGCCATCATGTTGGAACCAAGGTCGTGTGGCGCAGTAATACTTGAGATGGAACCCCAATCTCCGCAATTCCACATAACACCAACGCGAGGACTTAAGAGGCCACGACGGATTTTGCGTGCACCAAGACCCATTTTTACCCGTTGGTATTTGGATGGACAGGAACTCGCAACCCTCTGATTGGCAGTCCGTCACTTTACCAATCGGGCTACCACGCCCCCAAAATTTATCAGAATAAAATTAGTAAATCTTTGTTCTGGAATGGTCTAGAGTTTTCATTTGTGTATTTTAGTTGTTGCACGAAAATTGTGATTTCGGATCATCAGTTTTTTTATTTTTCGGAGTACGTTTTTCAGAAGTTTTTTTTTGTTTATCTTTTTTTTTTACTTTCTTTGTTTGAATTTAAATTTGTTGTTGCTTAACTCAGAAAAACTGAATTATAACACCTGAAAACACGTTTTTCAATTTCGGGACGGCCCCTTTTTCAAGGTATGGAAAAGTTCAAATTTCAATCGCAAATATCTCCGCCAGTTTTACAGATAACTTCATGAAATTTTTTTTCTGTGTCTTTATTATTGTATTGCGTACATTTTTCCAATTGAACTTTTTGGCCAATCTCATTTAGTTTTCGAGTTTTTTTTAATTTCCTTATTTCACCGCTAGGTGCGCTGTAAGCTGTCTCAATAAATTCAGCATGGTCACTTTACAGTAGGTACACATTACAACCTTGACTCTACGAGACGCGGTTTCAAAATTAAAGGACTTAATATATATATATATTTTTAAAAATTCTTTTATTATCCTATGCCCAACTCAAGGCCTTTCTGTCATACGCTGTCTTGCCGTCCAATATAGGGAATAAAGTCCTTGGGAAGAAGTATCCCTGGTGTAAATGTTCTGTATATTAGAGCACTCCGCAAGGTGTTGTCTGTTCATAAGACCATCACAACAAAGCGGACAGATCGGGGAGGTAGCCACCCCAATCGTATGTAGGTGTTGTTGGAGATAGTCATGTCCGGTTAACAAGCGGAAACAGGCCACTCCCATCCCTCTTGGTAGATCAGTAGAGATTCTTCCCTTGTTACTCAATAGGCAATACCAACTCCTTCTTGAGTTTTTATGTAAGTCCTGCAGTTCCGCAAAGGGAGAGGTTGAGGCAGGGAGAGGGCCGATTTAGCCAATCATCATATCTATTCATAATCATAATATATATATATATTCATAATCATAATATATATATATATTCATAATCATAATATATATATTCATAATCATAATATATATATATATTCATAATATATATATATTCATAATCATAATATATATATATTCATAATCATAATATATACAGGGTGGTCCCGAATTCATGGTACAAACTTTAATGGTAGGTACAGGACATTGTAACAATGATTTATTGTATAGGAATGTATAGTCGCAAGTGACGCGGTGAGGCGTAAACAGGGGAAATAAAAGGAAAGAGAAATGGAGTGATCGGTTGGTATCATTGCCGGTAGAGGGCAGTAGATGTCTAGCCGCTGTTGAACATGATGCATCGCAGTAGGGAAAAGCGCCATTCACAATTGTGCTGCCGTAGACGATGGGTGACTTTACGTATGCAGAAAAAGCAGACATGCATTACATGTACGGCCGTGCAAATGGTAACGGCAGAGCTGCGTTACGAATGTATCGCGCGGAGTATCCTGATCGACGAATGCCGGATCATAGAATTTTTCAACGGTTACATCGTCAACTTTGTGAAACAGGTGCGTTCGACATCAACAGACATGGCGCTGGTCGAGTAAGAGCCGTACGCACTCCAAGGCAGGAAGAAAGCATCTTGAACATTGTGGCTGATAGACCCGAGTCAAGCACAAGAACTGTTGCGCGTGACGTAGGTGTGAGTCATCAGACTGTATGCAGAGTGTTAAACGAAAATCGCTTACACCCCTTCCATTTTCAGAAAGTACAAGCATTGAATCCGGCAGATTATCCTCGCCGCGTGAACTTCTGCCTGTGGGTGATGCAGCAATGTGCGTTGCAGCCGGATTTCGTAGATTATGTGCTATTTACAGATGAAGCGACATTTTCACGCGAGGGTGTCTTTAATGCGCACAATTCCCATGTGTGGGCAACCGATAATCCACATGCAACGCGTCGACATGCGTTTCAACAACGTTTCAGTATTAATGTGTGGGCTGGTATTGTGAACGACTTTTTGATTGGCCCATACTTACTACCCACGCGGCTCACTGGCGGAAGCTATCTTATTTTTCTGAAAGAAGTGTTACCACAACTGCTGCATGATGTTCCGATCGCCATTCGTAACCGCATGTGGTTTCAGCACGATGGGGCGCCAGCACACTTCAGCATTGATGTACAGAATTACCTGAATGCCACGTTTGGTACTCGATGGATTGGGCGTGGTGGACCAGTCCCTTGGCCACCCCGATCTCCCGATTTATCGAGCCTCGATTACTTTTTATGGGGACATCTAAAGCATCTTGTTTATGAGACTCCAGTTGACTCAGATGAGGATCTCGTCGCTCGCTTATCTGTAGCTGCTGCAGGTGTGCGTGAAATACCAGGCATCTTTGAACGTGTACGCCAATCGCTCCACCGACGCTGTCAAGCATGTATCGATACTGGTGGACGCAATTTTGAACAATTACTGTAAACATGACACTTGTCAACAACGCTTTCAATAAAATCTTTGTTTTTCCTTTCGGCCGTTATTTCCCCTGTTTTCGCCTCACCGCGTCACTTGCGACTATACATTCCTATACAATAAATCATTGTTACAATGTCCTGTACCTACCATTAAAGTTTG